>SMGT01006908.1:112262-124443 GCA_004794575.1 Lanistes nyassanus | reverse complement strand
GGGGGGGGGGGGGGGGGGGGTGGTCTTCCGTCTTGTGCATCTGCTGTTCAGGCAGATTACCGCGTCAGAACTGTCTCTGACAATCGACCCCTACTTGTCAACTTGGGTTTTTGTCCTCTCTCTCTCTCTCTCCACTTTTTTCTGTCCCTCCTCCTACATTTTCTGTGGGGGCATGGGGTAGGCGTGCTTGACTGCATTTTTGTAAAGTGCTTGTTTGTATTTAGTCCGCATGCGTGTATGAGCACGTGACTGTGAATTTGTCTCCAGAACCGCTTGCTTGCTCTCATAAACATGTGTATGAGTGTGTGCGTTCACGTGATGTGACTGTGCGGGGCATCTGCCAGTGTACGGGGCCACATTTTTCCCATGATAGCTACGGCACTTGCCCCCCCCCCCGCCCCAACCCCTTTTCGTGCTTTGTTTTTCTCCTTCAAGTCTGGCTCAGCATAACCACCCCTACTCCACCACCGCCTCGGTGTTCTAGTGGTTAAGGCGTCCGCCTCCGAGATCGGAGGTCGGTGATTCGCATCCCAGCCGAGTCATACCTAAGACTTAAAAATTGGCAGTCCAGTAGCTGCCCTGCTAGACGCCTGGCACTACAGGGAACAGTACTAGGACTGGTTGGCCCGGTGTCAGTGCAAAGGGACTGGCTGGGACTGAGGCCCGTGTTGCGCCATCAGTCCCACGTGTGGCAGCACGTAAACTTTGTCTAAACAACACCGTCCTGATATGCACATCGTTTGCGACTGGACGTTAAGCAAGAAATCCCCCCCCCCCCCCACTCCACCGAATATCGTTCTGGCTCCGCACAATCATTTTAGTCACTATAAGATGCGGATCTGACGAACTTCATTAGGAACGTCAGGGATGCTGACCTGAGCTTGACGTAGCTGCCTGCTGCCATCAGCCGCTGGGGACGGAGGGTGGGCAGCGAAGGGGCGGGTATGATGGAACTGTGAAAATTATTATTGTACATTCACTTCCTTCGAAGCTGTTGGCACGCAGAGCGAAAGCAAAGTTTGAACGGAGTGCAGAGCAATAGGACATTGATCTGCTGAGTAAACATATGGCTTGCATGCGGCAAACATGGTATGCTGTGTGTATGGTATACATGGTATGTATACAGATAAATAAGTCAGAATTTACCGGCCTGAACTGGCTTGCATGAACGTTCTTATGTGCACTTCCAGTAGTATAAGACCTGTTCGCCCGTTGTATTTTACATGCAGTACAACGTACGAACAGGCGATACGACGACCATGCGGCCCACCCCTGGTGTGCTTCACTGAGGTCAGTGCGTGAATGAAAAAAATGGGTGGCCTGTGCAAACTGCAAAGCTTTGTTCTCCATAGCGCAAGTTTACAGTCGATGGTTGGGGGGGGGGGGGGGAATAGCGTGGACTGAGCGAGCGAACTAGACAGTAAGTGAGTCACGTGGGTGGGTCAGTGACACAATATAGATCGACCATCTGATTCTGTGGTTGTAGAAAAGAAAATGAGAGAGAGAGAGAGAGAGAGAGAGGGTGGGGGGAATAGGAAAGAGAGGCCTGGGAGTTGAGAGAGAAGGATAGCACGAATTAACTTTATTAATTAGGCAATCGACCAATATCAAAATTGTGACATAACCAGTGTCATCTGTATTCACTGTCTCACAAATACAGAGAGGTGTACGGGGGTAAGGGGAGGGACAGAGAGGTGTACGGGGGCAAGGGGAGGGACAGAGAGGTGTACGGGGGCAAGGGGAGGGACAGAGAGGAGCAGATAACTGAGAGCTGATTGGCAAAGCTGTGCGTGCCTGGCTGCATACTTATTCTTCTCTCTCTGTATGTGAGTGTGTGTGTGTGTGTGTGTGTGTCCGTCCCTCTCTTTCTTTCTCTCTCCCTCTCTTGTGCGTGGACATCCGTCGCTGGGTACGCAGCTCAGTCTAGTCTGAACAAAAGAAAACCGTTTTGCTCATTGACGAGAGCATCAGACTGATCTGATTGAGAATTTGCTGGGAAAGGGACTAAAGTGATGGCAAGAGGAAAGGAGACTGTGAAGGAATGTATTAAAGCGTTTGAAAATCTACCCCGGGTCCATATGCATTTAAGTGTATGTAGGTACAACAAAGCGAACTTGGCCAAGCGAGACTTAGACAGGAAGTCGACGGTGCAGGGCATGGTCCCTTTTTCAGGAGGACACAAACAGATAACAAATAAATACAAATATTTTAACTGACAAGGACGCTGGTCATGCACAGTCGACGGACAAGAGGAGAGTGGGGGGGGGGGAGAGAGACAGAGCATAGGAAGAATTATTTAAATACATGAAAAAATGACGGCCACTCCTGTCGACACTGTTGGTGTCCTGGCAGTCGAGGTCGTTCTGTTCCGTTCCCTTCCCGAACGGCCTTCAAACTCCACTCGCGCCCACCCCACCCCCTTTACCCGCCGTGCAGTTGTGCGGCTTAGGCAGGTCAGCAGAAATGCACGTGTAGTATATGTAGCCGGTGTGTGACAGGGCGTTCACGATACAATCAGTTTATGACCTTTCCCTGAAGGATTCGAGAGCTGCAGTATAGAGTTACAGCCACATCTGTGTGCGTGTGTGCTAAGTCAGCTGCATTTTAGCGGGCTGACAACAGCAACAACTGTTTTTATTATTCCGCGGCACTGTCGGTGCTTGGTGATAAGTGGACACGGCAGTACGGAAGGCGACACTGGCAGGTAGCCTAAACGTGCGAAGAGGCCCACCGGGATTTTTTTTTTACTAGCCAGGTGACCCGACGCTTCCTGGGTTTTTCTAACCCCGCCCACCACAACGTCCCCTTTACTACCCTCCCTTCACCCCTAACTCCTACCTCTTCCCTACCCCCTGCCCTTGCCTGCTGTCTCTCTGTTATCGAGGCAAGGGGAGGTACTCTTCGATCGAAAGGGAAATGACTGTGTTGTGATCTCCCTTGCACGCTGATCGCTGTGTACATAACTCGTTAAGGGCATCGCCACATTTCATTTTTGTTTAGGCCTAGGTACGGGGTTGAAATAGGACGTATGACTATCTGCAGGTGAAAAGAAACCCGCGTGCTAATTTTGGTATGGATCGGTTCAGGCGTGCGGATTTGTATGAAACACACACACACACACACACATGACATACACACACATTCGGCTTTGTATAGTAGATTCTCGTGTTTTTCAATATAAATCACATGCAACTATGGGGGAACGCAAAACGTTTTAAGCTCATAACAGTGATCACCATGTGAAATATATAGGCCGAAAATTGAAGACTATCGGCCGACATGGCCTTGCTGCTGCTACTATTCAAGGCATCTGTCAATCGTTTGCACTTCTCGTTCAGTGCTTTCGGGTCAAACTAAGGCCACGGAAGTAAAAATAGCCAGCACCCGAGATTACAGCTGAGGACTGCGACTTCGAGAGAGACCATCAATCACAGGCTCTCAGCTCCGCCTGCTGGCTGCGCGGTGGTGCGAAACGTCCAGTCATTGAGAGGCAGGAAAGCTGATAGAGTTGTGGTTCCTTTCCATTCTCTTGTTCAATAAGGGAAATGGCTGTTCCATCTGCCAAGTCAGCATCAGTCTGTGAGCCGCGGCACGTCTTACGGGTGGAGTCTGTTTCAGAGCACGCGTTTCCGTTTACACACTGTGACACCTATTTGAGATGACCTAGAATTCGCTTTCACTACATTTTTTTCGGAGTGAAACCTAGCAAAAACGTCCTTGTCGGCGAAAGCCAGTTCTCAGTTCACCGAGGTGTCGTCTGCTGTCTGCGCGCGGGGATTGTTGACTTAAACGAGACTCAATAATTATATCCGTATAAAATTTCTTGCTGAATACAGTCTCTGCAAAGAGCGTGTTGCATCCGCGTGGACAGTTCGGACAGGTCACACTCACAATAGAGTTTGTGTTTGTGTGTTTACTGTCGCCCCAAGATTTAAAAATATTACTAAAAGAACTCAGAAAACCACAGGAACTTGGAAAACATCGTGTATTATTTACTACGTTTCTTCAAGGACTGAAAACAAAAGTACGCTCCAGTTGGAAGAACTGTTTGCTTTTTCTGAGGTTACAGTTCATCGGCCTTCGAGGTCAAGGCAATGGCCCAGTGGAGGGAGACCAGGTGAGAGTTTGTTAGGCCTCCGCTCTAGCTGTTCACAGACGATAAAAGCTATCAGTCAATGTGTATAGACTGTGTGATAGTTCCTTCCCTTGTCCCCCTCGCGTGCCCACACAAGCCCAAACGTTGGGGGAATAAACAAGAAAGCATTCCTCTCTGTCTGTCTGTCTGTCATCTCCTCAAGCCTTCCCTACCTCCTTCAACACCATATTCGCCCGATTGTATGTCTGTGTGATTTATTTCTCTTTCTTATAGAATATGTTCTTTCTTTTAGATTTTATTAAATACCATTTCTGCATTTCATCACTTCCCAACTCCATGCCGATGTGTACTGTAAGAATGTATGTACTCGCATGCCTACAACGACAGCCACAACTTATGTTTTTATGTTCATGTACGTGCGTGCCTTCATGCATTTATGCATTTGTGCGGGAGTGCTTCGACTATTTAGCCCAAATCCTCATTGTTAATAAGATCCGGTGACCACACAGTGGATCATTACTAAATGTTGTTTCAGCTTGATAATTTATATTTAACTATTCTTGGCTAGCTAGAGGGTTTAAGTGGCCAAGCAATCAAAAGTTGAGTGGATCTGTTTAAAATTGTATGCCATTATGCATTATGGGGTATTTGCAGCCCTGTCGTCTTTAAATGTTCTTGGAATAACAATTTCAAAAGCTGACCGAACGGATAAAGCTACATGTGTTTTCAAAAATATTTCTGCTTGCGCGTGCACCCACATCCACATACGATCAAAACAGTAAAAGGAGGTCATGGAAAAGGATTGAGGAAGACGAGCGAAATCTCAGTTCCTATTTCTGGCCCCAAGCTGTGTCATGGGACGACAGTGTGAGAAGAGTTGAGCCGTGGTGTTTCGATCTGTCACATGCCAAAGGTGCGCCTTGTGTGATGGCGTCAATGCTGTGCCCAGACTAGCTTGTCATTGGTATGTTTGTGTACGAGACGATAGCAGTTATGTTTAAAGAACAAAAACCATGGGTAACTTTAGATCTGACCGTTTAAGTGATAAGTGGAGGTCCTGGGATGTGGAAAAGCGATGAGAGGTTAAACGTATAGAAATATGTAAAGCTACAGTGCGTGACTTACCAAATGTTGGGACCATCTGTTGCTGAAAATCCGTATGGTGTTTGGAAGAATCTTTTTTACCCTCAGAAATACGAGCTGTTTTGGCTCACCACTCACCTTAGCCTGCTAAAATAGTAAGCAGTATGCACAAAGAACGGGCCTGGTGTAGAGGACGCTTGTGTGAAGAAATGTGCGACAGGGAGGGGCTAAAGGCTACCCTTAGATTTTTTAAATCACTTTTTTGTGATGCAACATTTAATTTCACTGGGGTATTTCCTAAAGGAAAGCAGGTAGAAAATAATACACATAGGACTTTTCAGTTTTGGTTTGTTGGTTGGTTGGTTGGTTGGTTGGTTGCCTTTTTTGGTTGGTTGGTTGGTTGGTTGGTTAGAGGGACAGTGCTTCTACCTCGCGGTGGTTTTGCGAGGGGGGATGGGGGTCTAATCGCTGCACTGAAAAAACCACCAGACTGATATTTACAGTGAGATGAACATGTGCACAGGAAGTTTAAAGGGTGACTTTCATCGTTTCATAGATTTTTGAAACATGATCCAAACATTTAAAACAATTTATTTGTAACAGGATTTATTTTAAATATACTGTACCTGGTTAAAATGATATTGTTGTACAAATGTTTGTATCGACCGGGTTTGTTCACGTCAAGGGAGGTAACTACCTTTAACACGAGAATCGGGCATTTTTTCCTTAGCGTAACGTCTTGTGCTGTACAACAATGGCGGACGGAGAAAACAATCTTTAGAACTTTTGTGTTCAAGCAGCTGATTTGATGAATAAAGGGGGTATTGATTTCGAGACAGATGGCCTGAGTGGCCGCCTGGGTTTGCCTAAACATCTCCCGCGTACATTAAAGTTTCCTATACAGAAAAACATTTGCTCGCCACTATTTTAGCATTTGAGCGAACGAACGTGTGTATCAGTGTGATAATTTGTTTTACTATAGGATGTTCTTGGTATTCTTAAAGTAGCACTAATACCACCAGCAGCAAGCATAACACAATGCAGCTAAATGCTAGACGACGACTCTAGTGCCCACGTCTACAAGTAATTTACGGTTACATCAACCAACCTTTCAATATTCATAGAGGCGCAGTCTGGCGACACAGTGCGTAAAACCTCATACAGACGTCGCATTGTACGTGGTCGCGTAGTGTTGCGAAATGGAGGAGATCCACGGCAAACGAATGGACGATGATTTCGGGTATATTGTGCATCGACTATTTATAACAGTTGATTCCTATATGAAATTATCCTTTGTAATACGTCCTGTAATGGTCGATGTAATACGTCCTGTAATGGTCGATGTAATACGTCCTGTAATGGTCGATGTAATACCTCCTGTAATGGTCGATGTAATACGTCCTGTAATGGTCGAATTCTGGCTGTGCAGTTTTTCGAAAAGAAGGTGACTCATGGCAGACGACCACACGATAACATTTCAGTCACAAATCTTTACAAGGTGCGTACAGAAGTGTCATTTTGGGGGCATGTTACGCATCCAATACGTCTATGCGTGCATTCTGATGTTTAAACTATCTTTAAACCCGTTTATTTAGACCTAAAAACGTGGTTTTTGGTGCCTATTCGTGGCTGTTCGTAGTATTCGTGCATCTCGACAGACCAGGATACGATGACATTTCAGACACATACCTTCAAAAATTTCCGTACCTCTGTGACTTTTCTGGTATATTATGCATCAGAAACTTATAAAAGTATATTTTGATTTTAGCGTATCCCTTCTAGTACGTGCTATAACAGTCGAATTGTGGCTATTCGGGGTTTCGAAATGGAGTGATACACGGCAGACGAGCAGACGATAACAGCACTGACACAAATATTTTAAGTGTACGTACACAAGTGTCAATTTTTGGCATATTATGCATCAAAAAATTCAGAAAGTGCATTCTGATGTTTGATATACCTTTAAAACCTTTTATTTAGACCTAAAACCATTGTTATTCGTGTCCGTTCGTGGCTTTCGTGGATATTCGGGTTTTTTTATTAGCGGCAGTGAGTGTCGAAGTCTTTTCGTCTTCTTTGGACAAATTTGTTCCACTCTTTTCTACAAGATTCGTCTTTAAGAAAAGTATGTAGAGTATATCCCTGTCCTTGGTAATTTGTACATCCAAACACAGCACAATAACGACCTTTGCCTTTGCCGAAAGGAAATTTTCTCGCTTCTGCGGAGGTTCGTTGCCATTTTGTTGTACCGCGTTTGACTTCACGACCCCAAATGGCGCCTTAATCAGTTTCACAGAAGGCTTTTCAAACGACGCCAGAAAAAAGTCTAATCAAACTGCCCGTGTTCGAAAAAAAAAGAATACAGTGTGACGTTTCTGAAACCCATAGGCTTTGTTTTAAGCACCCATATCCAGCAATGCAATTTATCCTTTAATGTGCGGGAAGATGGTGGAATGGAGTCTGCACAATGTTTAACTCCAAGAAATAATTTTTGACCACACCTCGATTCGAACCAGCAACCTTTCACCTGCTAGTCGGCAGCTTTACCAACTGAGCTATCCAGATCCCCCGGTTCATCACATGACCGCGAGTGCGACTGACGAGCCCTTACTTCACAGGTTTTTTTCCGGGGACGGGCCGACATTGGCAACTGCTCGCCGCCAGACGAAAATCTCTGTGCCTGTTTCCTGCCCCAAGCTGTTTCTTGGGACGACAGTGTGAGAAGAGTTGAGCCTTGGTGTTTCCATCTGTCACATGGCAAAGGTGTGGCATGTGTGATGGCGTCAATACTGTGCCAGACTAGCTTGTCATTGTCATAGGTATGTTTGTGTACGAGACGATACCAATTATGTTTAAAGAACAAAAACCATGGGTAACTTTAGATCTGACCTTTTAAGTGATAAGTGGAGGTCCTGGGATGTGGAATAACAAGGAAGGAAAGAGACGGAGAGAGACAAAGAGAAAGAGACAGATACAGACAGACAAAGAGAGCGAGAAAAGGACGACAACAGAAAGCGCAGATGTTTGCAGATTCACGAGTTCTGAGTAGCAACCCAGCTGATCCATAGGAGATCTTCTTTATGAACACCAGCACAATGTTCAAACGTTGTCGCCAAATATCGACCGCAGAAAATGTCCATTTGAAAGCGTTTAGAGATGAAGATCTTTAATCAGAAAAAAACGTCATCCAAAAATATTGCCTTTTTGCTGATTCCTGGTGAGTTACAGTTTCGTGTGGAACATTGCAGAGGAAGGGAATTAGGGAGGGAGGGACAAGAAATTACATCGGTGTTTAATTTCGTCCAAACCAGAACCAACATCACTCATTACTTTGTCTGTCTGTCTGTCTCCACCTTTCTCTCTTTTCTGTCCTTGTATGTGTGCATGCGAGCTTCCACTTGGTCGCGCACAGGTTCACTCGTGCAATGAATGATCTCTTTTGGCAGTCATATAGCGAGGCTGAGGAATGTAGCCTAACCAGTATTCATTACAAGGAGGGGAGTGGAAGAGAAATTTGTTCCGATTCCCCCTGGACCCCACTAGTAAAGTAGCTTTAGTCGTCTATTTGACGTACAGTTTTTGTTAGCAGTTGCAGGCTTATAATTTAGACTGCAATTTGTGCAACTTTGTTTCTAGCTCTGAGAATACTTTTCACCATGAAGTTTCTAGATATATCTTTATATAGTCCTCGATTCCTCGATCATAGGCAAGGAGTACTCTACAGCATTTTCCAGGATCTGTTTTCTTCATATCAAAGAGTAGTGTGCAGCGCTTTCCGAAGAATGCTGGCTTAACGAAAAACATCATATAACACTGTTCCGCTACCTGTTGTCATCATAGGTGACAGACTGGGACACAGCACTGTTTCAAAGACCGTGTTGATTCTATATGTTCAAAGTGTAGAATCTTTGCTGTCAACACGCTTTACCTCAGCTGAGTTATTGAAGGAAAGGAGATGTTTCGCTGCTGTTTCGCTTAGTTGAAAGTATGATTTACGTCTCGTTAGATTTGATTCCATGTTAATCATTACCAGCTAATCTCTTATCGTGAACTTATCTATCGGGGGCTTTCTTGTTGCTGCTGTTCATAAATATGTGAGATGGAGCATAAACATTTGAATGTCATTTAAGAGCGAGGATGTCAAACATTTTTCTTTTCAAGCCCTAAGTAGATGACAGGGTATTTTGCTGTCTTAACACTAGCTCTCTGCTCCGTTCCTCCACCCAGCCTGCAAAAAAATTGACGACTTCAAGATAATCGAGGTGAAGACTGGGTTGTACGCTCCTTAGCTCAAATAGCACTGCAACGGTAAATATTTTGACTCAATGCATTTGTTCTTAACCGTTATAACCTGTGTCTAAATAATACCCATTAACCCCCCCCCCCAACCCATTGTTATTTTCGTTTTCCCTGAAATCTGGTCTTTTGTTTTTGCTGGAATCTCCTCCATTACTTACTCCAGCAGAACAAAGCCTCGCCTGGTGGAACCATATGTCTAAAACTGCATATGGAGGCGCTAGATTACCTCAACATGATCACAATCTGAGGGAATGAAGATTATTAAAAATAGTGAGGATTGGGGTTAGAATTCACGGTTGAGCGTGCTCAGCCAAGCGTATTTGACCCGCATTCTTCTGATTGGACAAAAAGTAAAGATGTATTCAGGCATCCTATTTTCCCAGTGGACCTCGCGGTTCCCCTCAGTTTACGTCTATGTACGTACAGGCTCTGCCAAAGATTTTGTCACTGCCTACTGACCGCTGTACTCGTGCAAGCTCCAAGTAAATAGATGTTTGTTGTGTTGTTGTGCCAGAATTTCCGTGAGTGCGTGCGTGCGTGCGTGCGTGCGTGCGTGTGGACCTGCTTGCGTGTGTGCGAGTGTGTGTTCGTGCGTGTGCGTGACTACGCTGACAGCGCGCCCGCTTAGACGGGTTTATACACCTATTTACTCGTGGGATAAATCGACGTCTGCTTATGTTTTCTACTTTGAACTGTAGCAGAATTAGAAAGGATTGTAGAAAACCATCCGAGAGTTCCGTTCTTTCTCTTACCGTCACAGTCACAATAACTTTACTCACGCAGCTGTTGCATTTTTCATGGCCTTTCATACCTACATGCCAGCATTCCCACTCCCCTTTTACATCGATCGAGAACTTTTGCCTGACATGAAAATCACTGACATTAATTCTTTTTCTAGCTACTAGAAGATATCCATCTGCTGAGCAATCTGATCTATGCGACTCTCCGTCGCTTTAGCTGTTTGACAAGCGAATTCAGACATCGTTAAATGTTCTTCAAAGAGCTCGTCTGTAGCGATATTTTATCTCCTGGCACGCATGTATGCCAGACATCACGCATCGGTGGCTAGAGCTTGTAAACTAACTACCCACTTAAGACCCCCGTTACTTTTTTATATAGGATTTATCGTCATCGCAATCTTTGGATTACAGCCATCTTTTTATTGTCAGACTTTTCACAGGGGTGCTTTTGCATGCCGTCCAGGCTAAATCAAACAACACCTGTAGTAATTCCACCTAGTCTCTTACCACTTACTCTTTTCTTGTTTTTTAGCCTCGCCCCAGCTCCCTTTCCTGTTTGTTGAGACTCGTGAGTGACAACAGGGACCGCCATAAAGCTACGCTATAAAACTTAGAAACCCTCCAGTGAGCTTTGTACGGACTTGCCGCAATTCCCGGCCTACATTTTTAAAAGTATCTTTTGCTTACTCAGCCTTCTTAACCACGACCCAGTGTAAAATCAACTGTCTCAAATTCAGGTCGTATCTTTGTCACGTTTGGTGTCCGGTAGGACTAATAATTTGTATCACAGAGTTGGTTATAAGAGGGTCGGTCTGAAAGTCTATAGAATCTAGGAAACTTAAAGACAAACAGACCATCCAGTTCTGACAGCGTCCGGAATAAACTTCCATGAGCGTCTCTACAGTCATCCCTGGTCTCGAACCAGCTGGCCCAGGCTATAGACCACGTGACTTCCTGTATACCCTCAATAACACTCGTGAAGGCTCGAACAGCACCTTCAGGACTCTCAAAGCATGTTCCGTGCAGCTGCCTCTTGACGTGTGGGAGCAGGAAGAAGTCGCAGAGGGACCGGAGAGGTCTGGAGAAGACGGTGGATGGGACGACTGTTGCACTCCCTCGTCTGCCAGAAACTCTCTTGTTGCACGGGCAGTGTGGGGTGGAGCGTTGCCTGATGCAGCACCAGTGTACCAAGACTTGTGTATTATGCAATGCGCACGGACCCTCGAAGACTTTGGGCAAACAGCGATGGACCCACCAGTCAGAGGTGGCTGTACAGCTTTCTTTCATTAAAAGACACAGTGACAACATGGCCTGATATGGGGAACAGCGAGGCCAACGCTTGTTCCTTGTTATGAATGTGGGGTGGGGGTGGGCTGGGGGCAAACATCCAGACAGAGCTCTGCTGCTTCGTTTCTGGGTCGAACTGGAAGACCCAGGGAAGCATTTGCCTTGTTGACTTTCTCCAGCTTGTCCGGCTCCATTCGACCCTATATACCTCTCTTCTGTTCCTCACTCAGATCACGGGGCACTCAAGGAGGATCTTTCTCAGACAGGTTTTGATGAAACTCAGGATTTTCTTGGTAGCGCTGTGGAATAACCTGACCTTGGCTATCCACTAAAATATACGGAACAAATTCGTATTTAACAAAGCGAGTCTCTTGGATTCTAGCCACGCAGAATCTAACTGCATACTCCTGCTGCTGCTGCTGTTGTTGTTGTTGTTGTTCATGTTGTCGTCGTTATCGTTGTTGTTTAACCCCTTCCTCACCAAATCCCAGGTTTTCAAGATATCATGTACAACTAATGGATGAACGAGATTGCCTTTTTTGTTGGGCGGGAGGCAAGTCTGAAATTCCTGCCGACTTGGGGCACATACGCCCATGTCAGCAGAAGGCTTTACAGTTCATGTCATAGGTATACATTAGACGGGTTTGGGAACTATAATGCCACAGCGATTCCGCCC
>SMGT01006908.1:95972-110635 GCA_004794575.1 Lanistes nyassanus | reverse complement strand
GGATTTCATTGTTAGTTTGGCAATACCTTCACCAAGAGCTTTTAATAGTGGTAGTTTGGATTTTCTGGAAACTTTGGACTCTTCTGAGAAACAGTAAAAGCAAACAAGACTTCATGCCTCGTTTTTATGTCTGGCCCTCTCACCGCAATATATTAGCACTTCAAACTATGACAGCAAGCGAATTTTTTTCCAACTTGTACTCTGAGGCGAGTCCCAACTTGGTACGAACTTAAGTGGAATCAGACTTTGAATCAGATTGTAAACATCCTGTTTTACCCGAAAGCACAGACTTCAACTTATACAGGCAAACAAAAGCCCCTGCCTAATACCTACCCCTACCCCTAACCATAATACCAATCCGAAAAAAAATTGAAAATTACCCTGAGGATCGAACCTCTAAAATGCAATCATGAAAAACTAGTGTCTTTACCACAGGGATATCATCACTTTGACTTTGCTTGGTTCACTGTAGCTATAAGAATTTGCGCTGTGATGTCTCAAAATAAAAAGCCACGACAGGGTTCGAAACTGCAGCCTTTCAATCGCGGAAAACCAGTGTCTTTAATCACTGGGCTATCATCAAACCGTAGGGCTTGTTTTCATTCACTGTAACTATAAAAAGTTGGATGCATCGTGACGTCTCGCTGTATTTCAGTAAGCTTTCTCTGACTGGCACACATCAATTTGAGCCACTTGAGGATAACCCCCAGAGTACATGTAGGAAAAAAAATCGCTGCCCGCAACAGTTTCATTTCGTTACTGGTCACTTAACGTAAGATAACCAAATTTCCCGTCACTGTTGGAGAAAGAGGGGTTGCAGTAACGAACCATTTCCGCGCACCCATGCTTTCACCCCCATCTCCACTCAGTCTTTCCTCCCACCCACAAAACCTTAGACTGGGAACTGCGTTGGTAATTATAAATATCGGTTGTCGAGAATAGATCAGTCGTCGCGTTTTTATCATCTTTTATCGCGTGTAACATAAGATCTTGTTTACTCGTGGCAAGAGAAGTGTGCTGCCGCAAAATGAACATTTCTGTTACCGGGTTTTAAACAACCTACTTTCCGAAAATCACGCCGTAGATAATAATCCAACCTGCGCATGTATGTCTTGCGTGAGTGCGTGAGCCATGCACTCTCACTGCCTCAGCCGCACGGCGTATATAATAAGACACGATTGCCGTACATCCAATTGACTCCACAAACGCCTGCCGCTGATTTTTGAAGGGTTCTGTCCCACGTCCTGTCTTCGTTCTCATGAATCACTTGCTGTTGTCCGAAGAGGATCGGTGAGTTGGAAACTTTCGGCTGATGCTTAAATGTACAGTTTGTTTGTTTCCTTGTTTGTTCGTACTTTATGAAGACTGTATGCTCGCACCTTCCACCTTAGAACCGACGCACTTTTTACAGAACCGGATCAACAAATATCAAAAAACCTTTCTGTTGACTTATTTAGTGTCGGAATGTTTTATCTGCATGGTTTCTTTGTTTATTTGTTTTTTTCTTGGGGGGGGGGTCTGTTTCTAACAGAAGTAACTGCATGTGTTCACGTGCAGTGGGACCTGATGGGTGGTACAAGCAGGTGTAGACAATTATATCTTACACTACATCATCTAATTAATATTGTATAATTTCAAACAAACGAATGTAGAATTATTTACATAGCTGCAAGATGATGTTCATGCGTTTCGCGAAAGTGAGAGTTGGCATAGCCGTACGTATGTGCACGCGTCCTCAGGAACATAGCGCGTGTTCTGTCGCCTCATGTGCCTTGTTTTTGGCGTGCACGACACGGTGAGGACGTCACTGAAATTGCGGACTGGTATAAAGTAGCGGACGATGGATGCGCAGCTTCTTATAGTTACAATAATCATGCTCTGCCGCCGTTGATGGTAGGCGCGTGGTAAAAGTGCTGGGTAAAGCAGTCGAAAACACGGTGGCTCGATTCCCCTATTTTCATTCTTTTCTTGACTTTGTTCGGCGTGGGGGTAGGGAAGGGGATGAGGGTGTAGGAGTAGGAGAGGCGGAGGAGTAGGAGAGGCGTAGGGGTGGGTTGGGTAGGGTTGGGGTTAGAGTGTAGGTACCAAATTAATTGTTTCTATTGTGAACAAGTCGCTACAGCTGAAGTCGTGACGTCACACAGTACACGAAACTTCGTCGATATAGCCATCACCTCCAGGACGAGACGCCTTCCGCGAGCACTATTTTCGTCCCGCACTCGTGTCACGTGCACATGATGCGAGAAAATTGATTTTCTTGATGGTGTTCCCTGCTGCAGCATTACGCGCAGCTACTCAAACACAACACGACTGAAACAGTTATCACCCACCATATACTTTCCTCTACCATCCGCCACCGTCCGTCATCGGTAATTAGGAATAGGTCTTCTTGCGCAGACTGGGTTTGCCATTAACGATGGGGTGTGTGTGTGCGTGCGTGTGCGTGTGCGTGTGTGTTTGGGGGGTGCGTGTGTGTGCGACTAGCTTATCGATGGGGGGGGGGGTTCTTTGAATAAAGAACATAGTCTACCCTCCCCCAGAAACACAGTCAGTGCAAAGAGCTCGCGATTTGATTAGCTACACACAACGGTGACTTGTACGTTTTCGCTGGTCAAGCGAGGCAAGGGAATGTGCTCTTCGTACGAAAGGGAACTTTCGTGATCTCTTGTGCATGCTGATCGCAGTGTACACGTGTTAAGGGCGTCGTCATTTATTATTTCATTTACATATACATCTAGACGCAGGGTCGAAATATGACCAATGACCATCTATGGTTCAAAAGGAATAGCTGTACCGAATTTGGTGTGGATCGGCTTAGGCATGCGGATTTGTATAACAAACGCACACAACACACACAAACACACATGCACACACGCCCATAAACACACGCACACACGCACACAAATACATGCACACAAACACTAGCACACAAACACACACACTTGATATCTTAGACTAGCCAGGGGATCCGTCGCTCCCCGGTTTTTGTTTGTTTGAATAAAGGCTGGTTTTGAACAATGATGCAACCCCATTCAAACCCACAGCAACATTCCACGCCCCCACCCCGGCCTGCGGATTTGTAAAACAAACCCACCCACCCACCTCCACACACAATCGGCTTTATAGATTATATATATATATATCGGCTTTATAGACTCTCTCTCTATATATTTTTTAAGTAGAGTACATCGAACATTTGAAATTTGTAGTAACTCGAAGACATAAGTGAAAAGATGAGTTAATGCTAAGACTTATACCAAACATATTCACTTCTTTTACTAAACATATTCATTTCTTTTACTAAAAGAAAAAGTAGCAATAGTTACACGATCATTTAGGTAAAAGTTTGAATAAAATACGCTTGCATATTTATGTGATCTCGACATATTTTGGTCACCGGTGATTTAAAGTTTAACGCAAGGCAGGGCTGTCGGAGCATACCATTTTAATGTGGAATGAACATGCTTTTATTTAGCAGACGACAGTGTTGAGTGTCTGTAGAAGTCATGTTCGTCACTTTGGTATGGCTGGCACTGTTATATCAAACCGAAAGCTTTCACCATGAATGCTGACTCAGAGACCCGTGCCTCCACTAAAGTCTTCTCTCTACACACGACGCAAAAATGCGCATTTACACACAGAGGAAGCGAGCGTAAATGCCGAACACTTCTTGGCAGTGAAGAAGTATAATACAGTGCCGATGTGGAGCAGATCTCTCGGTCAGCTAGACAGTAATCCTTTTTAAGAGTCGGTTCCCATGACGACGCAGTTCGCACAGCTTTGGTACAGAAGCGACTTGCAGAGAGGAAACAAAGGGAGAGCGGAGGTCGATAGCCTGATTACCTACTCAGCTATTGTTTATTACATCGATCCCGTCTTTCCCCCTCCCACCACCACCACCTGTCCCCGTCACTAGTCCCACACTTGCAAACATACCTTTATTGTTTTTTTTTTAAAAGCTCGTCCGAGAAGTTTAATGGATGTAGACATTCCTCGGTATTCATCGTAGTCCTGACATGGTTTGAACCATGAAAGAGATCTTGTAAATTTTGAAGTGAAGCCAAAACATTAGTAGCGGGAAAGTGTCGGGAGCCTAAACTACAGACGGGGAGGGTGCGTCATGGTTAATACATCAAGGTGGGTCTATCGTGAGTGAACTAAAAAGTGGGGAGGAGCAGTTAGTACGTTGGGGGACGGGAATCAACTGTGACTGGGTTGCGTTGGGGGTGGGGGGGGGGGTGGCGCTGTGGGTCCTGAGCAACGAGTGCAGTGCAAGGCATAGCGGTCGTGACGACCACCTCGGAGGTAGGACTCCTCGACGATATCGCCTCTTTGCGAATATGTGGAGAAGGAGGGGGGGTTTGAGGGGATGTGAGGGAGAAGAGGTGTTACCCAACTTGTATCGAATTAACCTCCACCCATACCACAAAAATATTTATACTTATATCGCCTCCAGTCAAGCATCAGAACTTCATTTTACCATACAAGTTACTATCTGCTGCACACGAGTGAGCATGGGTAGTGTCAAGAAATTGTTTTTTGATTATCAAACAAATGTTTATGTAACAGTATAAAGACCGAGAAGTTATTACACGGTAAAAACGAGGAGGCTGAATTTGGCAGAGAAGAATTTTGATTTAGGTGTGGCTGAACTGAGGGACTCAACGTATTAACGTCTAAGTGCTTTGCTCGTTTCGAAAATTGAAAATTTAAATAGGTGACTCGTAGCGAGTCCCAGCGCCTGTGCGCACACTGCACTTATATGATTGTATTTATGTGGGCGTATGTGGAATGGGGATATGTGTGTTTCTGTTGATGCATTTGCGAAAGGGGTGAGTGGGTGGGGGTAGCGATCTGTGTGTCTTATCTATGTATTATCCGTCACATTTTGCGAATGCGTGCGAGTGCTGCGAGCAAACTTGGTAGTTTGGTTTGGCGCATTAAAAATAAATTATTATTTTGCTAATTCTGTTGTTTCTCGTATGCTGCTTATAACCAGTGTATAACTACTCATACTTTTTCCATACATCGTGCAGTAATGACACTCGTTTCTAAAGTCGCACCTAATCCTTTCGACGATGGTTGCCGTGCAACAGCTCATTTCTTTTTTAAATTAAAGGCAGGACAAAGAAACGTCTATTTTTAATTTATTTTCCTTTCTACTTCGCAATGCTGTTTTACTGTATAAATTGTGGCAATTACTAGAATTAGTGCTTTACACTGCAGACTGGTAGATGTGTGCCATTATAATTCTTTACCACTTAAGTTAGCAACTTAGATGAGGGAAAGACAAACTAGCACATTGTAGAAGATCATAATTTTGTTTGTTTTCCTTGAATTTGCTGAGAAATTGCACTACTATTACTTGATAAATGATATCTAATCACAAGCGCTGGAATCGAATTTCAGCATTACCTCATACGCAACAATGACCGTTAACGGCTCGTAGTAATCACTCATCTGTGATGTACGTGGTTCTTGTGCGTTTGTTTTCACCAAATTTTAAGAAAAAGATAATGATATTACTTCTGGTTACTAGATGGATATGGCAATGGAAACAAATACAATTAAAATGACTGCATCGGGATCTTGTAGCGCTGCAAAGCAAACTGTCGAAGTCCGTGTTAACAGCGCTACTTATCTAAAATAGGGGTGCTTCGTCTCTGCGAATTTTCACCAGCCACAGCTTCTTGATTTTTTTTTTTTCATTTTTGGGAGATCCATGGAAGGACAAAGTTGGGCACTTGTAACTAATTACGGTACACCGAGGGACGCAACAGATTCGACAAGATTTCTTCGAAGTCAGGGCTGACAGTATTGCTACGTTAAGACTGGCAAGGCCGGAAGTTCGCTCACCTCCAAAAGTTCAAGGGTTACATGCATGCATGCATAGTTATCCGAAAGACCCCTATCACCTGTTCGTAGTCTAAGCTTCGGAGAATCAGTATATAAACATACAAGACGCTATCTATCTTAAACTTAATTACAATATTTTCGGTTAAAGGGAATCTGTCACGAGATTATTCGAAATCACACACTGAGCAGGAGTAATATGTGTTTATATCGGGCACGCGCAAATATGAGGTAATATATAGGGCGTCTGCTATCGCAGATAGCCAATAAGGATCGTTTTCTCATATCGACCAATCGGCATTTTAGTAACGGATTGGTTGCTTGGGTTAGTGTGGGATATATGGTGTGGATGCCTCTGTATGTGTGGTTTGAGGACGGCAAGATCACGCAGTAAGGGTCTACGCTGTTGCAGCATGGCAGATTACCTTATTACTGGAGGCACTGGTTACGTACCTGAAGACGGAATGACGGGAGCACAGCTTTTTGCTACTGGGGGAGGCATGACATATAAGTGAGTATTTTCGGTCCTTTTAACCGCGCTGTAACAGAGTACGGAGCGCCATTCCTGACGCCACGTGTTTCGTTCAGACTGGGCTATAAACTGAGACCCAGCTTTTAGCGTTGATGGGACTTAGCTTCAGTTCTTTCCTTATAGTGTTCACGTATATCAGTTTATTTATTTCGAATTTTTATGCACATAGCAGTGGTAGGTGGGGAAACACGTGGCGCACCTTCGATCCGTTCGGAAACGGAAGGCCTGCAATTCGTTGACGGTTGAGCAAGAGTTACCTATCCAATGTTGACAGCCAGCGTGTGATCAGACAAAATCATTTAAATAAGCTTTACTTTTGTAGCCTTTTCAGTGTGTTCTGAATGTATTTAATTATTAAATCAGCATCTGCTGTAGTAGTGTAGTATTCAGATTAATTTGCAACACCGAAAAAATTGCAGTTTCCAATACATGAATACTAAAAGCTTAACACGCCTAAAATGCGCAAGTGGAATAAACTTAATGTTTACACATTTTTTAACAGCACCATCTCCCGATACAGTAGTTGGTTAATTTTTCAAATTATAATTTATTTGCTGTTTCAGCGATTTCCTTATATTGCCAGGTTTCATAGACTTCACCCCAGATGAAGTGGTGAGTTATATGTTAAAAAATGGCAACATGATTGTTAATGGGTAAAATCACTTTTCGGGGGTGGGGGAGGGGTCAGTCTTGTGATGACACATCCTGTCAGCATGTCTTTACTGTCTGTTTATGCTGGTTTTGTTAACTTGGGCACATTTTTGGTACCTGATCAAGGTTTGGAAGCTGGCAGTGTCCTAAAATTTTTATAGCATTCTGTAGGTACGTGACAAAAAAATTCAAAATTTTTCCAAAAGTAATGTATATCATTTTAAAGAGCTTAAAAATACAAGAAAAACGACGTGAAATTTATTAAAATAGGCCAAAAAATAACGGAGTTAGGATTTTTTTTTTTGATTTAATTTTGTCACATTTTTTTACATGGGGATCTTAAGGAAAACTGTGACCAGCAAACTGAGTTTGTGAGCGTTAAACGTTCATAACTTCTATAGATCTTCACCAATATTTAAAAATAAGATATCAATGGAAAGCTTAACCTCTCAGCAATACAATGGAAGTAATATTAATTGATTTTAATGATTTATTTTAATGTAATACCTAAAGTTACACGCTTAAGTGTGCATGAAAAATAAGATAAGCTGTACACAGAGTACGTGAAGAATAAATATTTAAACACTTTACATGATACTTAAATTTAAACAATGAAAATAAGTTTCAGTTTATTTATTTATATTATTATTTGTTATTGAAACACAAATACTAATTCTATTGACCACGAAACTTTTTCTTTAAAAAATTCGTTGCTTGAGAGAGTATGTCAACAGTTCAAGAGGCCTACGGGGTGAAGGTTATCATCAATAAATAAATCAATAACCAAGTGTTCGCAATCTTTTCGGTCACGTGACAATGTCTTGTGGCACGCTATGCAAATTAGAAAAAGGATGCAATCGATATACCTACTAAGTTTCTCAGTTCACAGCAAAAAAGTAAGGCCGTAGATTTTCAAAATTGTGTGAAACGGAACTGAAAATGATTCTTCTACAAAAAGAAAAAAATAATGCGTTCCCTACATTCACATTTTTGACTAGGTCTTTTTTTGAATAGACACGCTTTGGGCTTTGCTTAGCACTTACGAAGCCATTTTCTAAGTACACAAGGGACTTATGAAAAAAATTAAATTAAAAAAATGTAAGGCCATAAAACCTCATAAAATTAAGAAGATGCAATCAAAAATGCTTCATTAGTTGAGTTGTTCAATAGCTTTTGTTCTGGTTACTTAGCTTCTGTATCGCAAAGGTTGTTTTGGGGGGCGTCTTTTTTGGCCTGCTCCAAGTGGGCTTTCAAACAAGCATCACTGGAAAGAGATGTTTTAACGATAAGAACAATTAATGATTATCATCATTTGGGGGGATTTTTTTAAATAAAAAAAAGTAAATATTTCACGTGTAATTAAAATCTTTGGTACCCCAACGCAGTCGTGAAAAAACTTGGCTTCAAATTCTCACGAGAGTTTCGCACGCTGTGCTCTGCCTCTCTGATCTAGATTGTCACGTACCTACATTCTGTAGCATGTTCTGGGTCTTCTTAACTGACACAAGAGCAAAAGTATACATGCGCATGTGTTATGAGCACTAAGCTGTATGTATAATTTTTATGCATTAATTTCTTGTGCAGAATTACATTTTGCTATAACAACTAGATAATGAACATCATCTACCTGAATGTTTATGCATGGATGGAGAATGAGGAATCATAATAATATAATAAACATGTTGGTGAGGAAGTACAAAAGACATCTTAATCTTTCAGTGTACTTTTTGTCTAACTTTTGGGTTCTGGATGTTTTTTTGCAGGATCTGACATCAGCCCTGACCAAAAAAATTACACTAAAGGCTCCACTTGTGTCATCACCAATGGACACTGTCACAGAATCAAAGATGGCTATTGCTATGGCTGTATGTGTAATTTTATTTTGCGGCATTGATCTTAATATGTACCTGAGAACTACATGCGAAATACCTATTACCTGTGCTCTTCCTGTTGCCTTGTGCTTGTGTAACTGAAATGCAGCCATTAGACGCCAGTGATATTTTAGTTCTGATATTAATTATAGTTTTAGTTTTTATTTTTAGTTCATTTTAGTTTTCAAGGAAGTCAACAATTTTTATTTTTATTCAGTTCTGTGTTTAAAATTATAGTTTTTATTTTATGTAGTTCTGGCCTTTTTACATAATATCAGTTCAATTTTAGTTTTTTAAATTTTTTTAAAGATCACAAACGCCGTCTATTGCATATTTCAATGGAAATTATATCTCAGTAGAGAAAATACACCCAATAATGCCGTTAAACGCAACTTGACTATCAATGGTCTAACAGATAAGTGCCATGATTATCATATTCAGCAAGATCAAATCTGGGCCAGCCGGAGGGATTTGGGGTCCCTGCTAAGGATAGGTACTGGTGACATTCGTCTTTTCCGTTTTGTTTCCTCTGACTGCTGGGCGGGGGTTTTTGTTGCTTAACGTCCAGTCGCAAACTGTGTGCATATCAGGACGGAGACTGCTGGGCGAAGATAAATGCAGTCGCAGAAGCTGCAGCGGTCAGAATAAATTGTTCGTGATCATCCATGCTGTTGTCCTAGAGCGAACACTTGCTGATCATGTGATAGATAATCTGGCGATTAAAATGTTGCAGGTTTCTTGCACCCGTGTACAGAGAGTGCTCGGAAAATGTTTTCGCTCAACGTTTAGAGCTAGTGTAAATAGCCCTTTACGTACACCCGGCCCTTGCACTCTCCTAGGGCATACCATGGTTAGTTGCATAATGTGCCTGACTGGTCACTGGTCGTTGGGTACTCAAGGTTGGGAAACATAAAGGGTATCATGTTTCTTTTGATCTCCTGACCCGAAGGCGGGTAGGGAAGGAACAACAAGGCTTTTCTGTCCAAGGCTACCATAACCCTTATCTGTAATTTAGGTGCGGCCAGGCTTTTCCCCAGGAAAGGATGGCACCGCTTAGAGATTTAGGGGCGCCTCAGTAAATAGCATAACTAACTGAAAGCTCAGGGCGACCTACAGACAAGTGAGACGAAGCCTCTGCACGAACGAAAATGCAATTGCTTTTATTTTTCTTTTTACTCGATTTTAGTTCATTCACGGATCACAAATTTTTATTTTTATTACATTTTAGTTTCTCTGTTTTTATTAATTTCAGTTCTCATTCTTGTAAAACGAAAAACAATATTTTTAGTTCTAGTTTTAATTAGTTTTCGTTATGAAAATGTCACTGCTAGACACCTCACATAAAAACGTTTCAGAATTGTCTGAAAATGTCATCTGCTATTGCATGAAACGGTGATACTGATAGGATAGGTATTGCTGTGATGGTAGCTGATGGCAAAAAAAGTAAAGGAATTTTCAATAAGACAGAATCCTGGGTTTTGGAATGTATTTCTTCTGGGTGTCACACCTTTTCCCAAGGCTGGCTGCTTACCATTTATAATCTTAGTTGCTGACATCTCATAAAACTCTAAACAAGCAAGTCTGCCTCGGTGATCCAAACAGTTAAAGGGTCCACTTCCGAGGTGGGAGGTGGTTCATGCCATGCTGAGTCACACTTTAGATCCCAAAATTGTCAATCTAGTAGCTGCCCTGCGAGATGCCTGGCACTGAAGGGAACAGTACCAGAACTGGTTGACCTGGAGCGAGTATAGTGTATCTGGGTGGGACTGATGTGTATTGCAACGGCAGTCCCAGCGTGGCAGCACATTGTCTCAACACCATCCTCCTGTGCACCTCATTTGTGACTGGACATTAAGCAAAAATAACCAAATGAGCCAGAAAATAATACAAGATCTCAAATAACAGTTTCTGCCGTAACAAATTTCTTCTGGTGTACGGTCTCCAAAGTGTAAAGAATGGGTTAAAGCATCAAAATTCCAAAACACCATCTAAAGTAAATGCATTTTTGATATTGCATTTTATTCTCTTAAAAGGGGTTACATAAAGCTTGAGTTATGTCTGTGTGGATTTAGGTAGGAAAGGATGGAGAACTTGTTTAAAAGGACAGGAAAAAGTACTTTAATCAGAATTAAGAACTTAGGCCTTTTTTTAAAATCAACTGAACTGTGTTAAAGGAGCTGTGAAAGGTTAGAAGTATCTTAATCAGAATTAAAGAACTGTAAAAGCCTGTCTTAGAGATTTCAAAGTTAAAAGCATCTTAAAGGACCTAAAAGGATCCTGTGCAACCCAGTTGGGTAAAGGTAAATAGCTCTGGACAGGATGTGACATAGTTCTGTGGTGCAAGTTTGCAGGTGGCTCTCATTCAGTTGACAGAAGCTGCTGTTTGGATTCTTTTGCTTTAACACATCATCATCTCTAGAGAATTGGGAAATACTGGCTTGGTTGAGCATGCTGGACAACAAGCTTGCCTTCCCAACAGCTGTATAGGTGCTCTGGCTATTAGGAAGGCCTTAATGTTTCGCCCTGTTCCTCTTGTTTGGGGAATAGTTATGTGCCTCGTGTACCATCTTCCAAAGTAGTCACTCGGACATATCTGATTCATGCCCAACACCCACCCTTAAAGTCTGGGTTTGTTATTTAAGATTTTTGTGCAAGTTACATCACGTTTTGATTGCTTTGTTGCTTTTGTAATATTTCAGTTGTGTGGTGGAGCAGGAGTCATTCACCACAACTGCACACCAGAGTTCCAGGCTAATGAAGTGCGACGAGTGAAAGTAAGAGGTTTTGCTTCGTTTAAGGTCTCAAAACGTTTAATATATGTTCGACAGAAAGACAGTACAAAAATGTCAGTCTTTAGAAGAGTAGAGGGAAAAGAAATGTAGCTATTTTATGTTTCAAGTTATTCAGACCTACTTTATAGTTTAAATATAGAGGTTTTATGTTGTGCATAAAATCATTGTTGTTATTTCATCTTGGAGATTTTTTTTCAGAAATACGAGCAGGGTTTTATTTTAGACCCAGTGGTTATGTCGCCCAATCACCGTGTAGCAGATGTTCTGGATGCGAAGAAAAGATTTGGCTTCTCCGGGATTCCCATTACAGAGAACGGCCACATGGGTGAGAAGCTCGTTGGTCTGGTGACCCAACGTGATGTTGACTTCCTGACTCAGGACCAGTACAGCAAACCACTCTTGGAGGTTTGTATGTTTAGATCTTACTTTGTGCAGAGTAGCCTGGTTCTTTCAGACCCAGTGCTGGGTTTTGTCATTTGAGGGTTTTTTTTATATATACAAGTTCAAATCAGGCTTTTCCATAGGACAGAGAAGGATACAGTTTCAAAGAATTAAGAGTGTGAGGATTAGAACAAATACATTACAAATACATCCACAACTAATACGAGCCTCAAACACATTCTTTTGAAACTTCTCCAGCTTCCAGAGACTTAGTCCCCCACACCCTGTCCCTGTAGGCATGTGGATGCACAGAACCTTGATGGCAACAGTAACAGCAATAAAGTTTCAGCATCCAAAAGATCCAAAGGAAATGGTTTCCATCATTCATTTGAATTTATAAATCTGGATACTAGAACTACCCTGCACTTATAGATATCGCTCTAATTAAGCCTGCTGCCTAGGTTAGGAACTAGTCTGTCAGTTACAATTAGAGTGGTAATCAGAGACAGATACTGACCTTGCATCTTTAACGTAAACTGGAAAACCGATTTTCCTTGGCAGCTTTTCTTGTAAAAGCATTTCTGCAGTGCTTGCCACACCCTTGCATCTTTAGATTTTGAGAAGCTGGCTGCCATTTTCTTGTTTCAGGGCCAACCAGAACAAAGGGACAATACTTTGTCAAATTCTCGTCTTTCTTCAGCAGTGCTTGATCTGGTTGTCTTATTATCTGTGGTTTTACCCTCTTTCCTTCCTGGAATTGTCTGGCCACTCCTGCTTCAACTCCCAACTTGCTGTTTGCTGTTTTAGGTCATGACGCCATTCGAAAATTTGACTGTTGCCCCGCATGGTGTAACACTGAAAGAAGCAAATGGTATATTGCAGAAAAGCAAGAAAGGTAGGTGACTGTTCTCAGGATAAACAGATGGCATACACATGATAATCGATATAGTACAGGCATGCCAGAGTTCCGTTAATTTCTGTTTTTTTTCCATCACAACAGTCATGTGAATCGTCGAAATTTGAGAATAAAATTAGGGGAGGCGGTGGCTACCAAGGCCTGAAATATCAATAGATAGTAGTATTTTTTTGTTTGTTTCTGATTGGCTCTTAACTGTGAAAGACAGAGTGGGGTTGGGGGAACTAACAGTTAAAGAAGAGAACACTGCGAGCTTGAATCGGATCCAAGTTGTCGGGAGTATGATCATGAAAGGATGGAACGTGTTTGGTTGTACATCTAGGCCTAACTAGACACGAAAACTACATGCACTGGCACAAAAGTTGTCATAAATATATCTCCCACAATAAAAATCTTTATATTTTCATACCCTTTCAGCATTGATAATGTTACAATTTACGTACCCTTTTAGACAGTTTTCATTGTGTGATTTTCGATCTCAATATGTGATTTACCCCTAATCTTACGTAATCTGCATCACTGGGTCTTATGAAAACGTATAAATTTGTGCTGCACGCTTGTAAATTAGAGGCACCTGTGATGTAGGGTCACTTGTCCTGATGGGACACTTCGATTTGGAACAAAAGGTGTCCTCACAGGACAGGTTTTACTGTATTGCCATAGCTTCATTTGTAACTTGTAACCGTTTGCTGTTCTGATTTCTGGTAATGTTTGCTGCATTATGTGTTAGATTTTGTCCGTTTTATGGCAGTTGATGGCAAAATTTGTAGTTGTACTACTTTCAACTGCTTCCTTTCGCTGGCTTAACTCTGCAGCATGCCGCTGAGCACTATTTCTATCTGCAACACCAGTGCCACCCTTTACGAAAAACATTGCTGCTGGTCGAGTTGCGGCTGCAGCCATCCCCTCTTGCTCCTCTCATCCTCTCACTGCCCGCCTAGCCGATCACGGTTCTGTCTTCTCTGCCGAACTTTCTGCCATTCTTCTGGCCCTTTCGCATGCTCGCCACTCTGATGAGAAAAATTTTCTGATCCTATCCGACTCTCTTTCTGCCCTCCGTGCGCTTGCCTCTCACCACCTTAACCATCCTTTCCTGGTCCACATTCATGCTCGTCTCTCTCTCCTCCGCTCTCGAAATGTTGATGTTGTCTTTGTCTGGGTCCCCGGCCATGCTGGCATTCCAGGCAACATGCGTGTTGATCGGGCTGCTAAGCAGGCTCTTCAAGACCCCATCCCTCTCTTACCAGTGCCTTCCGTTGACTTCAAACCTTTCATTTCCTCCTACATCCACTCTCTTTGGCAAGCCCACTGGGACACACTGTCTTCCAACAAACTCCACTCTATTCTTCCTTCCCTCTCCGATTCTATTTACTGTGCAGAACGCATTTAAGCTTTCGGTTTTATTGAATGATCCGTTCTCTGTTCACTCTCCCTTACCCTCCTTTCTCTCTTACCGCTGGTTTTCCTTTTTCTTCCCCGCCGTGATATAGCCTTAGTTGCTGGCACGGCGTTAAGCCCAAATACCTACCTACCTACCTTTACGAAAAACACTTTTTTTTAAACATGAGAACAGGTTTTATCTGGAGAGAATTTTCAGAATCTGGTGGCAGCATCCTCAGCTCAGCTATTCTAATTTGGGAATAGCTGGTTTTGTGTGTGTGTGTGTG
>SMGT01006908.1:73264-95509 GCA_004794575.1 Lanistes nyassanus | reverse complement strand
GATCTGTGTTTTATTTAGGGTGTGAACACCATATGCATGTGTATTTATTTTAGTATTTAAATTTTTAAATCCAGGGTGACACTTGAATATATTCACATTACTGAATCTAGAAATTGCCCCCATTTGTTATTTCCAAATTCTGGGAAGTTATTGATAACATTATTAAGCTGTGGTGATCGGTGGAGATTTTTAGGATCATGTGAGATAGACCACATACCATTCAGAATTTTTCACTTTAGAAAATATTTACCCGTGTATATCGGCAATTGTGATGGAGAATGTTGCACATGCAGATTAAACAAAAATGTCAAGCATACTTTATTTGCCTGTATGACATGGCTAGTATGTGTTGGTATGATTTGTTTGCATTGACTTAAACATTATTTCTTGTCAACTACCAGGAAGCAGCTGTTGGTTGGTGCAGCAGTCAGTACATACGATGAGGACAAAAGGCGCATAGAGTTGCTAGTGCAGGCTGGGGTGGATTTTCTTGTTCTGGTGAGAATTTTTTTTTTTAACTTTTGGACCCTACAGGGACCGCAGGGCTAAGAAACCCCAGAGGCCACATAGAGCCCACATAGATTTACACGTTTTTAAAAAAATACCGCTTAAAAACTACCACACACACAATAATATATTTTACATATTTAGAAAGATCTATTCTTCGGCATCTACTTACTATTTGCTGCCAAATGTAGTCACTTTTTGCACACATCACAAACGAAACGTGTGTAGCCATTGTGAACGACGGAAGTAGACCTGGCCAGCCGCTACACTAAACCTTGTTTGGCAAGCGAAAACTATTTCCGAAACTCATTTAGACAGTGCAGGGGAAACAACCAATGATAGAGCTTTACAATGATACAAAGTTTACTTCCCTTATACCGTTAAATGCGTCGCTGCAAATGTTTAAATTCGCCACAAGTTTGTCGGATGCGCGGAGTCGCTGGCTGTTTAGTCGTCGCAAGTTAGCTGAACCCAATGGGGTCAAAGAGTTAATAAATTTTTACACTTCTCATATGCAGTCTCCATTTTGCAAACAGGACAGCAAGAAAGCTTTCACTTCCTACACTAGCAAACCCTTCAGGGCAGTTTCACCTACATGCAAATATTGAAGGCTAAACAGCAAGTTGGTAGTCTCCTTTAAAAGAAAAATAGCTCTTGAGAGAAAGATATTCTAAGCAGATCTATGAGAAGATTGTCGCTGGACCCTTGAAAAGTGTTTACTTTAAAAAAAGTTTTTTCATGTGTGGGAAAAGAGATTGCAAACGGTTATTTTGCAAGGTAAAACTTGGCTTCTTTCCTCAGGATTCATCCCAAGGCAACTCGATATATCAGATAAACATGATACGTTGGATAAAGCACAATTTCCCTGAACTGCAGGTCATAGCTGGTAATGGTAAGAATTGTTTTTTACACTCTTCTTTATCTTTATTTTATCTGGGTCAGAAATCTTTCTGTGTGCTGTCACCTTACTGGGCCAGAAACATCTTTTTGACCCTCACCCATCAGCAGTTTCATGCTAGGTCTGGAAAGTTTGCCGATCATACATGCGTCATGTTTGGCACACTTTTCTGTGTGAAATATTGTACTAGCTGGCAAGGAATATAAATGTTTTGGATAATACGCAACTAGTGTAGAAATGTCTTGCTTTTGCTTCAGGTGTCAAATTTAATCTTTGTTGCCACCCCTGCTAACAAATCTGGTCAATAGTTGAATTTGTGCACACCGTCGGAAAATGGGGTGGGTGGAACATCCTTCTCGGCTCAGCTGAGACACAAACCTAAGTCCCTTTTTTATATAAAGTAGCTTTATGTTACTAGATATAAATTTGATATGGGTGACTGCATACTGATGTCATTTGTTCAAAAGATTTCTTATTTAGGCAGTTAAATTTGCTGTGATGTTCTGTATCATAAACATAAAACTGGCTAACAAAAGTTTGTGATTAATTCATTTTTGGATATTGTTTCTGTGAAGTGAATATTTCATTTGAATTCAGTAGCATTGTATTTTTTCTTAAGTCAAGCTTTTTTATGCACGAGAGATTTGTTTCTTCTGCTTGGTACAGTTGTAACTGCAGCACAAGCCAAAAACCTCATCGATGCGGGGGCAGACAGTCTGCGTGTCGGCATGGGCAGTGGGTCCATCTGCATCACACAGGAAGGTGGGCAGCGGGTTGGCAAATGGGTCCTGATGACAGATTTATGGAGCTGTGCAGCATTTAATAAGTTCTTACATATTGTCAAGAAAAATCTTAATTTTGGATAACCCCAACAATGTACTGGCAGCGCTAGACACAACCGTATGCTGACGTATGCAATCAAGGGAGCCTATCGTACCCATACACGTAGCAAAGAGAGAGTCGAAAGTAAGGAACGTGGCAGATCTTCAGATGTTCTTGTTTGATTAATTTTGGATAGGTGTGGTAGTTTGAAGGTGAATCAGACATCATGGCAAAGTAACTGTCATCTATTTTCTATTTCTCGTGCCATCTACATTCTGTTTCTTTATTCTAGCCAGATCATGGGGTTTATTCCAGGCAGATTGTGTAGCCAAACAGAATGTATTTCACGTCAAGACTTTCATGTTTTCCCATTTTCGACATCGACGAAACCATCTATCATTCTGAAAACTGTTGGCCAGAAGTCAGGAGTGCCTCATTCATTTCTTTCTGTCTTGTTCTTTGAATATTGTAGTGATGGCAGTTGGACGACCCCAGGCAACAGCTGTCTACAAAGTTGCTGAGTATGCACGCCGCTTTAGTGTACCTGTTATAGCAGATGGTGGAATTTCTTCTGTGGGCCATATTATCAAGGCCTTGTCACTAGGTGCCTCAACAGGTAAGTTAGTACGTCATAAAGATGCAAGAATAATATTGTGTAATAAAATTTGGCCATAAATTTTATTTACTTCGGGGTGCTTTTTATCAATTATTTACAGTTTTTGAGCTTCAGCAAAGCATAATTTTAACCACAGCTGCATGTTTTTTCAGTGAACTGTATTTGAAGGTGTTAATTACAGGTGGATCTAACTAAGAACATTTTTTGTTTCTTCATAAGTAATGATGGGCTCCATGCTGGCGGGCACGTCGGAGGCACCAGGGGAATACTTCTTTGCAGATGGAGTGCGTCTTAAAAAATACAGAGGCATGGGGTCTCTGGACGCCATGGAAGCACATAAAGCAAGTCAGGCGAGATACTACAGGTACTGGGCGTCTTCTTGTGGCCTTTCCATGTAGTTTTTATGAGTTTTATGTTGAAGCCAGGACTTGCCATCAGATTTTGTTAGATGAGTGCTGTACTCATACCCTAGGATTTTAAAGGGTGAGATTATCTTCACAGCAAAGTTTTAGTGGGTAATATGATTTTCAAGCAGGTCAGAAATATGCTTCAGCCAACTACTTTAATGTGGGGACAGTTCTTCATATCGGCATCCATGCAGCAGTAGAATAAAATTTGTGCTGATTTCCTGAAGATGCTTTACAGCCGCACCTAAATGGATTATGTTGCAGTGAGGGCGACAAAGTGAAAGTTGCTCAGGGAGTGTCTGGGAACATTGTAGATAAAGGGTCAATTCACAAATTTGTGCCATACCTCATTTCTGGTATTCGCCATGGTTGCCAGGATATTGGTGCTAGGAGCCTATCTTTACTCAGGTTAGTTCAAAAATATATGCTTATACCTAATTTCCAGTTGTTGTCATGCTTGCTAGGACATTGGCCTGGAGCATGTCTGTCCTCAGTTTCAATAATAGAGTGTAAAGTGAACCATGCTGATGTATTAGCAGTGATAAAATCGTGCGGATAGGAGGTTTCATCAATTTTATTACTGTTTCTTACAAATTTTTTTAGAAATATTTCACTTCAGGATGTATGCATATGCAATCTCAGACATAGACCAGTGTGTAGTAAATTTACATGCCCGTTTTGGGTTTTTTTTTCTGTCACGGGAGACGAATCTTTTTATTTTCAGATCAATGATGTACTCAGGTGAGCTAAAATTTGAAAAGAGAACAACTTCGGCGCAGATAGAGGGAGGTGTACATGGACTCCATTCGTAAGTGTCTAACTTGGTTGACTTTTTTTGTGGTGGGGGGACGGGGTGGGCAGAAAAGCATGGAACAGGTGTCTACTTTTGAACTTTAATGTGTCAGAAAGTTTCACAACCAATTCTATATTTGAAGTCATTATTTAAGGAGTCTTCCTTAGTGGTATAGGTTCTCTTTTGGTGAACAGCCAAGTTCAGAGGCAAGTGTGTGACTTGTATATGCTCACCTCATTTTATTGTTTATTCCAGGTATGAAAAGCGTCTGTATTGATAGAAACAAGAGGAATGGGAAACTTGCAGTACAGCAGAACTTTGTTTATGCTCAGAACAAAAGGAAGAAAGGATGCTGAGAACTGCAAAAGCAATATTTGCATAGAGCCTGTATGAAGGAGGATTTGATTTTGGCTCTAACAGAAGGGATAGGACAAGCATCTCTAAATGTGTTGCATTTCCTTTGTGTAATGAATACTAGACCAGGGTCACTAAAGGTTATTGATGGGCATTTATCTATATCAAGGGTCACTGGCTAACCAGTCCCTAGGATGCAAGGCCGTTCCATTTTATTTGGTTCCACAAGATACTCATGGGCGGGTTATCTTACTCTTGCAATCCCCCCACCCCCCAAAAAAAATCAGTGTGTGCGGTATGTTTGTCAAGAACTTGGTATGGTATAAATTGTAAAGGGTTGCATTTCAGTGCTAATTACTTGGCTACCCAAAAGTCCATGATATTTGAGATGCATCATGTCTACTCATGGCAAGCGTATGAAATTGTTGAGGAAAATGATAATTTTTAGAAGAAAAGGGAGGAAAAAAATCATTTTGGACCATTTTGTTTTCAGTACGGGGCTATAAGCCTGGAGCATGCCATTCTAATGTGCAGTTTTTGGCAACTGGGTGGTGGTCAGAAGGAGTGGTTAGAGGTATGGGATTTCCAAACATTTCTCTGTCGGTTATGCCATGCACTTCATCACTCGGTGAACGGAACATTTTTCTATTAATGTGTGTGTGAAATACGGGTTCATTGACCAGGTTGTTTATCGCCCTGTTTTTTTCTCTGCAAGACGGTTACAAAACCTTTTGTTGGAATCGTTCACTCGTTCTGCAGCTTACATTGCTAAGCCTGCAGAATCTGCACCAGACTCGGGTGCCAACTAATTTCTGATCTGTTTAGGAAAGATACCCTTTTCCTGGATGAGCAAAGAACCAACTTGAATCTAAAAGAATTTAAAAATTCTCCAGACATAAACATGTGGAGACATTTTTGAAAGTGCAAATTTACCAGCAGTGGACAGTGTGAAGTTGTCTTTAATAATACAAAATATTTATAAAGTGGTATATCTCCCAACTGAACTCACAGCACTTTACAATATACACACACACAAAGTACACACATTCACTCGTGCACACAGCACACGCAATACATTGGAATTTGTCATTCATACACACGTATGGATTATATACAGCGTAACTGATAGGCAAGATGAAAGAGATGAGTTTTAAGGGCAGTATGGAAGGAATTTAAGTCGGGAAGAGAATTCCAAGCGGGGCAGAGAAAAAGAAAGAATGATGTCCAGACTTTGTTTTGACCTTTAGAATGACTAGGACAGAGGCATTAGCAGAAGGTGGAGTATAAGGCTGGATGAGGTCTGAGAGATAGGAGGGTCCTGTCTGATGCAGGGCATTGTGGGATAGACATGCAGTCTTGGATTTGATTCGATCTTCAATCAGTAGCCAGTGCAGATTTTGCAGGTGAGAATGTGGTCAGCTTTCAAAATCATTCGAGCAGAGTTTTCAGCTTTTGTAGTCAGTGGTGTGTATAAGATAAACAGGACGGGGCCAAGTACCGTTCCTTGTGGAACGCCATCTTGAACAAAACCATGAGTTGAACAGTCATTTAGGTGGACAGTCTGCATTCTGTGAGCAAGAGAGGACCGGAACCAGTTGAGTGCGATAAAGGAGAATGTCATGATCGGTTGTAACTTGTATCAAATGCTGCAGACAGGTCAAGAAGTGATGGGATGGAAAGATTGCCTTTGTCAAGGGATAACAGAAGGTCATTACTTCTACCAGCGCTGTTTGTAGTATTGCAGACTGGCATAATGACTAATATCTAGCTTGTTTAGGTCTTATGATTTTGTTCCGAATGGTACTTGAATGTTAAAGATTTGCTAGAGACCTGCATTTTATTTGCATCAAATGCATTCTATTATGCTGTAAACATTTCCTGGTTTCACTGTTCAGAGAAGGGTGATAAGAGCCAAAAAGGAATGGAACATTGGTGCATGTTCAGTCTGTAATGTTCATTGGATATGCCTCAGCCAGCCTTGCTTATGTTAACATTTAATTTTTCATGTTTTGTTGATGTTGCCTACTGTGGTATTCTTTAAATAGATATTTTAACAGAGAAAGGTGACATGAATGAAAGATTGTCCATGCTTAATGTGAAAGGAATATGCTGAGATTCGTATGATGGGTATGGGCATACTTTTAGTGGTCTTTGGTGAAAGTACCCATACAGAACGTGATTTTGCGACACTGTCATGGATACACTAAACACGAACAAGTTTTATGTGTATACAGCCAAAGTTACAAATAGAAAACCTGTTTTTAGACTATCGGTTTTGTATCAGGTTGTCCAGCATAGTTCAAACAGTTTATTACTGAAGCATCTGAATTTAAAAGCGTTTGATAATTTGGCCTGCTGGCAAACTGTCCTATTGTGTGGGTGAGAGAGAGAATGCATGAGAGAAAAATATAGCAGGCATTTATAAATGATTAATTATGACACATCTCCATGAAATACATGATTCCATGAAGTGTAGCAGCCTTTTTTCTGTTTATATAGTGTTGTGGGAGTGCATGGTTCAATTTTCACATTTCTCTTGTAGCTGGACGAGATTATTAGGTTTCCCATCAACCTCTACAAAGTCCTAGTCATCTCCATCCTGCTGTATGGCTGCAAAAACTGAACTTTGACAGCTAAGTTGGTAAAGATTGAAGCCTCTCAGAACTAATGCTTCCACAAGCTCCTTTAAATCTCCAGAACAGAACACAAATGTCTGCCACAAAGTAGACAGACTGGCTGGTCCCCAGGAGAGTTTCCTTGCCATCAAGAAAAGGAAGCTGGCATTGTTTAGTCACACAACATGTCGTTAAGACATCTTGCAAGGCACACTGGGAGGAAGAGAGGAAGGCAAATCTGACTTCTACCAAGAAGGACTTGCATTGCCATCCCAGTTCTGCTACAGACAGACCAGGGTGGCAGAGATTGTCAGAAACTGCACCCTGCATCCCCCTCCCCCACTTCTATGTCATGGGACTGAGATGTAACTGCACTGTCTTCGCCAACACCATTGGATCAGTCTGTCTTGCAGTCTTTACAATGACAAGTGAAAACTGCTAGAAGTACCTGACTTGTTCACCAGTTACATGTTGAACATTTTCTTCATTGATACTGAATCAGTAGACTATCCCACTTCACCGAAACCTCAGTAGAAAAAAAGTTTTTAGTCACATTGTAGGGCACAAAATCAGTCTGATATTTGGCAGTCAGCTGTAGCTCCAGTTTACCATAAAATTTGTGCCCCCAGGTTGTATGTGGCCATGAATGCCTGCATGGCTCAATAAGTCGGGTAAAGGCAGTCGTTAAGAGTTAATTGAACTGCGTACATTAAAACAATTGGTCTCGATTTCATTCCAATGTTAATGAGAATGCAAAAATTGTGGTGGTATTTCTGTGATGCGCATAATGTTTAGTTTCATATTTTTTTATGGATGTACAAGCTCGCGTGCTTAAAGTGCTGGTCAAAAATCCATGTAGGTAGCGGCAAAAAGTTCTAATCAAGCTGCGCACACCAATGTCGGTTGCATGGGCATTACATTTCTTTTTCATACCTAAAGATACAGTACACAGGGTGGACAGACTTATGAGATCAGGGGTGGCTTACATGTGCTTTTGTATCAAATATTCGTACATTAAGTACATAAGGTTGCGTTGTTTGGTGCTTAACGTCCTGTCATAAACTAGGTGCATATCAAATGGGGCAAACGGGTCTCAAAACTAGACTGGAAGATACGAATACTCGTGCAAGCAAGCACTGAGGTGACTGCATGAGAATTTGAACCGTATGTAACCAGGAACGGTAATAAATCACCTTATTTTTGTATCTCACCTTCCGGTCATGAGAGTGGCTAGAAGGCCTGTTTTACCTGTACGTGAGATTCTGGACAGTAAGACTAAGAGCTGCAAACTAGAAGATAGCTGGCTGTAAACAAGGAGTTATACCCTGGAGTTACACACCATGCAGTCTCATCTCCTAAACATCAACTGCCTCTAAACACTGGCTGTCTTACTGCAGGTATTGGTCTGGTGGTTTCAGTGCATGGCTTAGTGATTGGAGGCAATAATGCAAAATCACCACCAGGTGGAAACACTGTTCCTCTAACATTCAAAACGGTGACCTTCAACCTTCCACATGCTGCAGACTAACGCTATCCAGCCCTCCTTAATGTCCAGTCGCAAATGAGGTGCATATCAGGACGGATGTTGCTTAGGCAAGTTGCGCTGCCACACGTGGGACTTCTGTCACAACACGGTTTCGGTTCCACCCAGTCACATTTTACTGACACCGGGCCAACCAGTCATAATGTTGTTCCCTATACCACCGCGGGCATCTGGCCGTAGCAGGTCAGCTACTATATTGCCAGTTTGTTTAGTCTGGCATGATTACGCTAAGGTGCAAACCTCTCACCTCAGAAGCAACCGGTGTCCCCGAATTGAGTCTGCGTTAGCGTTTTTTTTTATACAGTGTCTGCCCTGCTGGTCATTGGTTGTGACGAAAGGCTCCTACTGTCACCCTCCCTATTTCTGCATGTTCTTTCATGCGTGGAGAGGATACTGATCCAAACCCCGTAGCATGATCCAGTGAGAGACGAGTGTTACTGGCATTTTAATTATGTACGTTTACTACTTTTAGTTTTGACTGTTGGCTGCTCTCAATTGTCACCTGCCCCCTGCAGTGGACGAAATTATATCAGATATTACTTCTTGTGCAGAATCACCTAGAATAATCGCCACACAAGAACTTTCATCTAAAGCACAATACGTTTAACGTTACAATGATTCCATCGTGCTTCTGTAATTAAAAAAAATGGTGAAGAGGATAGTGTTTGGTTGTAATTATCAACTCAGCAATGACTGAAGGCAATGTCATGAGTGGTACACCAGGCAGAGGAAAGGACAATGGTGTTGCCGAGAGTAAATTCGGAGGACAGCAGCTGTGGAATCCTGACGCAGCCATTTTAACATATACTGCCACATGCAGACGTACGTAACCTCGGTATCGGCGATATTTACACCTAAATTTAAACCGGTTTAAGTTAGCGGAGGGTTGGTTGTTGCTAACTCCTGTCGCAAAAGTGCATATTAGAACGGTGCTTGAGACAACGTGCTGCCACACAAGACACAGGGTCAACCAGTCCTAGTACTGTTTCCTATAGTGCCAGACGTCTTGCAAGGCAGCTACTTTGATTCCCAATTTTTCGGACGGGGCGCGAACCATCAACCTCCCGCCCCTCGCAACCAGACAACCAACCACTATATACTAGGCCACCGAGGCGGTTCACATGTTTGTTGTTCACTTGTTGTATTGAATTTTATGGAAATATTTTGTATTTGCGTCATCAAAGAATTGCACTTTATGGAAAACTTATATGCAGCTTATCCACCAAGAATAAACTGCCAGATGATGCTACAAGTCTACGCTTTTCGTGCAGACTTTGTTCTGGCATAACGTGATAAACCGTAAAAGCACCTCGACGAGCTCGATTGGAGCTGCCAATCTGCAAACTGAAAAGAGGGAAAGTTTCGACCTTGTTTGTATTCGGCAGCTTAAAAAAGACTTCTGATGTAAGTACTTACATCAAAATAACTATATTGAGACGGGAATTATTAACCATTTAATCCCTAAATCGGGTAGGTCACTGTAGCTTTGCTGACTGACCTCTGAACTCTCGCTATTCCTGAACATCCAATCGGACCTTTCCACACTGTGAGACATTGAGGACACCGTGCGTATAACTTTAGTAATGAATACTCCCTTTCATTGCACCTTATCCAGTTGCATTCTTAGTGGTTTTTACAAGTTTCTACACCAAGATATTAGTAATTATTTGTAATTAATCTTAAAGTAAAATCCTAATCATACCGTGAAAATAGAAAGAAGGCAATATACAACAGTTATAAAATACTTGCTGCTCCCTTGCGCTCGGCTGCCGCTGGCATAAGCCGCATCCGGGCTTTGGAGCACTTGCTAGGGAGGTCGCCATTTTCAGGTAATGGTAACGCATTTTGCTTGTAGAAAATTTTGTCTTCACCGAAAAAAGATGACATGATCGAGAACCATTTTGGATGCATTTAATAAAGCAAATCATCTTATTATTTTCCAGTGGGCTCTTCTTGTAGCTGCTTCTGGTAAAAAAGCGAAATGGCAATGCGACGTCCGTTCGATCCTGTGGCACACGAGTTGGATCCCAATTTCCGACTCACGAAATTTGCTGACCTAAAGGGATGAGGGTGTAAAGTCCCTCAAGAAGTTCTGCTCAAACTTCTTGAGGGACTTCAACAAGACAGCAATGCCCAGGATGCAGAACAGTCACATTTCCAGTATATGGCGCCTGTTCCGCGTATGGGTAAGTTAGTTTAGATTAAGAAAAATATTGTAGAAAAAAATTATATTCAATTCATCGTTATTTCATTTCCGATGTTCTCGTGTCCGCAACATCCCTATGAACAGCTGTGGTCTGGCGATTTTCAGTGATTGTTGACTTAATATTTTTTGTGTAACAAATGTATGATAGGTTTTATTTAAACTGTTCGATTGCAATTTAAGTGTAGGAAGATTGTTTTTCCAGCTGATTGGGGGCTCTCCTTACGAACCACCTTCATTCAAGATGGCGGCTGTATAGTCACATGACTTTTAAAACGCAACCCAACAAAAGGTGTGAGGGGGCCTGGTTAGCTCAGTTGGTAGAGCTGCGGACTAGCAGAGGGAACGCTTCTGGTTCGAATTCTGGTGTGGCCAAGGATTATTTTCTGGAGTTAAACATTGTGCAAACTCCATTCGGCCATTTCCCCGTACATTAAGCTGCCTGACCATCTTACTGCACCCATCCATCAGTCTGGTGGTTCTTTCAGCTATAGTTTAGTAATAGGTCCCCATCCCCCATAGTGCGAAATAAATACCATAGAGCCCGGCAGATCATACTAATTCAGTATTTGCACTTTATTTAGACAACTTTAATATATGTTTATAATAAACCTTTATGGCATTGTCATTAAGTTAACAAGGTGAACACATCTTTATTACCCAAGGAGGAACTTTGCAAGTATTAGGTTTAAGTCGTATAAAAGGTCACAATATGAGTATCAGTACATCTCTTGTCTCACTCTGTTTCTTCCTTCCCTCTTCTTACCCTCCATCCCCTACCTAAATCTAGTAATTTCTTCCCTATTTAAGCTCTTGTCTAGAATTTGTTCTTTCCTAGTCCTAGTCAAACTAATTACAAAGTTACTTTGTGCTACATTACAATTTACAGCTTTTTTAACTGGAACTGTACAGATGGTACATACCATTGGCAATGGTTTGGGCACCACCTCCCACTCTCAGTCACAGCTGCTACAATACATTCAATAAATACAACACTTCCACAATGCCATACAGTACACCAACATTTCAAGCAGGTCACTTTCCTCAATATAAACATAACCTTGCTGGATTCACTACAAAAGCACAAACTCGCTCACATCTGGATTTTCACTCCCACACACATTCCACATTACGCAGCATACCCTACTCACAATTCCTTGGGCTCTGCAGGTTATGCTCTGACTTTGACAAACATTCAATGTTGGACTTCTCCTTGATGCGTAAATACCCTCTAGACCTTTTGCAGTCTGCTAAACAAAAAGCCGCCTCTACACCACACACCCTCGCACTCCACCTCACCCATAACACTAAACACTGAACCTCGTCCATTGTCGTACTAACCTGCCACCCTCACAATCTTCCTGTTCATAAAATCCTCCTCTTCAACTGGCCTTAATTACCCAAAATCTGAACCACAACTCTTCAGTCAACCCCCTCTCCTGGCTAGTTATTATTTAGTGAGAACAATACCTATCTGGAGTAGGTATGACACAGGGACACAACAAGCATGCCAGCCAAGATTGTGAGCCGTTGACACTTAAAATTGTCACATCAAAAACTGTTACAGGCAATAGACCATTGTAGGGATCCAGTGAAACATGGGCTGGGTTCTGGGCTCCATAATTAAATGTTTTTAGGCATATTGCCTCTCAGATTGGTAGCCAGTTGGTTGCTTTGCTATGCAACCTTGTGATCTGCCATCTTTTTCAAAAGGACTTGGATCAAAACTGAACATAAATGTCACATGGAAGGAAATGCTCTGTGCACTTGCAAGATTTCCATCTTAAAACTCTGCAGTGGTTTATTAGCTACCACCACCAAACACTCAAATACTATACACACTCTTGAAAATATATACACTCCCAAGGTATTGCTCAAACTTTTACACAACAGTGTTTGTCAAAACTCATAGTGACCAAAACAAAAGGAAAAGAAAGAGTTGACTGGGGCTTGGGGGTAATAAAAGTACAACAAAAGGAACTTAGCCAAGCGAGAGTCAGACAACAAGTCCACGTTTCAGGGCATAACCCTTTCTTCAGGACGGCACAAACAGACAGATAACAAATAAAGATCAAAATAAATTCACTTAACAACAATAGTTCATGGATGCACACCTACAGGGATGATGTTGGTTTAAAAAAAAATCATCCGTCTCCCCGTTCTCTGCCCCAGTCTCAAAACAAAAAGAAGAATTAGCATGTCGTTAATGTGATTTTACATCATAACAGTTTTTACGCTGAATTTGTTGAAGCACCATTGGAGGGGGTGGGGGTGTGCACTACTAGTTGTTCACAGAAATGCTGAAGAGCGTACTGTAATACCTATACAATAGGAATGCTGTAGCTGTTTCATGGATTCTATGTTAGGGTCACAATTGACTAATTAAAGCAGGAAGCTTATTTTATTACTGGAATGAGTTATAGAATTTTTTTTTGGGGGGGGGGTGGTATCCAGGTGGTTGCTCTGCAGTGAATTTATCTAATCAAAATTAAGTTTTTAGCCCAGTTCTTATGATATAAATAGAATTATGTAACTACAAATTTTGGCATGGCTTAGGTACAACTGTAATGTATACAATTGCTGTAGCAACCACGTTTTACAAGAGGCATAAAATATGAAGTTCATTATATGGATTTTAGGGGGCTGCTTATCCACATATTTGTAGGTACGTGTTTACTTTCACATTCAAAACCCCGTATGGAAATAGCCAGTTTGAAGTTAATTGCAAACATACTGATTTGAGACTTTGTAGTATGAAAAAATGTTTGCAGTTGAGTTTTCAAGATAACTGTTGTGGGTTTTGTTTATTTTCATTCTTACTTTTGAAGTAACTTGTTTGCTTTTCTTTAGTTTTTATACAGCAGAGGGTTTTGTTAGTAGACATCTGGTAATTAGGTTGGGTTTTGTGTGCAGGCATTGGGATGGACAGCTCCATTACCCCTTTACGACATGGCGGCCTCTCTCTTGTCCAAACTACAGATTATTTTTATCCATTAGTTGATGATCCCTACATGCAGGTATTACACAGAACAGTGTTTAGCAAACTAGCAGATGGATTTATAACTATGTAGATTGTGATGTGACAGTGTGCAGTAGAAGTTATTGGCTCATCTGTAGAGTTTTATTTCTCTTGATTTTCTTGTCATCTCATTTAAAAAAAAACATAAATGGTAAGATTGTGCATTTCTTCTTTAGACATGAGAGAAGACTGTTTTGGAAGGTATGCGTTTAATTTAAAGAAAAGGAAGTAAAGAGTGTGCAGACAAAAACTTGTCATAGACTTCAAGGCAGACAAGTTAATTGCAAACTAAGAAGTGTCTCAGGGCAAGATAGCCTGTGCAAATGTGCTGAGTGACCTGTATGCCATGGGCGTAACGGACTGTGACAACATGCTGATGCTGGTTGCTTGTAGCAACAAAATGACTGAGAAAGAGCGGGACATCATCATGCCTATAATCATGAGAGGCTTTAAGGTGAGGATCAGCAGATAAAATTAAAATTTACTCATGCATCAGCTGCTTTTTTGTTTTGCTGACATCATTTTATGAACTGCACTAAACCATGGGTGAAAAAGTAGAAGACAGGAGAGATTGCATTGGTCATTAAGCTGCCACCATTTCTGATGACTGTAGTAGGCAGGGGCGTGATGTAATCAAAAGTGTTTGATCTGCAGTGATGTACAGCACTTGCTAGATAGTATCTGACCCCTGCTGCAACTGTTCATTTTTACTGTGGCATCGTTTCTGACAAGTTGCCTGTTTTTTGTTGGACTTAAATGGAATGAACTGATTATGTTGTATTATTCTAATAGCTGCATGAAACTAACTTGCCTTCCTTAATTTATTGTCTTTTAAGTAGAAATTATATAATTCAAACAGTTAACTTATGTTGCAGAACAGATAAAAAAAAATTATTTCAGAGTAAATTTTGCAAGTTTAAAAACTGTTAATATCATACAGTACCTCGTTGGCAAAAACAGCCACTGAAAGAACCACAAGACATCTGCATAACTGTTTATCAGCTATAGCTTTAGAAAGTGGAATTTGTGTATGGTTAGGTCATGTGTTCATTTACCCTGTTGATAGCTGCCAATGTGTTCGCAGTGAGTCTTTTCATCATCCTGACACTCCCAATTGCTGCATGCAGCCAGTGCTGCTGTTAAGTCACTGGTGCCAACAGCACAGACAGCCCACAACAAAGCAGCCCAGGAAAAGGGTGCTTATTGGTCAGCTGAATCGAGAGCTGATGACATCAAGCAGCAAATTCTAGTCTTGACCTTTGGGAAGGGCACCTTGTCTATGGAATCCCGTAGACAAGGATTACAAGATGTCCAACAACCATGGAGGGGGAGGGGGGCAGTATCGTGGTTCCTTGCTTTGCAGTATATAGATCCCCCATGTGGAACAGGTAGTCAAATGGATCTTCGTGCACTTGAAAAAATGTTTGAGTTGCTTCGGTTGATCTGCTGCCATTTTCGTCAAAAGTGAAATGAAATCTCCAGACACTGGCCCCGGCAACACGTTTTACAGCATAGGCTGTTGAGTGTGTGCTGTTCTTTTTGTCCTTTTGCTGCTATTGCTGAAAAACATCGGCCCAGCAAAAAAAAGTATATTTCTCATCACAGATTGCAACCAGAGATGTTAAAGTCACCTGTCATTTGTCAATACACCATTAAATATTCAGGCAGCGGCAGCAAGTAAACATGGTTGACAGGACAGGTAGCAGGCTGTGCACATTAAGACATTGCTTTAGGACGAGATGTTAAGATTTACGTTCAGGGAGTTTTTAAGCTCTGTCCTACCTCAGAGAGTTACTTTCTTAGTGGAGCAAGAGGTGGATTGTAGCTTTTCTAGTGGATATGAGTTAAAACCAGGTTCAGGGAGGGCTCTGATTTATTTAAAATAAATTTTCGTGTCTCGACGTCAGGACTGTGCCGAGGAAGCTGGCACAGGTGTGACTGGTGGTCAGACTGTCATCAATCCATGGCTTATCATTGGAGGTGTGGGAACTTCCGTATGCCAGCCAAATGAATACATAATGTAAGGCTTACTTTGAATGCCTTTAATTTTCCATAGCTATTGTCATTGCTAGTTGTACACTGTTGGATGTATGGTAGTTCCCCTGAAACTCTCAGAAGGAAACTGAATGGTGGGAGTGTAGGTAAAGGCTCATGAAAACCTAATTACCTTGTTCTTTGAAAACAAGGCTACAACCTATCGGCTGGAAAGTGCTAAATTAAGTTTGTTCCATGCACTTTAGACTGACAAAAATCTTTGCCCCAACTTCTTTAGGACACAATTCATGAAGCAATAAGATCAAAAAGAATAACTTTCAGATTCTTTCTTCAATTTTTAAAAAAATTGTACCATTTGTGTGAAAAAAATGCAAATTTGATTCAAATCTCTAAGGTTGGAACTTGCAGGGACCTGGTCTAAAACACCTTTATGTATTGTCATGTGCGACATTAAATGTAGAAGAATTAGCTGACCAAAATTGTGCCTATAATGTCTTAAATCATACAAGCAGCATGTAGCATATTCTCTTCCTTTCTCACCTGCTTCCTCCTGAGACTCTTTAGATTTAACTTGTCTACATTTGCAGGATTGGTGTTTTCGCTTTAAACTGGATTCAGATTACATGACTTGATTCCTGAGAATGTGTGGTTAAAGCACTTAGCTTTCTCCTTTCTCTCTGCGTCTGCAACCAGGCCAGACAATGCAGTTGTGGGGGATGTGTTGGTGTTGACCAAGCCTTTGGGCACCCAGGTGGCTGTGAATGCATACCAGTGGTTGGACCAGCCAGAGAGATGGAACCGCATCAAGCTAGTTGTCAGCGAGGACGATGTTCGCAAGGCTTATCAGCGTGCCATGTTCTCCATGGCAAGGCTTAACCGCATAGGTTGGTAATGGTCAAGTTAAACTCACAGGAGACCAAAACATGAATGAAAATTTTAAGTAATTTATTTAGATTGTATTTCCATCATTGAACTGTCACTGACGTCTTCATCAAAATTTATATAGAGCTGCCTGTGGTAACCAGAAATTTTGAGGCAATGTTGATGTTCCAGAAAAGGGGAAAGGGTGTACTATAGCTGGCCTAGCCTAGTAAAAATCTCTTTCATGACTGCCTCAAGCTCAGTCTTTTTCTGGCAACAAAGACGATGTTATAAGAGCAGAAATTATGATAGCTGGCTTTTAGTCACCAAACTCAGCTTGATTATTGACTTATCAGCACTCTTGACAAGTTAACCAAAGTTTTCAAGCTTAGTCTTGTTTATATCATAATCCCCAACAGCCCAGAAATTTCAGTGCTGCTGCAGTAAGGGCACAAGAGAATTGTCAAGAAAACTGGTGCAAAAACAATAGCTGCTGACACAACCTTCTCCCATGATCTTATCAAAAGTGATGCATAACTTAAAAGTAATAGAGAACCACTTAAAATGCACTTTACCATATAATGCATGCCTGTTGTGTTAACATAATCTGTTATTCTGGCGTTACTTCATTAAGAAAGTTAAGTCTGGGTCAGTGTGCAGCTTCAATATGCCGTGTGTCAATAAGGAGAGTTCCTGAAATTTTAGCTGTTCCTGATTTTTGGAGATAATGTTGCTGAAAGCCAGCTTTGAGGGTAGGCATATCTGCGATCCCCAAGACACAAATTAACTCATTTTTTCCCTGCCATCAGCTGCACGCCTAATGCACAAGTACAATGCGCATGGTGCAACTGATGTGACTGGCTTTGGTCTTCTGGGGCATGCCAACAACCTTGCCCGCATTCAGAAAAATGAAGTGGGCTTTGTCATCCACAACCTTCCAATCATTGCTAAGATGGCTGCTATCAGCAAGGCATGCGGCAACATGTTTGGCCTCTTACAGGGACACTCTGCAGAGACCTCAGGTAACATTCTGGCTTGTGTATGGTAGATTTGGTGAATGAAGTGGTTGGAGGGAGTGGGGGGCTGCAGCAAGGTTTTGACAGTTTATTTGGCAGGCCTTTTTTAAGAGAGTGCATATCTTTAGGATAGAACAAATTGTAACTGAGAGGTGCATTTCAGACAAAAGACAACCATTTACAGATACCAAATATTCATGCAGAGAATGGGTGTGAGCTTGATGCCACATCAGACATTACCATGCTGACTTCTGATATAAGGTTCTGATTGATTTAAAAATCAGTGACTGAGAAAATGTGTTTTCATGGCTAGGTGGGCTGCTGATTGCTTTGCCCCGAGAACAGGCAGCTGCTTTCTGCAAAGACATTGAAAAGCAGGAGGGTTACCAGTCTTGGATCATTGGCATTGTTGAGAAGGGCAACCGTTCCGCTCGCATCATTGACAAACCTCGAGTCATTGAAGTTCCAGCCAAAGACCGTGAAGGGGAGCTTTGGTAGTTGTTACTTTGAACAGACCTTTCGTGGCTAAAAGAAAAAAGACAGCAGAATGCTCTTCTGGACAAGGCTGCAGTGAAACAGAATGTGGTGAAATGTCTGAGTGCAGCTTGCAGTTGTAGGGAACATCTCTGCATCTGTTTGACCAGATCATGGTTGTGTAGAGTGTTAGCACTGACTGCAAGTCCATCAAGAGACAGGATTTCTCCAGTACCTTAGAATTGTTTTTGGTGAATCATGTTTGGAAGGGAAATAATCTGAGCTGCTGCATCAGTCCAACATGGTTGTCTGTATTTGATGGGAGTCTGTTATTCATCTTCATTCCATCATATCTAAGTCGTGTTGACCACGCAATTCATTTATCTCTGCTTTAACAAAAAATTGCACCCCAAAAAAATTCAATTACTGCATTTGAATCATTGCACTAACTGGGACTACCGATGGTAGATCGGTGAGTTGATTTTATTTTTCCATTAGAGTTGTGGCTACGCTGTCTTGTCGGTAGTTGTGTTCCTACGCAGCAAGCCTGAGCCCCTTGCTGTGATGTGGCACAGCCAACGAGCTGGCTGCACGACAGCTGCTGTCAGGTTGCAGAGGGCCCTGGGGTTTCTCCATGAAGCTGGTTCAGGCACTGGCTTCGGGCAACTGGACCAGTGGAAGCTCAGAAAAGTTAGGTGCCGACCTAGATGACCTGCCTGCTTCCGTTTAGTATTTTTCATTTCTCATCATGCTGTGGTCAATATACATTTTTAAAAAAGTGATCATGAGTTGTTGTTAACTGTGCGAAGAATGCATGTTGAATGTCACAGGGATGGTTGTCAATAGCTTAGCTGTCTTTCAGACGTTTTGAACGAAATTTTAGAAGAAAACAGTTTTCTTTGTGGGGGTGCCAGGCTTTATAAACTACACAAGTAACTGACAGTTTAAAATATGCTGATTATTATAATTTAACAGATTTGAAAGAGAAAAGTCGTCTACACGTATGTTTGACTTATCTCAGTGTCTGGTTGCTTGATATTTGAATTTTCAGTTTTTTTTCCTGGGTAAATGTCTTCCCTTGTGTAATTATGAGACCAAGCACCCAGAGCCTGCCACCTGCTGTTCACACACGTATGGCTCCCTTACACAGTGAACAGGTTAAAGCAAAAAAAGATTTTGTTAGGTTAAGTGGATGACCATTTCATTCTGATGACAAAATAGCCAGATTGACAACTCACGAGTGAAGCATTTCTAGGAAAAAAAAATTCTGAACTGTAATAAATATCACGTGATCCTAAATATTTTGCACTGGTTGTTAGTACTGGTACAACAAAGTGCCATAAAATAAACATTTTAATCTTACACAGTAAATTTGTTGTATTCTTCCCTATGTTTAGCAGTATTTTTTTTAAATGATTAATACAACGAACATGCTGGCTTTTCAAAGCCACCCAACTTTCGGAATTTGGAAATTCTGGAGATGAACGAAATCCAGATGTATTCGTCGGTTTTATCTGTGTCAGTATTACTTCATATTCTTTCATCAGCAGTCTGTCGGGTTACAAAATTGAAATGTTATGCAAATTAGTCTCGAGTGGGGGACCAGGCTTTGAGCTTCAATAATGATTTGTTCTGTGCCAGTTTCTTTCAGGCTGTAAAACAGGCATGGAAATTGGATCACCTATAAAAAAATCTGAATTCTGGTGGAAATGATAGGAAAAGTCTGAATCAGTCTTGAGTCTGTACAATGGCAAGTGCGCATGGAAAAGTTCTAACAGGCATCAACAGAACTGCACACAACGAGCAGAACTGGAAGTGAGATGCAAAGCTCATCATGCAAAATTTAGTTGATGGCAGAACAAAGGATTTTTATACTTATATAAAATTGCCTACAAAAGAAACGTGGCACCTAATTTTTTTTAAGCAGAAACCAACTCCCCACAAAAAAATTGAATTCCGCCAATGGCCCTATTCCCATGCCTGGTAAAAGAACAGTCATAAAAATGGCTCCATCCTCAAATTGTGCCAGCATACCAGGTCCTCTGCAGCACACGTATAGTTTTCTTCCAAATCACCTATAGATTCCAAGTAAAATCGTATCGGGAGTGCCATGCAGTCGTGATTTCGGCATATTTTGAGAACTGAAGCCAACTTGCCACAATTTTCCCACAAAGTAATTCTGGAGGAAGGGTAAATTACTACAACTCAAGTTGATTAAGGACTTCACTAATGCAGCTCCATGAACACGTCTCTTTGGCTCAGTTTGCAAAAGTTGTTACAATATGTTCCTTGATTTTTAAAATTCAGTTGGTGCTTACTAGGACTATTTTCCTAGGACACCATTCAGGCAGCAGCTATCCAATTACAGTCTTTCAAAACCAGGCGCACAAGAATGTGCTGTGAACAATCATCTACCATCCACGCCGTTGGACACCACCAAGGCTTTGTTATGCAGTGGTATACTATGGTTCATTAGCTAGCATGGTGTGCAAGCTTAATGTGATAGATAAAAGTGACTAGCTGGTAGGAGGATCTTAATTTTTCATCTGGCATCCAAATTACGTTCTCCCAGCACAGTTTCTTTGCACCATTTTGATGGGATTTTTTAGTCCTGCAAAATTGCACGACTGTTCTATGTCTGCATGGAACTGACAGATATTTTGTGCAGTGGAGGGGAAAAAAGCCAAGAACCTTTCTATATTTTTTTAAAAAGAAGCATGTGAAAAAAAATTTCATCAGACCATTTATTTGCATGCTGGCATTTACAAATTGAAAGCCCCAAAGAAGGCAACAACAGATTCACAAACTACATGCAAGTCTCAATCATAATATGAACCTTTCAAAACTGAACACAGCTGAGGTGGGTTACAGCAAATTGGCTTTACATTTCTCTTAAAAGACTTCAACTAACCACCAAACATGGCCACTTTTCATTTACGCCTTTGCAATTTCTGTTCGTACGCACTCATCTCAACAGTTATAGTCACAAAAGGAGGTGCACCTTCCCCCCCACCCACACTCCTGTTTACCTGCAGGATATGGTATATAAATGCGGCTTCCTCCCAAACCCTCTCCTGTTGACCTGCAGGATGCAGTGTACAAAGAGTTGAGCACTGAATAGAAAACTTGGAATGTGACCTAACAAAACTGTTAATGTACTATAACCAAACAATTTTAAACTGAGCAGGTACAGCAGGATATTTCCCCATCCTCACCCACTCAGTGTCACAACAAGGGGACATCTGCTGGCATAGTTCACTGATATGCTCTGTGCTACAATCAACAAAGTTCTCCCATCAGCGCCTCCCACGGCGTTTCATGGCAGCAGTACACTGTGGACAAAACCACTTGCCCTTGGGAGCTTGGGTCAGCCCCACGCAGCCGTAGTGGAACCACTCAATAGGACACTGAAACAAACAAAACATGTACATAACATGACAAGAAGAATGCTCCAGCAAACAAACTGCCACAGAGGTCATCTCTGTCATAAAAATCTAAGTAGTTAACCATTGGCCTCCTCAAAAAAAGTGCCCCTCTGATAATCAGCTCTTTCACTTTTGACTCTTCGCACTCACATCAAAATGTCAGTTTTGATGGTCCGACATACCACCAAAGAGGCATCGAAACGTATGTCGCAAGCCCTTAAAAAAATTCCTGAAGATGCATTTAACTCATTGACCCCGAGGGTTTGGCTAACTTGCGACGACCTAAATAACCCGCGAGTCCGCGGTGTTGGCAGACTTACGACGAATTTTAAAATTTTCAGCGACGCATTTAACTCTTTGACGACACCACAGCCGGATATCAAGCGACAGCCGACTGACCTTAGACGACACGCACCTTGAAAACATCTGACAGATTAAAAAATTTGCAGCAACGCATTTAACGGTATAAGGGAAGTAAACTTTGTATCGTAAAGGGTTGTTTCCCCTGCACTGTCTAAATGAGTTTCGGAAACAGTTTCGACTTGCCAAACAAGGTTAAGTGCAGTGACTGGCCGGTCTACTTCTGTCATTCAAAATGGCTACACGTGCGAAGAGAACCTTCCATCTGAGCCCTGAGCGCCTTAGACGAGGGTGGAATTATGTTTTAATTGAAAGTGGAACCATTCACCAACAGATT
>SMGT01006908.1:54829-72817 GCA_004794575.1 Lanistes nyassanus | reverse complement strand
GCAAAAAGTGACTGTATTTGGGACCAAATAGTAAGTAGTATTTAATATTTTTAACTAAAAGTATTGTTTCCATTGTGATGCCGAAGAATAGATCTATCTAAATATGTAAAATATATTACTGTGAGTGTGGTAGTTTTTAAGCGGTATTTTTTTTTAAATGTGTAAATCTATGCAGCCTCTGGGGTTGCTTAGCCCTGGGGGTCCCTGCGGGGTCATTGAGTTAACAGTGCAAGGTAACTAAACCTGGTATCATTGAAATCTTCAATCTAAATGTTTGGCTTTGACAAAAGTCTGAACGTTATGTCACCGTTTCTAGTATGAATCGCCAAGACTAAGCATCGCCAATACAAAATTTCTATTTCAAGGTTGTGGGTATGGAATTTGGTAAAAGAAAAAGAGTGCAATACAGTAAGGCAGTGCAAACAGTCGGTTTGCTACTGGACACGGGTGAGCAAAGAACAAGCACTCACTTTCGCATCTAGTAAGTTCATACCTCAGTTTGAAAAAGATGTTTATACCAATACCATAGGGTAAGCAAACTGCCAGAATTCACTGCTGCAGCATGAGCAGGTTTCTTTAAGAAAACCTCATATTTTTAACACAGGCAAAGCCACTTTTAGCGTTTTGTGGCCTTTGTACACTGAAAAATTGGTTCAAGCAAATTCAGATTGTTGGTTGAAAACTTAGGGCCACATCTACAGATGTGCATGTTTACTTAAATGAGGTGCAGGTAGTAATAAACTGCCATGGTTTAAAACAAGCTGTTACTCCCTGCAAAGTAATTTTCTCCCATAAGTCCTACTCCCAGACACTGGTCCTCCAGAGCCTAAAGAAGTGTGGGGAAAGGAGGCAACCCTACCAGAATGTCAGGCTACCCTAGGACTTACATCTTCGTTATCGCAGCCCACCATGTCTCCGTACGACACTTGGTTGCAAAGACAATAGCGAGGTTCATTAGGATCCGTCCAGTCATCAACCTGCAACTCTCCTGCGCCATCTTCTGCCCCATCCACAGCCACTTGGGCAGTTGATGCAGCCTGTTGCTGCTGCTGTTGCTGCTGCTGGAGTTGCTGTTGCTGGGCCAGCGCAGCAGCTTTTGCAGATTGCCTGATAAGAAAGGAGATGGCTCAACAAGGCTGGTGATCTAACATCAAAAGTACATCTGTCCCCCACAACCAAATGAGGCCTTTAGACAACTGCATTGTGGTCTCTGTACTGAAAGTTGCATAGGCTTGTGCACAAGTAATGAATTTAAAGAAAATAGTTCCATCCAGATCCCTCAAAAAATGTGCTCTTTAGACTGTCCACTTTTGTAGCATGTCTGTGAAGATTATTTCTAAATGTGAAACGAAGAAAGAAAGACAAAGGAGACGAAAAAAAAAAGGATTAAAAAAAAATGACAAGTGCCTAGAATAAGATGAAAAGTCACCCACCTTCCTCTGCCTTCTTTTCTAGATCTGAAAGCAAAACATAGGACAAAACAAGTTTTTAACAAAAAACATCAAGACACCCTTGATAAAAGAATTTCTTCAAGAATTAGTGAATGTCATGTACTGTTAAAGATTTACCAAAACAATTATTAGATTTTCTTGTGTGCTTTTCATTTTGTTAAAGTGAGTTGAAGTTACATCTTGCAAAGTAATGTTTCTGGTTCGCAACTTACATTTAACAAGAAATTTTTCCCAAATGAAAGTCTAATTCAAATAAATCTGGTCCTACTCAAATTAATGCAAAACATTATCTGTCAGCTCTGACACTGATCCCTAAAAAAAACAAAAAACAAAACAAATCTAACCCAGGTCCTTCCAAAACTATAAAGAACCAGTGCTAACTTTTTGGTTCGCTGTGCCCTGGGAGCTGCTGCTTCTGGTGTACTTGGTGCAGAGGAAGTTGTGCCGCTAAGTGCCAGAGATAACTCCTTAGACATCAGGTTTTTGGTCATAAGATCATAGCTAGCTTTCATGCTGGATGTTCGCCGGCCTTGCTGCATCTGTAGGCAACAATCGAAAGGACAGGATTTACACAACGGAAAAATGAGAAAATAACAAGATCATTGGGGGGGGGGGGGAACTACTCTGATAGCAGAAATCAGACATCTTGAAGTATTACAGTTTATTACTAAAATATTTGGATGCTTATACACAGACAAGTGCGGACTCAGTAGAAAAGTCTTAGACTGGCTGTGACTATGCAGAAATATGACTACTGCTCTACTTCAGCTGGCAAAATCTTTCAGTACACCAAAATGGTCCCTGTATGCTACTTATATAATATTTCTTACCAGATTGACAATACATTTTTAAACATGATTCTTGCACCATTCATCAAATAAATCAATTAAGAAGGTACAACTAAAAGTTTACCCTAAAAGCTAAAATTAAATCTGGGTTCTGGCCTAGGTTGGTAAACCAAAAAAATCAATGAACAGTCCTGACCATTTGCTAAGCTATAACATTAGCCCCTGACTTGTTTCCAAGAAGATGCATGGGAATAAAACTGACCACGACAGACATCTGATGTATTCCAGATGTCGCAGTGGCCGAAACATGAAAAGACAGCAGGTACCAGTCATTCAGCACCAAGACTTACCTGCTGAGTGGCAGCGATGGCTTGAGAGGCAGCTGCAGCGATGGCCGCATTGCTGCCGGCACCGATGTGGCCCAGATTGTACGAGATGGAGGAGGTGGGCACTGAGGAGAACATCTTCAAAGCCGGAGAGTTCGACGCAGATGAGGAGTGAATATTGGTCAGTGATTCCCGGGCAACTTCGTTGGCCAGGTTAGACAACACTTCTGTTGTAGAACGTTTGTCAGTATGATTGTGCAGCGAAGATGAAGCATGGACTCTCCGCTCTGCAGCAGCAGTAAAGGCACATTCTATTCACTACCACCACCCTTCTGCTGAAAACAACTTCTCGAAAAGGGACCAGACATAATTTCTTATCTATTTCTGTATCTCACCCTGATATCCAACTCTCTGTAGCTTGGGTACAGCTTAGTTGAGAATGAACACTAAAGTATCAGTTCCACTCAGGTTTTGGTAATTTTGTAAAACCAAAGGTCAGAAAAGCTTTTATACAACTTACTCTCCACACGCTGAGGTGGCTGAGGTGGTTGTGGTTTGTCAAGTTCTAATGAACCTGAAAAAAAGAAAAAGAATTGCTCCATGTGACAATGCTAGTGCCAAGCAACTTAAAGTGCCATATATATATATATACATACCTACAAGGAATAGGTTTGTCCTTTACTGTAACATGATTTGAAATACAAACTGACAATTCAGTGGACAGTACCATGAAATTTACGAGACATTTCCAGGGAAAATTAAAAAAGCAGTCTCCTGAGGAGGTAAAAAAAACCTATATTATAGGCTTTTGATAATATTTAGTTATATAAGGCAAAATAAAAAAAGTGTTATCGTTACAGTTACCTGACCAACCCTATTTCTTCATGCTGATCCTAAGTTTTTTCGGGGGGTGGAGGGGGATCTTCCAAAAAAAAACCCACCAAAATTCCCGTAGTCTTTCATATCTGAGCTATCATGGAGGACAAGACGATGCTGCTTATCTGTGATGGGTGCACTGTATATGGCTAAAATGCAGTCACCCAGAGACCACATGGTAAATTCAAATGCACTGCAGCAAAATCACAAGAAAAACAGGTGACTGCCGCTTGGAGGAAAAACCTTTCTTAAATATAAAACAAGGGAACTGGACCAAGCTAAGAGAGGACAAAGACAAAGACAATCTACATGTTTCGGGGCACTACCCCTTCATCAGGACGACACAAACCGACGAAAAAAGAAAAAGACCTAGCTGCAGTAGATGTGGCGCATGACCAGGAAAATGGCTAAGGGACAGTGAGTAACAGGGGTCAAAGAAGGGCAGCCAATCGCAAGGTGGGTAGGAAAGGGTAGGGAAGGGTGGGGTGGAGAGGGGGCGGGGGTGGGGAGAGAAGCACGGGTAAGGGGGTGCAAGAGAAGGAGGTGAGAGAGAAGTAAAAGAGAGAGGGGGAGGGGTGAGGGGGTTAAGGGAAAAGGAGGGAGGTGGAGGGTCAATATTTGAGGTTGAGACCAGTGGGTACTGGGTACCATGGTACCAAAATGGGTAATGAAGTAGGACTCCATATTCTTACGGTCAGTGGAATCGCCCTTCATTTTCCAGATACCACAGATGTTGTCGGCTGTGTGTGGGGGTGTACTGAAGGGACGTGCAACTGGTGTGTTTCTACGCCAAATCTACTGAAGCTAAGCCTTTTTCTTTTTTTTTTTGCCGTTTTTGTATCGTCCTGATGAAGGGGTAGTGCCCCGAAACATGTAGATTGTCTTCATCTTTGTCTTTGCTTGCAGCAAAATCAGACAAAATGTGGATGCCAAAGAGACCAAACTTTTTTTTCTGCATTGGGTCTTTAAGAAGCATGGCGTGACTGTGGGCAATCAATGCATACAAGAAATTCTATCCCCCATACCCCCCACAGAAAAAAACCCCAACCTACTACTACCCACCTACCTACCCTATTTTTTTGGCCATATAACCTTAACCACACTTTTTTGGCCTAATATCTATTTACAAGGTTTTTTCCTCCACTGGAAACTTTTTTTTTTAATAAAAGTAGAATTACAAAAACGTAAAGACTGAAAATAGGGTGCTGGCGGTGGTAGTGGTAATGAAGGTTGGATGGAACAAAATCTTGCACAATGTATTTATAGTCTCCATATCAATTTCAAAAACTCAGGGTTTATCAACAGACTTTTAAGATAATCTGACAGGCTAACGGTCTTGACGAGAAGATACAAAAACAGTTACGTTTTTCCAGCATCTCTGTGATGCCAGCATTGTCTGCTTCAAGCTCCATCTTGAACTTGCTCAGCTCTTGATCAAGTCGACGTGAATGACGATCAACCTAGAAACAGTCAGTCCCACTTGTTTTCTACTAGAACAAGCTACAATGGTAAAAATATCAATACTAAGTTACCATGTTTTCTACAATCTACAAATATCAATACTAATTTATCATGTTTTCTACAATCTACAAACATCAATACTAATTTATCATGTTTTCTACAATCTACAAATATCAATACTAATTTACCACTTGTTTTCTACAAGCTATAGATACAAAAGCTAATTCACCATTTGTTTTCTTAAAGCTACAAATATCAATATACGAATTCACCACATGCTTTTAGAACTGCTTCAACAAAGTGGATGGACATTTGTATTGTCAAAGTCATTCACATATATAATTTTGCATCACCACAATGCTGAGCATGTTTCAATACTTTCACAACTGCCTGACACCACCACCAACCCCCCTGCCCCCCTCCCCCCCAAAAAAAAACCCCAATCTTTTCAACACAAAGACCCTAACCTTTTCTTTTTCTCCTGGCAGTTGTGTTCAGCGAACTTACCAAGTCATGGATGTGGTTTGCAAGTTGCACTTTTTCGTCTGCATCACCAAGGGCTTTCTGGTACTCCTATGTACAGAGAAGTAATAATTGTTGGCAAAAAGGACAAATTTCACTAACAGAATGCCAGATAAAGTGGATTCTGATACAAGTAGTTGGCTATCACAAGACAGTTTTGACTTCCCAACACAAATACATCCGCTATTTGTCAATAAATATTCACTGCTTACTGCAAGTGTGGATATAATGAGAAAGTGGATATCATGATGTCATTTTCACACCCCAGATAACAAAACTGCTGCAAAACTAACCTGGTTAATAAGAGCTACAAGCGAGAGTAACCAGAATCGAACTTCAACTGGAGAACAGTCTAGTGACAGCACTCACACCACACAATAACAAAGCTATATTAGACCTATAATAATGGAGCCATTTGATTCCATTCTCTCGTCTGATTGGTTTTTTCCCATGACCTAGCTGTGTTCTGTGCTTGTGCCTTGTGCCCCCCCTCCACCCCAGCTCACACATTTGTTTCTTGGCAAAAGTACTACAAGTCCCAAATTGTTTTCCTCTGATTTCACTCAGATTTTCACACAGTGATCTCTTGGGGATAACTGAGAAACATGGCTTATCACCACGGCCACTCAAATGCAAGCCAAAGTTTGCTATCTCGACTGAAACAAAAACGAAATATCTCAGCTGGATATTTTGGGATAGAACCAATCCACTGGAACTGTGTTCATAGCCTGCAAGTTTTCAGATTTTGATTCCCATTGGTTTCTTAACCTCTAGGTTATAACAAATGATGATTGCTGCAACTGACAGATTACATTTGGACCGCCTTCTTTGCCTCTAGGTTATAACAGCTGTTGATTGCTGCAACTGACAGATTACATTTGGACCGCCTTCTTTGGCTGTCGATATGGCCAATTAGGTTTGATAGAGGAGGCTACTTGCAATCAAGGATTACCTATAACCCTTTACTAAATTTAAGGATGGTGATGATTACCATTTGATTACAACTTGTGCAGAGCATAGCTACAAACTTCTCTAACACAACAGAAAAACAAATGCAGTTGTACAATGTACATTAACAATGTAAACAGAAGGACAAATGCAAAGTACACTAGCAACAGACTGCTACCCTGTTAATCTTAAACTACTGCTGCTGGTGAAGTCCATAATAATGACATGCAGCTGCCACTTATATGAAGACCACAAAATAACAAGGCTCAGCCACACATCAATTCAAACATCAACATCCATGATCACCATTTAATATCAGACTTAGTTTCACTCTCAAACAAACCTTCTACCTGAGAAAAGGTAATGCTGCACAACTGCAAGGCCCAATATCAAAGTGTAGCAGTGTAATGGGAAATACATATGGCAGCAGCAAACCACAAAAACGTCCTTGCCATAGCTTCTTTATCATGATATATATATATATATCACACACATACACACACACTCTCATGCATGCATGCATGTGTCCAAGCACACAATACATAGAAACTATACACAACAGCACACGTACAACTGTTGTTTCCAATAACAGTTTACAATACAGTCATCTTACTCTCAAGGAAACAGAAGTTGCATTCTGCCTGTGACATCCCCCTCCCCCTCCCCACACACACGTTGATGGAATGAACACACAAAACATGGATGCTAGGAGCCACAGCTCTTACTTCAAGAATCTTCTTATATTGTTCTTCCTTCCACTCAGGTTTGAGATTGGGTTGCAGGCACTTCTTGAAGAACACCTTGACCTGCTCTTCCAGGCTATCGAGTCTGTCTGCAAGAGAAGGGTCAGAAAGGCATTTAAATACAACAGACATGTGTCCAGTCTATGACAGACTTGATATGTTATGCGTTGTTTTTGTTTTAAATCATCATAATCATCTTCACTCCTCCCTAACAGACAATCGCTTCACACTATATTAGTATATACAATCACACACCCTTGTTTCAGCTGAAATTTGCTGCAATATACTATACTTCAAGTTCACTGTTTAGTGGCATTTCAGATTGTAAATCTTCAAGTTTGTTTTCCCTAATCTTATAAATTGTATATTTTTGTCATTTTGAATTGTAATCCCTACTGCTCATGCTAAATACTTTGAAATATTTGACTGGTGTCAACACTTGAGAGAAACTTGTGATTGTAAGCATGTGCATGAACACTATCATCACAATAAGACACAAGCAAATAGTCTGAGTTCTGACAATCATATATTAATAGATCTACACAAACTTAATCTTTAAAATTTGACTTACATTCCACTAAAGCAACTTTGCAGTCTGCTTAACAACAATCAGGTCAATCAATGACATTTATATATTATTATATATAATATATTGAACCATTGGTATTAAAAACTTTTTCATTCTAGTGTAAATATTGCGCATACACAAATTAGACCAGTTTTCTTTACTTCAGTCTAGGAATACGAAAAGTGATCTTGATATGTGAGTGCAAGCGCGCGCAACACACTTTTTCCCCCCTAGTCGCTATACTACTGCAGGGGAGGTAATGTCACACAGATATGACCATGGGACGTAACTCGAAACGACTTTTTGCAAACAGTTATTGCCTACATTGCGCACATATTATTACGTCTTCTCTTACTTTGCACTTGTAGATCCGTTTCTCTCATTTCTGTTAATCTTTCCCTCATTTCCATGGGAAGATTTTCAATCACTGCAAAAATATAGATGATATATAATCATAAGTGATATTACACAAAAACTTAAAACAAAATATTTATCAAGATGAGAGTTATTTTTCATACGTTAGAATGGCAAGAAATGTTTATCTTACTTTCTAAATAATCCTCTAGATACAGCATGTTGGAAGTTACGATGATCCTCCTCGTGAGCAATTTCGGTTCTTTTTAATTCTTACAGGCACTGTGATTGGGTAGAATGATTGCTGGGCGACATGAAATAATAAGAAATGTAAATTAAAACAATGTAGTCATCAACGTTCGTATGAAATTTTAAAGTCTTTACTGCTCAGAATATTTATGACGGCATATTCACTAATTGTTTATCTTGAATGTCCGTGTAACTGGAATATTATTGTATGTGCCAAGTGACCAATCACAACTGCTGTTAGAATGGGTAATACACTCAGTTTTTCTTATTTAAAAAAAAAACAATTTTAGTTTATGTTTGTTTCATGATGTAAAAGTTAGAGAAATTTCTCATATTCTCATAACCACTTCAAGTTTCTGCCTCATATGCTATCACAACGGAAGAAAGGAAAATGTTCTTTTTTTATTTTGTTGGACAAAGTTCAAAGTTCAAGGACGCAGATATGTGTGGGCTGTGTCCCACATCATCAGCTGGCCATTTTCTCTATATTACTACGTGCTGTATGAAGGTTGGTAAGTACCAGCAGTCGGACCATGCATGTTCTGCGACTAGGATTTTCACTCCTGCGAAGCAACAGTACGAACCTTCGTATCAGTCGAAAACTGACAGCACAGGTACCAATAATTATTTCAGATTATGAACCGAAGAGTGGAGTCGTCTGCAACTTATCTGAAATATTATATATTTATTTCGCTTTTAGTCAATTAGTGCAATCATTGTTATCATTGTATAATGGTTTTAAATCGTGAAGTTGTTCGCACAAAGTCATGACGTTATTTCAGTATTTGAATCCTCTCTCTCTCTCTCCTCCCTCGCTCTCTCTTCCCCCACCCCGTCACCTCTCGATGATGTCAGTCGCATCGTCCCACATTAGATTATGATTACGTACTCTTCAGAATGATATAGCGAGTGGTAACACATAATTATTTACTAATTAGATCTACTAAAGTATCATATATAATCTTGGGTAGTATTTCTACGCGCTACCATATCTCCTATACTTCACAGTGACAGATTAAAAATCTTCCCGAAAAAAAAACCAAACACGTGGCTGCTGCTTCGGGCGAATAAAGTGAACAACAAAGAAAACATAACCAAGGAAAATTAGCCGAGAACAAAGTCACTGCCCCTTCTTCAGGAAGTCCTGAAAAAGGGGCAGTGCCCCGAAACAGTTACTTTGTTTCGGTCTGATTTTTCTTGGTTGTCTTCATGAGATGTCACTGTAAATTCAAAATTGCTTCATGAATTGGGTAGATTAGTAGAGCTTGCTTTATCTTCTCAGCAACAATCTATGATACATCTATCTTTAAACGGGTTTTCATAAATTCTGGATATTAAATCTACCTCAGAAGTATTAGAACATTGGTTTATATATTTTGTTCGTTTGTAAGGCTCTCAAGAGAACCTGCCTGTATGACTTCCATGTTTCTCGGGGTGCAAAGATGGTGCCATTTGCTGGGTGGGAGATGCCAGTGCAATATCGGACGACTATTACAGAAGAACATCTGCAGGTGAGGAATGTTTCTTTAGTCAAAATATGGGATGTGAACAGGAAGGTATTATTTTGATGGACTGAAGTTTAGAAACCATCTGAAGCATTCATTTGTTTGTTCTTTGGTTTTGTTTGTTTTGGGCTGGTGGTGGTGGTGTACGTTTCATCAGTTATCAGATATACAGTAATGGCAGGCAACTGATGGGAGAACGGGTGGTGCATGCAACAGATAACTTTTGGAGATGAAATCTGAACCCCCAGCACATGCTTCTCATTGTTATGTGGAAAGTGTTTTATCATTGCTTCACCATACTTCCACCTGTGCCTGTTGAATATGGTAATTTTCACTGAAATCAGATGCTGATGCTTTCTTATTACAGGTGCGAAAGTCTGTCGGAATATTTGATGTCTCACACATGCTGCAAACCCATGTGACAGGCAAAGACAGGGTGGAGTACATGGAGAACTTGGTGGTTGGAGATATTCAGGGACTTAGAGAAAATACGGGGACACTAACAGTGTTTACAAATGACCAGGGAGGCATTCGTGATGACCTGATTGTGTCCAGTACATCCGAGGGCTTTCTTTATGTTGTGTCCAACGCTGGCTGTAGTGATTTTGACTGGGCGCTTATGAGTGTGAGTCTGCATCCCTTTCTAAGAACTGTGAGGGTATGGGGAGATGGAAGGATAGTGCCTGTGTTTGTCTTTGAGTGGGGGACATTTGCAATAGTTCATCTTAATTATGTCACACTGCTGGATGATGTGTGGTCATATGTGGTGGAGAAGCAAGTTTTTTTGTACCAACAAGCTCATCAGTTTGCACATACATGTATGCAGTTGCTCACTTGCTCGCTCTCTTGCTGCCTTGCTTTATGCCTGTGTGCTGTGATAAACCATCTAGTTTAACATTTTGTACTTTTTCTTTGGTTTGTTTTTAATACAGTGTATTGCATTCATTAAATGCTACATAGATTATCTTTTTCTGCTTGTAGTCAGCAGCTGAAAAGTTTCAGAAGAATGGGAAAGATGTTCAAATTGAAAGAAACACGAATGCTTTACTTGCAGTCCAAGGTAAGAGGTGATGGAGGGAGTGGCATAAAAAGATGCTTGGCAGAATCATAAAAGGAAGAAACAAAAATTAGCAGTGACAGTTTACAATCTTTCTTCAGAAGCTTTGGAAGAGAATGAGGCTAGAAAACTAGAATCCTATCCCTGGAATAAATAGATTAATATCCCATGCTGTAATTGCTGTCATGAGTAACGTGAAACCATCTCCTGTGCACTGTGACTGATAGATGATAGGGACTGTAATACACAATTTTTAAAAATCTGGTCAGACACATGCAAACGTAGTTTATACTGCCATACTCTTGTCTATGCAGAATAATAATGTAGATTTTTAACGCGCGAGAACACATTTCATGCACACTTCTCGCGGAATCAGTGATGTCATCTGAATATTTTGTGTCATGATGTTTCTCAATTTCTTTGAATCTATTTGAGCGTAGTGTGATAATTTGCACTGCTAAGCAAATAGGCACAACAAAACTGTGACTGGCAGTTTTCCTTCTTCTGCTGCAGGTCCTTGTATGAAGGACATAGTGCAGCCTGTAGTCAACTTTGACCTCTCCACTTTACCTTTTATGACAACACGTGTTGCTGAAGTGTGTGGTGTGCGCAATTGCCGAATAACTAGATGCGGTTACACAGGAGAAGATGGCGTGGAGGCAAGAACTTTTCATTTTGATTCCCCTAACCTTATTCCTGTGATTACCTTTCATTACTACTTTTCACCTGATTCAGTCTTTTCCCTTGTGTTCCTAATAGATTCAAAATAATTTCTGGATTCTTAGGAAATAATTTTTGAAATCTTGGAATAGGATAAATTCGTAATAGGTAGAATTGAGAATAATTTATGGAATTTTAGGAAATAATTTGTAACTTTAGGATAAACTAGTAATAGTAGTAGGATAAATGCTACTGACAAAAAGTTTTAAATAAAGTTTTTGAAAAATTATATTAAGAAGAGTACACAAACATTAACCTTTGGTCACACTGATTAGATTTTATCAATTTTATCATAGTAGTCACCAGATTTTGTTCATGTAATATATTTATGTATGATGCAACTGCTGTTGAGATATTAAGACTTCATCATGTTCATGACCTACATTTTGTTCACAGATTTCAGTTCCTTCTGCTACAGTGGTAGGTGTGGTGGATACATTGCTATCATCTCAGAATGCCGATGTCAAAATGATTGGTCTGGGAGCCCGTGACAGCCTTAGGCTTGAAGCAGGACTGTGTCTCTATGGCAACGACATTGACGAAACCACTACACCTGTGGAAGCATCTCTTACTTGGCTGATAGGTCGGTTAACGTTGTGTTTGTGTGTGTGTGTGTGCGCATGTAAGTCAGGCACCTCTGTGTGTGAGAGAGAGGATGTTTAATGCAAAGTGTTGCTTTCTTGATCAACTTGTAACCACAATTTTTATTATTTTTTTTTATTTTAGTTTTTAGTTTTACATTTATTGTATATTGTAATTATCTTGAAATTTGTGAACATTGCTCACTAAATTTAAAAAAATTTCCATGTTCCTAATCAGTGGTTTGATTAGGGCGTAGTGTCAAGCTAGAATCTTTTAAATTTTTTTCTTGTGATGGGTATATGGGAGGTTTGCATGTATGGAGGTATGCATGTTTGGACATGCATGCACCTTTTAAAGCCTCTCTGGATTTTGCATGTAGGAAAGGCACGAAGAGGAAGGGCAGACTTCCCAGGAGCAAAAATTATTCTTGAACAGATTGCAACCAAGCCATCTCGTCGTAGGGTTGGATTTGTTTCCACTGGGCCTCCAGCCAGAAGTGAGTGCTTTGAAATCCTTGCATGAACATTTGCCTTCAACATATAGCTAGGATCCTTTATTTACATAAACAGTGGTAGTGGTCACAGAAATTCTGGGATTAACATGAATCATTTTTGTCTTACAGGTGGTGCTGATATCTATGATGCTTCTGGAAATACTGTCATTGGCAGAGTGACAAGTGGCTGTCCTTCTCCATCCTTGAAGAAGAATGTTGCTATGGGCTATGTGCATGTGGACCATGCTAAAAATGGCACCAAAGTCAAGTTTGAGATTAGGAAAAAATTGTTCGATGCAGAAATTACTAAAATGCCATTTGTCCCTACTGGATATTACTTTGCAAAATAAGCACGCGTGCATGCCAGTTTTGTTGTGAATCCATGTTTGTCTCATTCTTTCATCTTGTTTAAATCTGAAACATCTTATCAGTATTTTGAAAGTTGTGATGATAAGTTTCTAATAGCCTTCAGTCTACATGAAAAGGGTGTTGTTTATTAGTAAAATGACATATTAATAATAATGTATATTTTTGCTCATGTATCCAGATATTTCTAATGACATTTTTTAAGTTTCCAGTATTAATATATTTGTACCTTATATCAGTATTTGTACAGAAATCTCACATATCATATTTTCTTCATATGCTGACTCTGGCATTTATTACAGTGATGATGTACCTCCCCAAGAATCTTACATTGTTTGAAATTATTGTTTGGATTGTCAAGTTTAGATATCTCATTCTAATCTCTAACAAATTGTATCCTATCTCTAGAGATCATGTGTATATTTTCAAGTTTTGGGGCGTTTTTTTTGTTGTTGTTGTTGCTACTTTAAAGAACAGTGTAGTCAACAAGGCGTTTACTGTGCCTCAAGGCATTTCATATTGATGTGTTCATGCTAACTGCCAGAAGGATAAGTGTGAAGATCTGCTCATCGCTGAATAGATTCTCTCTTTTTTTGCGTTATTTTTGACATTTGCGACAGCAGAGACTCTACAGATTCATCTTTTGGTCACTGGGTTGTGGTGTGAAGAAGAATGCAACAGCAGGCTCTTTGCATAGGAGGGTTTTTACGTGTGATTGTCTGATGGACTTGTGTGTTGTCTTTTGCCATTCATCCATGTTGTGCCTTTTGCAATTCACCTTTTGTTGCCATTTTTACCCTAATAGGCAATATATCTAATCTTCCTGCAGTTATAAAAATCTGAAGAATTTCTGGTGTGGTTGTTTCTCATCTTCCCTTTTCAATCTGTTTCTTTCTGTGCCTGGGGCCAGTTGCACAGCTTTAGCCTACTGTACACTCATTTAAACCCCTCAGTTCAGACTATATATGCCATGCAGATGCGCCGGTTGCTTTGCTCCTTACTATGGTCGAGACAAGCCATATCTGTTGGACTAAGAAGCCATTAAATTGTTGATTCATTTCATGGTGAGATCCACTCGGAGTTTTATATATTTTGCTGCAACTGGGACGAGAATGATGTCGCAGCAGCAGTGGAAAGTGTGCAGCACGTGTTGGGGAGCTTCTCAACAAAACTGAGGCACGCGGCAGACAGGCTTTCCTGTGGACGTCTGGGAGGGTGTGAGGACAGTGGCTAGCAGAAGGGAGCAATACCTACTCTCCCCTCTATGACCATTTCCCCCCAACCCCTACTGCCCTACCCCTAACCAAAGCTCTCCACCACTAGCCATCACCCAACCCATATCCCCCACCCACACCCTAACACTGCCCACTATACCCCACCCCTAACACCCAGTCGTGCACCCATGGGCAGGGTGGGGATGGTGGGATGGGTGGTGTTGAGGGTGGAGCGTTAGCAGATGGGGTGGGGCAGTGATGTTTAGGGATGGGGTGGCATGGGTAAGGGTAGGGCAGTGTGGTGATGGCTAGGTGTGGGACGGTGATGGTGGGTTAAGGGTGGGACAGTGATGTTTATGGGTGGGGCAATGTAGGTTAGGGGTGGAGTATTGGTGGGTCTGGGGATTCAGTCACTGTGAGTCTTGTACATGTTGCTACAGGCGCCATTTCAGTGGCCAAAGTTAGTCCGCCCATAAGCCTCCTCCCCTGTTGGTCTAAATTTATGCCAGTTTTTCTAACTAAATTTTCCTTAGGAACTGTGCAATTGATATTTTATGCTACTCCATTCTTAGGCCTGGACTAAGGGGTTACACCAAAGTCATGCAATTGGGCCCGGCTGGCTAACTTCAAAGATGATCATTGAATAGTCCCCACAAAGCCTACTTTCCTGACCTACACCATACTTTAGAGCAGTGTTACACCACTTGGTGCAATATTTTCCCAGCATTTAAAATTATTACAATGTGCATAACTATATCTATATATGCATTTCTGGATTCATTTCCTTTTTATAAATGCCACATTAAAACTAACAGGGCAACTTTATAAAGATATTGAAATGGCAACATAACCAATAAATGTGATATTTCTCATATACATGTGTTGGTCAAGATTTCCTTCCATTCATCCATTCCATTGTGTGCCTTATTTTTTTCTATGTGCCTATGAGTGTGTGCATGCAAGTACAGCCATAACCATTTTCTCAGCACACACTACAAGTTCCACAGTTTGTTTGCTTATGCTTCTGTTCATTTTCAGAAATTTTGGATGTGAATACTTGAAAGCCCATTGTACCTTTTCCCCCGATTAAAGTCTGACTAAATGCTCAGTGCATCAGACATGAACTTTGTAGGCATCCCAAGGCCATCCATCCAAATACATACAAAAAGGTTTTTCCATCACCTACCTCCACTGCAGATCCTTTAACCAGTCATGTTTTTAGTGTTTTCACAGTTCAGACCTGGAACTCTCTCCCACAGTCTGTCCACCATAGTCCTTCACTCCCAACTAAGAATCTTAAAATGTTTCTCTTCAATCAGTTCATTTTTGCATGTGGCCGTGTGTGTGGGTGTATGCGTGGGTGTATATGTTTTGTGCATGTGCATGGAAGTGCTGTGCGGGTGCAATCTATTGTAGGTTTATTTAAGTGCAATGCATGTATACATCACTTTGTGATTTTGGAAAGTGCTATATAAATATCCTATTATTATTATTCTGAACAATGTACTTCATGAGATCATATCCAGCAAGCAGATTAATTCTACACAATTGTGTGAGGACTTGGTGTCTGAGTGAAAACCAAGCCAGTTAACTCCACAGAATTCACCAACTCTCCTGCAAGTAGATTTGCGATGGCTGGAAACGTAAGAACCTATTTGTGCTGGACAGTCACAGCACAGCTTCACCTTGACGTAGGGCCATCAACAGGTAATGAACAGTAGCGAACTCCTTAGAATAATAATGCTTTTTCGACACGAATTTCAACCTAATACTTATTGAAATAGTGCAGGAGAAGTCTCGCCACGTCTGAAGTAGAAGGAACTGAAAGGATTTTTAACAAATCAGATTCTCAAAGTAAATTTGCTGGAATGACAGATCCAGATGGAGCTAACTGCAGGTTTTCCTCCCCTTGAGGTTTTATTTGTAAACTTTTGCACTAGTTCGTTTGGTTAATGTGTGGTTTTCTGGACCTGGATAACAAAAGCAAAGAACTGGTGAAATTAGAGGCAGACAAAGCTGGTTCAGGTCACAAGTTCTTCATAACAGTTCATGTGAAAGAAGACCCAACTTGAAATGCTAAACCTGTCCTTTCCAGGTACCAGACTGAACAAAGATCAGTTCCATACAGTAACCATCATCCTACCCCAATCACAAATGTCATGCTGGAGCCACTGCTGGTAGAAGACTGTCAGATGTTAAACCACAGTAGAATTAAACAAATGTCACTCTTCTGATTTTAAACAGTTATGAAAACATGTCACAAATAATCTTTTGAAAAGTAAAGAAGACAAAGCAGATCTTTGATGACGGTTTTCTTCTCAAACCGGATACAATGGTCTTGTGCACAAACAGAATTACAACAAAAGAAGCCCATGGTTTGTATTAAATAACCATTATGGAAACCCTTCTTTACCATCTGCATGGTTTAAAAATTACATGGACTAGGCAGCATGTAATACTTGAATCATGACATAATCTGTACATTAGTAATGAAACTGAGGTCATCATTAATAAATTGTACAGACCAGGTAAAAATTAGCTGTATTAGTATATAAATGCAAAGATCACCACAGAAGTACAAAAAAGGTTCAGAGAATAGAAAACTGCAAATATGAGCAGACTGTAGAAGGAACCCCAGAAAATGATTGCAAAATGATCAACAGAATCTTGAGGTAGAGAAGTCTTTGGAGATTACAAAAAGAGAGAACAGTATATGATCAATGCTTTCTTTCAGTTGCCATCATTTTGAATGTGCCAATAGACACCCCTGAACAATTCCAGATAGCAGCACCATGTCCACAAACCAGGTTTCCAAACCTTTTCTGGAGGGTAGTGGGAACAGATTCAGGTCATAAAAAAATTGTGTATACCAGGAAATAATAACAGTTTTTGCAACCACTTTCCTTGAGGAAACTTTCTGGGTCATAATGATAGCTTCTTAAAACTGCACAAGGCAATGTTCAGCTCAGAAGTATCCCTGACAATGCCTTTGCAGACAGCTGTATGTGATGTTGACATTTTCAGCAATTTCTGCTTAATACACTCTCATGATAATTTACACAGTTACAAGTAAATGAGGAAAAAACCAGTGACAAATAGAACAAGAAAATACAACAGGCATATCTTCTCTTCCTCAAAATTTAACAGACGCAAGTTAACAAATGCTACACAGATTCCACTCAACTTATCACAGACTCAGCTAAAAGGCATTATTAGCGAGTGTTGATAACAAAACATGGACTGTTTGGAACACAAAATACAGATAAATGAACAGGTCCTCTCGTCCCAAGATGAGATTTGCCAGAAACATGGCAGAAGTCTGCACATCTAGAAACTTGGTTGCACACGCTTTTTAAAATTGTGTAGAATGGTCAACAGTTGTAAGGATCAAAACCTCTGCTTTCTTTTTAAAGGCGTTTAATGCTATGACTGTAGGGTGATTAAACTAAAGTGGGATAAAATAACCCAGAATTTTAGTTGCACAAACTTGGCTGGACAAACTTTGTAAAAATGCTGTTGTGTAAAATGACCAACAGCTATAAGGACAAAACAATCATAACTGTTTAAATGGAGCTAACTTAAGACTTCAGTTTTCTTGAAGTTGACACTATGTGGGTTTTTTTTTAATATCCACAAACTGGTTACTGGAAGGCAGGTGATACCAACAGGGGTGGTTCAGACTTTGCTGTCTAAAATGAATTCAAATTCAAAGATGGAAGGCTTCAAGTACATTCAATGATGTATGCTGCAGCTAAAGACAGCAAA
>SMGT01006908.1:38742-54818 GCA_004794575.1 Lanistes nyassanus | reverse complement strand
CCCCCCCCCCCCCAAAGAAGCTCTGAAAAGGCTCCACACCAGCTAGTCAGCAAGAAAGGAGCAACAACACTAGCGTAAATCCGCGGCATGTTTTAACCAGTCTGTAATTTTCTGTTGGGGATTACGGCCTTGTTTGAGGATCTCTACTGCCCGATGCACTTTCTGCTCATTCTTGCGTAGGTACATCTGGGCATCTTGCTGCATGACCTCAAACTTCTCATCGCGGATCTCATCAAGGGTAAGGTCTTCTGACAGGTAAGGGTTGAAGCGAAAGTAGGACGAGGGTCGCATCAGGTCCGTCATTACCATGTGCACCCCTATTGAGAACAGAATGCAAAGAATGATGGCTACCTGTGGCTTGCAAAAATAACAATTCAAACTACATACAAGAATGTCAAAAAATGAGAAGCACCTGTAGTTTACAAAATAACAATTCAACCTGCATGCAAAATGTCCAAAACTGATGTTAAAAATAAATCAACACCCACATAAAGAAATATGTCTCAGAAGAAAGATATAAACAGGTCAAACATATTTATAATGTCCAAAGAAATGTCCTAAAGTAACAGACAAGTCTGGATGCACAGATCAGGCAGACATAGCCATCTGTAAGTTTTTGACCTCCATGGGAAATTAAGCATACATGCAGCCATGACACAGACTAAAATGCTGAACTCATACCTTCTGTGTCCGTGGCACTGTCCACCACCTTTGTTACTTTATCTTTCAGACTCAGCTTGGCGGGTGTCATCTCCACAGTCGGCTCGTACCTTCCAGTTCCCAAGGAGACCACACAATGAATGTTTTCCCCTGGCCACAGGAGGCGACTTTCGTGGACAGCCAGTGCTGTAGGGTTGTTGGTCATCAGGCCTCCATCCTACAACAGATGAAATGCCACGAGGCCAACATCACCTTGTGAACAAGCAAAGAGGTTATTAATACAGTTGTGAAACTCCTGATTCACCGAAGACGTCTTGCAGCTCCCACCATCAAAACACTGGAAAATATGACCCTCAGTCTTCGTCCCCGATAGGTCAAGAATGTCATAGTGTAATGCATAGAGCCACATCAGCAAATGCTAAATGGGTGTGTAGTTTTGTTGTCCCAAGCATTTGAATGAATAAAGGTTAGGGACCTTCCTCACATCTGAACATTAATGGGGTTGGTGGGGTGGGGGGTGGCAGGGATGTGTAGTATGTACATGTCCACAGATAAAAGAAGGTACATGCCTTCTATAAGAAGGTATGTGTGCTGATACATGTACATTAGCATGTGTATATGTATGTCTATTTACACAGATGATCAAGATGTAGCCTGAAAAATTTAGACCTTTGCATGTCTTATTCTGTATTCTTCTAATTAGTTTATGGACATCAGACTGAATCTTTACAGTCATCTAGTGTTGCACAAACCAGCTGAATCAATTAGATATTCACACCTGATGCATGTCTCACATTTCTATTCAAGTAATCTGAGGTACAGAACCCATGACATCACAACACACTGAAATTTCATTCTATAGAAGCTATCTTCCAGTAATCTATTGAATTCAGGCAGCTGTACAGCATCAAAACAGCACACTGAAATGACTTAATGAGTGCTCATCTCATGTTGGTCTCCTCCCATCCCTGCACCCCTCATGCTCCCCAAAACGTGTTTTAAAAAGCCAAAAAAGAAGGCTGATAACAACAAAGTGATGCTGACAACTCACCATGTGAACATATTCTCCCAGAATGAAAGGCTCGTAGTAGCCAGGGGCAGCAGAAGAGGCACGGATGACCTCCCACAGGCAGTTGGTGCAGCTACCAGGGTAGTGAGAATAAGAGTTTGAAGGCAGGTTGTAATTCCGGAACAGAAAGTTCTTCATGCGAGGGGTGTTCATGAGGTTTGAAACTGCTGACATCTGCAATGAAAATGTTGAACAGAAATGAATTAATGACACAGATCAGTTTTCAAGCTTGAGGAGGCAGGGAATGATTTTGCTGGGGGATAAAAATAATGAAGAGGCTTGGCATCCACTCAAAGAGTAAAAACTGCTTTGATTCATAAAAGCAAAATTAAAGAAAGAAAAAAATAAGTAAACACAGGAAAACTAAAGTCTACCAGACTTATTAGATTCAATAAAAATGCAAAGAGTTGGGTTTTCACACTGGCAAGAGGATTCAGGTTGTTAAAAGGTTGAAAATGGATGGGTTCTGTTTATTTTTTTAAAGAATTCCCTTTGAATATTTTATGCAGTTTTATATAGCAAATGGTACATTTTACAGACTTATATAATGTCAATATGGCTTTTTAATAGTATAAGTATAGACATGTACTTAAGGTGAGAAAGAAAAGGGTTTACGGTATGCTTAAACAATATTTACTTTGGAAGGAATGGTGGACATGTGGTCAGTGTAAAATGGTTTCCCTTTAACATGAATTTCTGTGAGTACTTAGATAGGGCTTGTTCAGCCTCTACTGTTTGTAAAATCAGTGGTCACCTGAACAAGCGCTCGTTACCTTTGGCACTAATGGATCACGAGCAAACTCCACCATCAGCTTGTGGCCCATCTCATCCCTGCAGGAAAACGCCAGACTATTAATCGAATGAAGCAAAGTATCTTTCCATACTGAATTATAATTCCTCCCAAGTTTTCCTAATGCTGTGACCACCAAAAAGTAAGTAATTTCCATACGGAATGAAAGGACCCAATAAAAACAGCAAAACAAGCTCACTGGAGAATTTTTTCCCACTGCTCAGTGCTATAGAAAGCATGGTTCCAGACGAGGCCACTTGTGCCGACCACTCGGCTACGGGTGAACATTCGTCTGCTGAATTCCTCATACAGACGGCGGCACTCTTCAAGAGGCAAGCGATACAGACAGGTGACAGCAGCAATCAGAGCACCAGTGCTGACCCCACAGACGTAGTCAAACAGCTCATAAATGGGCTTGCCACTCATCTGCTCTATCTTGCTTAGGCACTCGATGGTCACAAGACCTCTGACATAACACAAAGCCAAACAAAATTAGTGTATAATAAACTACATGTACAACACATGGAGTTTTATTCCTTCTATAACATGTATAAGTAGCCCATGTTGCCTATAAAAGCAAGAATAAACAATTTTAAGTGCTATTTCCTCAGGCATGTGCACTCAACAATGATGTGATCTGAAAGAGGATGCCCAAACAATGCTTAGATGAAACAAACTAGACTTATTACTTTTGTATATATTAGTCTCTCGGTGACAGCAAATTAAATGTGTACATGTGTGTGCTTGGTGATGCATGCAACCAACTTGTGTGAACGCATGTGCTTGCTTGCTTCAAGTTACATACACTTCTGATATACCTCAATCCACTGAAACTGATTAATGAGCCCAACCTTCCCCTCCCATCCCCAAACTAAAAAAAAAAGGCAGTAGACACTGATAGTAATTAACCCCTTTCCACTTCCATCAAAATTTGTGTTTAATTAGCCTGTGATGGCTTAAAATGAAATACAGAAGGGTTCGTTGCAAACTGGCATAATAAAACCAAACAATATTAGTAATATGTGTAGGTGAAAAACAGTTAAGAAAAAAGCTTTCAAATTCTTGGCAGCATGAAAACACCTTACAACTAAATTTGCTGTGCTATGATCTGACAGTTCAAATGTTCTAACAATGCCTTTCTTTCATGGCCACTGCATGGCTTCTGCCTGTACCTTGTGCCACCACCATCCAAAGATAGGATTCGAATTCCACGGCCTTTGACTGGAAAAGCATAGCCCAGAAGTGCCAGTGCTTCATATGCCTGGTCACGCAGTGGCTTGCTTTTTGCCTTTGTCATTCTCAGGAGGGTTGGAATTATCTTTTCCTGAAGGCACAGACAGAAAAGAACTTTGAATAGCAAGAGTACTTCAGCATCCTCAACAGATCAGGTTATCCTTCTGGTCCTTAACATGGGATACAGCATTTTTAATTTTATAGCTGTTGTAAGGCTGTTGCAGTACATGGTTTTGGTTCGTTAAAGGACACTCCCTCATACAGTTGTTTTCCTACCACTGATGACAATGTTTTGATGTTCTGCTGTAGTGTCACTAAACAGACTTGTCTGAAAAACACACAGGTTTCAGGTAGGCCTTTATGAATTCTGGCAGAGGTGTTTAGTTAAAGTATTCCATTTAGGCTTATTCAAGTTACTGTTAATGATTTCAAATCATATACCAGACCTCTGTGACATGCTCACTAGATGCAGACAAACAGGAGTAAATTTTTGAAAGACATCTTCCCAAATGACTAACATATTTGTGGGAAAACTAAAAAATAGTATTTGGTCACAAACAACTAAAGCAAAAAATGTATTGCAGTTAATCTGCTGAAGTGCTGTAGCCAAGTGATGTTGCAATGTTCTGAATGGTTTAGAGGTCTCTCCCAACAGTATTTGCACACAACACCTTTAATCTACAAACTAAATCCAGCAATACCTGCAAATAGCAGACATATATGAAGACAAAGCTGTCCTTTATTCACAGGTGTTAATTATTTGAGGATAGCATGAACTATTCACAAACAAATGATCTTCAGTCTCAAATCACTCCAAATAAGTCTACAAAACCATTATGGTACATGATCACTTGTCGCCGTCAAGGTTTTTAAGAAAGTTTTACGTTCTAACTTTTTCTTCTAGATAACTCCAACAAAGGTACTGGCAACGCTCTGGCAGATCTTTTCTGAGGATCTGCCAAGTTCCTTTCTTTCGGCCCTCTCTTTGCTACGTGTTTGGGTACGGTAAGCTCCCTTGGGCACATGCGTCTGCATACGGCTTTGTTGAGCATTGCCAGTACCTTTGTTGGAGTTATCTTCAGATAATTTAAGCGCTTGGCCCTCATTTGTTCTTTTTCTTCTAGCACAAGGTACTTGCTCTTCATGATGAAAATGGCATTCCAATAATGTGCTAGCTGATTTGAAAATAAATACATCACAAAAATACAGAGCCATGTCTCCCACATGCAAGATTTGGTAAAAAATTTGCAAGCACTGAATGCATGAAGTCAAACTGAAGCATGTGCACAATCAAGGCATGTCTGCTTTGGACAGGTTGGAAATACATTTAGGACTAGAAGGGGTGTCTGCTGTCTATGTCAAAGAGGTGTCATCTTTATAAGAAGGGGTTGTGGGTAAAATTTAATTGGTGCAAATATGAACTCTCCATGATTTTGACTTGTTGAGGTGTCCATTTTTTTAAGCGTACGCTATTACAAAGTATTAGCTCTAGCAGGTACTGCCACATTTCAAAGCAATTCTAAACTGAGGCTAGGACTGACACTATCATCATTAAATAACGCTATTGCTTACCTTCCTGGTCATGCCTACTATGGATGGGTGGTCGATAAGATGTTTACACAAGTCTTCCAGCCTTTTCAATTGTGATGGGACAGATATTGCTGTGTTGACACCTGCCACCAAAGCTCTTGTTCTTGCTTCCAGGTCTGCCCTGGATACAAAATCCTTCTTGATTGATGGCTTTTTCTTGGCCTCTTGTTCGGAGCTACTGTCCAAGAAAGGAATAGGAAAGCTAAACTGGCGAAAAACGTTCCACGAGTGTTCATCTTTTACCATTTTCTTGTCTTTTTCTGCTGTGCTGGCTTCTTGTTTTAACTCTTGAGGTTTTGCCTCTTCACTAGAGGCTGATGAGGAGTAAAATGACACAATACTGGAATGCGTGTCTTGCATCGCTCTTTCAAATGTGTGTTGCTCCTGCCTGGGCCTCTCAGAAACACTTTGGACTTTCTTCTGATTGGCTTCTGTCTTTTTACTTCTACCATTACCTGCTTTGGGCAAAGTCTCTTCTTGCAACGGCCATATCACTTTTAATTTTTCTGTATTATTAACAGTAGCTGATGTGGTCTTGTCAGAGCGCCACACAAAACGATTTATTTCTCCAGCTACACGAGTTGGTATATTAGTAGCAAAGCTGCCAAGACCACTAAACAGACTCCAGATTCCATCCTTGACCCAGCTGAGGACATAGATTTGTGGCAGAACTTTGCCAAACATCTGTTCAGGGGGATCTTTATCCCCTTTTATCTTTTGCACTCCTTGTCCAGTTGATTTCTGATCTGAGGTGTTCACCTGTCCTGTAACAGACTGGGAGGTAGCACTGTTGCACTGCTGACGAGAAGCACAGAAGATGATTGCACCCTGATGGTCCCTTGAGGCATGGGAAGGCAGTCGTGTCAAACCATATGATGTGATGCCATGGTTTTGCAAGATGTGAGGAAAAAGGCTGCCCTTGTGTGGTGACACAACCCTTATGCAGGAGGCAGCTGGGGTGCGGACACTAGCCATAATGTGTGATCTTCTAAGTAAAAGAAGAAAAATACATCTAATTCCTAGCTAACAGCACATCATTTACAGTGACACAATTATAAACAACAACAACAACAACAAAAATGTTATTATCCCTCTTGAGACAAAGTCTTTCTGCATGTGGGGGTAATGTGACTGGAGTTAGTGAAGGTGGTTGTTAAGGAAATGTAAGCCTAGATAGAGGCTGTGAGGATAAAAAAAGTTTCAAAAAAATCTCATTTACTAAAGATATAAAAACATTTAGGATCCATAAAAAAAAGGTATCATGCACGATGCAACTAATGCCTGCATTTATAGTTTTATCTGCAGTTAAAAGGCTTGTCTCTGACAATTATAAATAAAAAACAGGATTTCTTTCACACACACACACAGAGAATAAATACAGTCTCGTACATTGCTGTTTAATACAAAAATAGCTAGGATATACATTAGTTAGCACACATCCTCTTTCAACCCTATTTTTTATATGACACAACTTAAAGTGATTTTTTCATAAGTGTCACAGCTGCTTGGAACTGGCAACATACTTCCTGAAACGTTCTTGAGACATAAACAAGCTTAGCTGGTCAGGGGTCTCGGTAAGAACAGATTATCTGTTGTTACCGTTTTCACTCCAAGAAGCAGTTATTTTATAAATATTCTCAGTGCCAAACAACGCAACGCACTAATACGGCTGTATAAGTGGTGGTCAGGAAGGATTCTGTGAATCTGCCGCTCTCTCAACGAACATGGTATCCAATTAACAATCTGTGTTATAATACTCACATATCTCATCTGGACGATATCGCAGATTATTAATTAGTATTAAACCACAGTTGTTGCTGCACACCGGCGCAGTACTAACAATTATTCATTGGCTGAGATAAGAAATGCTGTGTCTGTTAGTGTTAAGTCGGTCAGGAATCGCCAAAGTTGTCTGACCAGACGCAGATGACTAGTTGTCGATTGTTTGTTGCAACAGTTCATACTCTTTGCTGAAAAAACACACAGTGAGAAACATTGCGAAACAGATCGTACGACTCCCGAGCATGAGCCTTAAACTGTACATCAGTTGTCATCCCATCAATGATGACAACTCCCATGGGGTGATCGAGGCTATTTTGAAACAACCTTTGTGATTGGCTACAAGGCTTACTGCCTCTACGAATTTACTCCAAAGCCACGTCGAGGTTATTATCTGAACATACCTCAAGGTTCTCTTGCAAATTGCCGGTATGGGACATAGGAACAGATGCATATTCGGGGTTTGTAAATATCCACTCCTATGTTTTGGAATCGAAGGAATGTTACTATTGTTGACCCAAACATCTCATGTTTATTCATAAAGACAACGCCTTCATTTTGAACCAATGGACTCACAGTGTGCTTAAAATAGCAAGAAACTTACCCTGGATACAGGCCACGTGGCGAAATGTCAGGTGTTTATAAACATCATCGTAGATAAAACCGTCCTCATTGGGGTTTGCAGCATCGACCTAGCTGTGCCATATGTACAGGCGTACTGCCTTTTCAAATATGGCGAGAGAACGAAGGCTGGGACTACACTGTCAGCGGACAATACAATATATTTCACAGTCACAGCTAGGTGCCTCGATCATGCCAGCTCGCGAGAAGTGCATATATAAGCTCTATCCTTTTATGTCACGTTAACGCCATATTTGTTTTAATTAGGGCTTTGCTTTGATCTAAGCCTCTAAATCTTCTGATGCTGATCAGTAGAAAATTTCAGTGGCAATATTTATAATAAGAATTAAAGCTAAAAAATTGGAGTACTTTAATTGCAGTTTAATTCTAATTTTTTCTTTTCTTTTTTGAGTTTTTCATCCTGATCGTGAATGCGCACACCTACACGTCTTCGGATATGCGTGATTGGCTAGTCAAAGCTGTGTCTGTAAGGGATCGAAATTGTAAATTGAGCGTGTATGTGCGTTTGCATGCAGGTGTGACAAAAAAAAAAAGGGTCCAAGAGCGAGACAGCTACTTAAAGATTGTGTGTTGCCTGTGTGTGTGCGTGATCACGTCTGTGCGTAAAAAATAGTAATTGATACTGAGCACTTATAAAGCATAGTTTTGGTACCGTATGTTCATGCAAGCATGCAAGCGTGCCTGCACGTCTACAATTTAAGTGAGTGCATGTACGTGTGTGTGTGTGTGTGTGTGCGCAAGAAAGAGAATAAACAGCAGAGGGTATACCTTCTGTGTATATGTGTGCTCTCTCACCCACCCACATTCACTCTCCCCCACCTTCCCCTCCCTCACACACGCGCGCGCGCGTGCACACACCTACACATACCTATCAGTAATTAAAGGGTTTTAGAAGGACTTAGACTTTTTTTCTGTCAACCACAAGCCAGTATAAAAAATGGTAACTGTCGTGGTATTGTCTCTGTCGTGTCTAGGGGTATGGCGCTTATGTGCTTCACTAGCCTGCTCGTTAACTAGAGTTACAACAACATAAAATGTGTCAAGAAGGGGGAAACTAACAATGCAATCGCTGCCTAATTTCGTCAATTTCCAATCGGCTCAAGCCCCCACCCCCTTGCTTGTCACGCGCACAGCTTAATAAAAGAGGGCAGCGATAATACACTATTCTATTTATCTACAGTTACAGACAGAGTATTCTACTACACAATGAATGATGCTCCACTATACATCTCCTGACATATGCAGAACAATCACTCGCACTCTCATATATTCATCCCAGCTACGCTATACGTATCTACACGCGCAGTTCTTGGTCTGTCGAACGAAATAGTGCAACACACTTTTTATACAAATGTGACAATACTTGAGAGTTTCCACAACAACTGTCATATTATCAATGTAAAGCAGGTAAAGCCCAGTACCAGCTCAGTTACTCAGTCATTCATCTGGCTTGTTCCCTTGTTCATTGACTCTTTTCTGTTTGCATGTGAATCTGTTGGGATCCATACTCGCATATATATATATATATGTGTGTGTCTGCTCAGATACGGACATACATGCATTGACAAATATCCACACATTTGTCTAAATGAACGTGACAAATAACATCATCCAAAATACATTGGTTGTAATTCTTTCTGTCAGTCTGTCAGTTATAAAAGCAGAATTAAATCCGCCCCCCCCCCCCTATCCTGTGCGTTCCCATTCACTTAAGAGACCAAACAGTCTTCTGGTTCTTTCCTGTTGGTAGACATCAGGACGTGCTATATTTTACTTGGGAACCGTTGGGTGTGACTTATGGTTCTGGTAAGCTTGTAAGAAACACAACAAGAATCATTTTATCTACACAAAAACAAAAATTTGAAAGTATATTGGATTACTTCAAGTTCAGTAATCCTATATTTTCTGCTTTCAGGAAAATAATTTGCGAGCTGATAGAAAAGTGATTTTCCTTTTTTTTAAAAACTGCATGAGCAAACACAAACTGACAAAACCGAGTGCTTTTTTGTTTTTAAAAACCTTCTTTCACCACTCTAATCTCTCATACTGTGCCGTTGCTATTCAGCCTACAGTCTAATTAAGTTATTGACCTTACACAAGTGTTGTGCCTAAAAAATAAATAAAAGGCCTTCAAGAATGTCTTAATTTATTCAGTTCTACTGTACCATGCAGGTGGACATGCAGTATAAAAATTTAAAGTTTAAAACATTTGCACACCATCATATGCCTTCAGATCAAAGTCATTGTCTGGAATAGAAGGAGGTGAACGAATGGCATCTGCACATCGTCTGCGTTCAGGCAAGCAAGAGCCAGTTACTTGGGGTGTTTTCTCAACCAGTCCTCGTCAAGCTCTCCTGTAAAATGGTAGTACTTATTCTTCAATGATGAAAGTGATATAGAGGGAGAAAGATATATAGAAAAACAACTAGCTAGCCAGATAAAATTTATTTGTGGTTACAGCAATTTAAATGTCAGAGGCTAGACACGGCCAGGAAGCACTGGAGTCAAATGTATGGTTACAATTAAGTAAATCACTGATCTGGGGACAGAGAGATGGTAGACTATCTGCTAAAAGGAAATACAAACATGAAGAAAAACCAGTTTGTCACCTTTTATTTTTTTAAACAAGGGTATGAATTCATGAAGTTTATTGGATTCATCTTCCATTGCCCTAATAAGACAGTTGAACCAATCTGCCGTTTTATATAGATGTTCCAGTAGGCACGCTGCCCCTGCTTGTCGCCCCTCAATCTCATCCCTCCTCCGTATTTTCTCCTGTACCAGATCATAAGCAAAAGGTATTAGAATCTGAAGGCATTATAAGAAAAAGATAATATAGTACGTACTTGGCCTGTAGACTACATGAATGTAAAGAAATTGGTAGTGAAACATATATTGAGACAAAAGTGCAACCAAGCATCTCCTTTGTTCTAAGTCTTCCAGTTTCACTGTATAAACTGTTATTCAAAACAAAGTTTACTTAAGAGGCCACAATCCAAGAATTGGCAGGTATGAATTCCACTTTCCATTCCATCCAAAAATGCTCAACATGTATAAAATACACTTATTTTGAATTCATCTTAAAGTGTTTTTAAAGCAAAAAGTATTTCAACTGCACAGACCTAAAATGCGCCAATGGAGTAAAAAGGGGACATAAGTGGCTGTGAAATTTGGATTTACAAAATTATTGGGAGTTATAGGTTGGCACATGGCTTCACAAAGAGTGTACTTATACCTTTTTTTAGAATTTAAATATTATTTGTACTCTAAAATAAATGAAGTTTGCAGGTACATCCCCCGTTAAAGACCCCCCCCCCCTTTGTGGTTGTTTCGTTTTCAATTAGTGTATTGTAGACGTGGCAGTACATAAAGGAATACCGGTAAACCCCGGTACGGTCTTAAAACCGTACGGGACACCGGTACGGGTCTTTTTACCGATAATTACTGCAAAAGGACATATTCAGGTTAGTAATAATAAATAACAAATCTTTATAAATTAATATACAGCTAGTGCTCCGAAACAGTGGTTAGAACTATACAAGAGGTTGCCCCTTGCAGCTGAATGTTCATGCATGTATAAGCATAAAATTAGCAGAAAGTGGCAGTCTTCAAAGTTAGGGGTAGAACCCCATCCTTTCTCTCTCTCTCTCTCTCTCTCTCTCTCTCTCTCTCTCTCATTTGCACGTACACGCGCACAACCCTCCGCCCCTCACCCCCCATAAAAAACCGCATTGGCGGCGCAAAGTGCACATGGTCGACGAAATTTCTGCTTCGAAGAAACCCGGCCTGCTTGTCTGTACCGCCGGTCACCAGTATAAAATACCGTTCTGCGTACCGGTACAGCTTTCTGTAACGGTACCCACCTCCAACGTAATGTAATTAATTACATGCTGAAAACCACAACTAACACAAACATAAATATTTACATATATATCTGTGCAGATACGCAGGATAATGTCATACCATTTGTGAAGTCAGTAGCTTTCGGAAATTACACGTGTGTGCATGATGTCAGTATGCATATACACACTGAAGATAGGTAACAATGCTTTGTAGAGTTGGTCATTGTACTCTATCCGCTCATTGTGAGAAAGCGATTCCAGGTGAACACCTGTACTATTCGGGCTCCTGTAAAATATTGTGTAGAATGTAAGCAGACACGAATTAACAGCAGCAAATGACATTCAGTTAACTGAGTTTCTATTATTCAGCTGACAAAGTTTATCTTTTTCAGTAACATTAATAAAATAATTTTCAGATATCAGAGTTCCCCCCCACCCACCACCACCACCCCTTATACCTTTTAACATTAATTGCCTTAGATGGTTCCTTGTCCTTCTGCGTCCTGTTCTGTATGTCATAACATTATATTAGACACAAAAACTTTGCCTGCTATTCTTCCTAAACAGTTTTATGGACGTACCCTTTGCTCTTAAAGGTCCTCAAAATCAATTTAATTTAAAATGATCTTACTAAATGCAGTTTATTCTTGAATTTCAGTTTGGACCATAAAAGAGTCTACTACACCCTTAACTGCCAGTTTATTCAGCAACAACAACCCCCCCCCCCCGCCCCCAAGAAAGTTCAGTTTCTGAGTATACAAAAATCTCTAGTTGTGGGAGCGGCGTTTAGGGGTGGCAAGTGGAGCGACCGTCCCGCCTCCCGCTCTTGAGGGGGCCTCGCGCTTCAGGTCTAAAGGTCGTTCTTTGGAGTTTCATTTGTCAATCCATTGTACACAAACAGGAAACAAATTCTATGAATAATACCCGCCCCCCCCCCCATTCGTGCGCGAAATTTGATCTATTCCAGGTGTTATCAGTGTTTGCGATATCACACCAATCGAGAAACCGATGCTCTGGTCCCGCGCAGTCAAGTTCGGCCCTAGGCCCCGCGTTGTACTCGTAACGCCGCTTCTGTCTAGTTGATATTGACTCGATCAAGACTTGAAAGTTGAAAAGACTCCCGTCAGTGTACGTGGTACTGTTATTCATTGGCTGATGTCTAATATCTTATAGCTATAGAGCCAACATTATTATAACCTTTATGTGATGCGTAAATGAACGTATCTTTGAGGGGAGGGGTACTCACCTCGTTAAAAAACAAAAAACCATCTCAGCACATACCTCGATTCCTTTTGTATGTCGATCTCTACGGTCTGATGAGTGTGGCCGTACGCATCGAAAGGGTTGGGGGGGGGGGGCATGTTATCGGGAATTACCCCTTTTTCGGGCTGATCACTGGTATATAAAGGTGATCTAGTCACACTTCCCTAAATATCTTTTTACATGCCAACCATAGCTCTAAAAAGTACCATTACGGCTTACACAAGATCTCTGTACTGCGGACGTGGGCAAACCGTATAAACTATTTTCGAGGCTACAAAAAATAAAAATTAACCCAATGACAGCTAGTATACATACACTGATACAGAAACGATTAAATTAGAACATTATTGCCTACGATTCTAACCCAGTACTTACGCCATTTGAGGCCTCAATGCGCCGAGGTGACTCGTCCGATCAACTTAACGTCAGACCCCCTCACCTCAAAAGTGCACGCACACCAAAGGCGCTGGTCAAGCACTTCCTAGTTGCACTTCCTGGGAAAGCGAGGTGCGCGTCATCAAGAAGGGAGTTATGGGATTGTCCGCCATGTTGGCAAGCACACAAAAGCGAAAGTAAGTCTACGCAAAGCATAATCCGCAACGGTTGATGAACTTCAATTCAATAAATGAATAAATGCGTTGCTGCCTGGTAACCTGTACTAAAGCTTCTTACAACAGCAGGGGTGAGAAAAGTGACAGTAGAATATGTTTTAATCGAATCCCAGAAGTGGAAAAAAAATCAGGGAAAACGAGTGGAAGACATGTACTGAAGTAGGTTAGCTTGAATTGCCTCCGTTTGTCGTGATGAAATCACGTTCAAAAATGTCCGCGATGGAACCGTGTGTGTCCATTCGGGTAAGAACTGATGTTTAACTTGAGTTTTGATTATTTCCCTCTCCAATGATCTGTATTTGTGCGTCCGTGCTCGTCAAGTCACGACACTGACAGCACTTAATTTTCACAATGGCCCACCAGTTTTATGGTTGCTCTATTGCATAATGTAGATCCGTTTATTTCCTTATATTTTTCTGACTTTATGTACACAGTATGACAGTTGATTGTGGTATAAGTTTGTTTTTTTGTAGGCAAACCTATGAGATGCTTGAGACTCGCCCAGACTGGGCACCCTCTCGCAATACAGGCTTCGGTCCAAACCGGTCACATTATATCAACACCGGGCCAACCAGTCCCAGAGCTTTTTCCTATAGTCCCAGGCGTCCGGCAGGACAGCTAGTATATTCCCAATTTCCAAGTCTTGGGTAGGACTTGGCCAGGGTGCGAACCACCAACTTCCCACCGTGGAAGAGGATGCCATAACCAAGGGGGTCTGCTGTTATATTGCAGATTTTAAATATAGTCTCTGATTATACCGTAGGTCACAAGTCCCTCTTTTGACATACCCACCAGTAACAATTGCATGCAATCTTACATTTAACAGAACACTAACATCTCAACCCAGTTAATGGTCATGAGAACACAATGCAACTTCGAGGTGTTTATTGATATATATCTCACAAATTCATCTTCACAAATTTGCTGACCAAGTACTGATGGAACTATTAAAAAATCAAACTTTTCTAACTTGAAAAATTTCGACACAAAACACTTGTCTACTGTACATGTGACAGACTAAGCTCTATTATTACAAAACCCCACGTCTTCCTTAATGTTCATTTAAAAAAAACTTTAAAGAAACCATCTTTTTCCCACCCTCTTTTGGGCACTTTCCCCCCTTAAAAATAACTCTTTTTTAAAAAAAGAAAAACAAGTGACTGCCGCCTGGAGGATAAACCCAAATTAAATGTAAAACAAGGGAACTCTACCATGCTAGAAAAGGACGAAGACGAAGACAATCTACATGTTTCGGGGCACTACCCCTTCGTCAGGACGACAAAAACGACGAAAAAACGAAAAGAAAAAAAAAGATAAACACTTAGCTTCAGTAGAAACAATATATATATATATATAGAAACATACATATCAAATATGTATGACATCAAACAAATTCGGAATGTCGATTATGACCCGAAACAGCAAAGATGAAGGGCATGTCAAAGCAATGTTCCATTCAGGTGTGCATGATCTGTGTTCAGTATGTCTGGCCAACCCTGACCCAACAGCGCCACAAAAAAAAAAAAAACTGCGCGGAGCTGAATGCAAACAGGGTTGGTGTTAGCTCCAGGAGGGATCCCGTGCCCCCAAACGTCTTGCCTATTCCTCTGTATGACTTACATGCGAGCAGTCAAACACAACAATCTCTTCTTTCGCTAACTTTTGGAAAGAAAATTACATGGTGATTATTAACATTTACAGAAAAGTATCTCGATCCTGTTAGCATTGCTCTATCGAATGGTGGTGAAATCTAACAAAAGCAAAGTGATGGTAAACATCAAAAAGATGAAAAATGAAAGATAACATCACATACCCTACCAAGATCACGCTATGCAGTCATCTCCATCTTAATGCTTTATAATACAAAAACTGGACTGACGGCTAAGAAAAGAAGATCAATGTCTTTTAAGACCAAATGCTTTTGCAAGCTTCTCGGAACCTTCTGAACTAAATAAAAATATCTATATCTGGGAAAAAAGTAGACAGACTTGTGCAAAATAATCCTTTCGAATTTCAGTTGAACACATTGGAAATATAAACAAACTCACAAATCTGTCTAGAACACAGTGTACACTATAAATTGGCAATAACATGTATTAAATCAAAATTTTAAATAATAATAATCAGTCCACCACATTGGAAATTCTTGGTCTTTTGCAATAAATGCAAATTTCTTTATCTAAACTTGTGTTTCTTTAACGAAGAACCATCAGCGGGGAGCAGGGTTGGTTTATGATGGGTCATGGTAAGTATTGTTAAAGAAAAACAAATTTAGATAAAGAAATTTGCATTTTCTTGTCACAATACTGTACCATGACCCAAAGTGCTGATTCAGCACAAAAAGGAGGTGGGTGATGCCACCTGAAACAAGAAAACTTACCAGGGTTAGGAGGACGACGCAGTCCAAATGTGTTGGGTGACGACTGCCGCCGCCACCCCATAAAGACCGTCCTCCCGGCGGCCAGAAAGATCCCGCAGATAAAAATTTATGAAAGGACCCTGTGACCGCCAGTATGCCGCCAGGGACGTCCCTCAGTGTGTGAGACAGAGAGGCCAGTGTGGCGGCCCACGCCCTGACCCCCCTCCCCCCCCCCCCC
>SMGT01006908.1:18127-38713 GCA_004794575.1 Lanistes nyassanus | reverse complement strand
CCCCCCCCCCCCCCCCCCCCCCCCCGTGTGCCGCGGTTGCTGTAGCATACGCACGCTGAACAACAGTTTTGACCCAGCGCGAGATGGAAGCTTTAGAGATCTCTCGCGTTCGTCCTGACCGCAGGGAGAGGAAAAGACGTCTCTAAGTGGGGACACGTTATGGACGTGTACGGCGTCTGTACTCACGCAGTGACCGGGCTGGACAGTTAGCTACGTCCGGGTCGGACGGGGCCAGGATCGCGGACAGGGGAAGGATGGTGACCTTGGGAGACAGGCCGCCTGGTCTCTGGTTCTTAGCGAGAAAATCGGGTAAGAAGGCCAGAGACCAAGAGCCATCGCGCTGCCGGCGGACCCCCGCCTCCAACCCTGAAAAGCATGAACCTCACACTGGCTCTGTGACCGGAGGCGAGCATAACCAGGAACACAGTCTTGAGAGTAAGATCAGACAGGGAAGCCTGGTGTCGAGGTTCATAGGGTGGAGAGCAGAGGGCCGCCAGCACAAAGAAGAGGTCCCAGGCTGGTACCCGGCGGGGTGAGTGAGCCTGGGACAGCGCGATCCCACGAATCACTTCCACGATGATGCTCTTGTCGCCACGCAACGACACACTGAACTGCCGTAGGGTGGTAATGATCGCTGCCCTGCGCACCCGTACGGCCTAAATGGACAAGCCCACTGAATCCGCCAGGAAGGAAAGGTGGTTGGCAAGGTCCGCAGACCGAGGCCTGGTAGGGTCTACCGCCCCCTGGGTCCGACACCACTCCACCCAACGCCTCCAGTGAGCGTCGTACACCTTGTTCATGGAACTGCGGCAGCAGAAGCCAGGAACTGTAAGGTGGAGGAGTAAGCACCTCCACGCACTGCACGATGGGTTACAAGAGCCCTGTGTGCAGATGGAGAAAGTGGGGGTTGGCGTGGGGAATGCCAGACCGCGGCTGAAGGAGGGCTCCTGCCGGAACCTGGAGCAGAATGGGATCCACTTTGGTCAGCTGCAGAAGATCCGGAAACAAAGCTTGCGCCGGCCAATGTGGCGCGACGAGAATGAGACGGGGATGATCGAACTCCACCTTCCGCAGCACACAGGGAAGGAGGGGTAAGGGGGCAAATGCGTACGCTTCCAACCCCGCCCACGTCAGTGAGAACGCATCCAAGCTTCCGGGTCCGGAACTGGGGAGACATAGACCAGGAGCCGCTTGGTATACCGTGTGGCAAACAGGTCTACCAGCGGCCGAAACCAGTCCGACCACACTGGCTCCAGAACTGAGTGTGCCAGAGTCCACTCGGTCTGGAGAACACAGCGTGGATGACTCATGAGGTTTGCCAGAACATTGACAGAGCCCATCACATGTCTGGCAGACATGAAGAGACCGTGGCTGTGAGCCCAGAGCCACAGGTCCTCCGCCTGAGTCGACAACGCCGCTGAGTGGGTACCACCCTGGTGGTTTGTTGTACGCCACTACAGCAGTGTTGTCGGAGCGAATTCGGATGGGCGCTGGTGGAAGCACATCGCGTAAACTCTCCAGGGCGAGGCGAACTGCACGCAACTCCAGGAGGTTGATGTGCAAGTTCGCCTCCACTTCCGACCACGGGCCAGAGACGACATGGTGAAGGAAGTGTGCCCCCACCCCCACAGGGAGGAATCTGTGAAGACCCGCCGCTGGTGGGGGGGGGGTGGCGTGATGGGAACTGTAGACGTCAACCAAGCCAAGTTCAACCAAGGCTGGAAGAGAGGGGCGAACGCTTCTGGTTCTGGAACCAGTGCATCCCACTGCTGGGAGGACTAGTCCCACCGTGCTGCAAACGCCCGCTGGATGGGTCGCATGAACACTGCTGCAAGGGGGACCAGCAGAACCATCGACAACATCGTTCCCACCAGGGCTGCAAGCTGCCTCGCAGAGAAGGGACCGCTCGACAACCTTGTCAACAGTAGTTGAAGACGATCTATGTGTCGGGGTGCAGGGCAGACAGTCCAAGTCACGGTGTCAAACTCCGTGCCCAGGAACACAAAATTGGTCGAGGGACGGAGCTGCGACTTGCTAAGATTCAGGGAGAATCCCAGCAGACGTGCTTGAGACATGGCCTCCTGCATGTGCGAGTTGCACAGGCCACCATCCGCTGCGAGGATCGCCCAATCATCCAGGTACGCACGAAAGCATATCCCCCATTCGCGCAACAGAGCACACAACTCTCGAGTGACCATGGTGAAAACCCAAGGTGCAAGGGAGAGGCCAAAAGGCAGTGCTTTGAACTGGTAGACCTGGGTCCGCCAGACGAAGCGCAGCCATTTCCGAGGCCGGGCGAATCAGTACGTGGAAGTACGCTTCGTGCAGGTCGAGAGACGTGATGAAGTCGCCCGGCCGGAGAGCTTCTCTGAACGAGGAAGGCATCTCCATATGGAAACGGACTTTCCGCAGGACTTCAGCTGCGAGGCTGCCACGGGAGCCGTGCAACGAAACGCCCCTTCACCCTGGGCAGGAGGCCAAGCAACTCCGCACCCGAGGGTGCGAGACCACAGGGGCGATTAGCTGAACCGGGTGGTAACAGCCTACGCCCCTCCCCAGCGGGTCCCGGGAGAGTGGCCACCCCACCCCTCTTCCGGCCACCCCGGTGGGTGGAAATGTCGGCCTGCGGACGCGGAGAAGGAAGAACAGGTGGATGCTCCTCGAAGGCGGAAACTGAAGACGGGCATGACAACGCAGGGTGGCCAGATGGAGACACGGAAGCGAGAGAGGCGGGTCCGAACAGCTCCGGGAGCGGAACAGGAAGCGAGACCACGGCCGCTGACGTGACGGCGAAGGAGAGACATCCGCGGAAGTAATGGTGGCTGCGGGCGACCGACAGCGACCATCCATCCTGCGTGTGCTGGAGCGATCCCGGCGACTACCATCCGAACCGGAGGAGGGGGGGGGTCACGCGGCATAAGTGCAAAAATACACAAACTGCACGCGGGATGACAAAGTTACTGTATGTATGCTGCAGTTACTCTAACGTCACAACCCGTAAAAGCAAAACAAAACAAAGCAGCAAGCGTGAGTACAGCTAACGCACGTCTGGGTCAACCCCCCCCCCCCCACAGCAAGCCGGCTAAGACAGTAAAGCTTGTCTAACGCTAGGATAAAAAAAGTTGAAAAAAGAGCAACACGCAGACAGAAGACGCAAGGAAAAAACACAAATCACTTTCCTGAATAACTGGCAACGCAGCGCAGAGGTAGTAGGACCGCCAAGGCAAAAGGCCAACACCGAGGAGGGAGGAAGCTGGAACACTCACACACACACGTCCTGCCGGCAGCACAGCGCTTGAGAAAGTCAGCTTGACCCACTCAGTGAGCTGTGCGCACGAAGGGCAGGTGGTGTACGCATGCGCGGAGGGGGCTTACCAGGGTTGCTATGTGGGTTATTTTTGTTTGGAGGGTGCGGTTAGGGATCGCTAATTTGAGAATATAGCACTTTGGGTCATGGTAAGTATTGTGACAAGAAATACATTTTTATCCCCTGGAAAATCCCCACCATACCAAAAATGTTTGGCAATTATGATGCTAACATCCTCTCATATTCAGTTTGTGGACTTTCTGTAAACTAAAAATATAAAAGAAGAACAAGTGACTGCCACTTGGAGGATAAGCCCACATTAAATGTAAAACAAGGGAACTGTACCAAGCTAGAAAGGGACAAAGACGAAGACAATCTACATGTTTCGGGGCACTACCCCTTCATCAGGACGACACAAAAACGACGACAAAGGCATAGCAGGAGAATCGCTTCCTGATTCGTCTTCCTTGCGCCCATTCTCCTGCCTTGCAGCCTACGCGCCACATCTACTGCAGATAAGTCTTTTTCCTTTTCGTTTTGTCGTCGTTTTTGTGTCGTCCTGATGAAGGGGTAGTGCCCCGAAACATGTAGATTGTCTTCGTCTTTGTCCCTTTCTAGCTTGGTACAGTTCCGTTGTTTTACATTTTTTTCTGTAAACTAATAAATTAAAAATGAAAAAAAGGTTTCGTTAAGAACGATGGCAATATATAATCTACCTTTCAGGTTTATCATGCATACCTTCGTGAAGTAAGAATGAAAGAAAGAAAAAGGAAAAGAAAAGAATTACCAGAAAAATATAATTTTATAACGGGAGGATTACTGGTTTATGTTTGTGGTTACAGTACTGGCACCTTTTTGTTATTATTGTCATATGTCACCCCTAGGCTATTACCTGTCACTCCTAGGTAAGCCTTTTAGCTCCTCCCTTTAGTAAGCTAGTAGGGGGAAGATACGTCATCACCAGGCTGACCGCTCCGCCCACAATCGACACCTGGGTGTACGGGCATTGGCCAGGTTAATCATTCTGCTTTCCCTAGTCTGGCTAGAACCGGTTTACTTGAGGGTAGTGCGTCAGAACGCTTACTACATAAGGAGGTAAAAACGTTAGATCGATACACAGAGGATACACACAGGGGGAGACACACACAGAGGATACACACAGGGGGAGACACACACAGAGGATACACACAGGGGGAGACACACACAGAGCGATACACACAGAGCGATCGGGACACAGGATAGGAGAGCGATAGGGATCGACACATCGGAGGACACACGAGCCTCTAACCCTTGCCAATCTTAGCCAAAGACTTGGAAAGAGCTTCAGTAGCAGATCTCGCGAATAGATTGGAGTGTACGAGACAAAGCAGTAAGTGACTGTTGACTGTGCCTTATAAGTACGACTGCTCTTGTCCAAATACTTATCTTAGAGTCTTGGACTCGAATTGATGTAAGATAGGTGATTTTATCCTGCCGGAGTCAGGTGACGTCATAAGCTAGTGGCCGGGCGGGTATGCCAAAAGAGGGTTCAGAGAGGTAGTGCTGGTCGTACAGTGTCATAGCTTCTGTGTCGGTCGATGAATAGCTTTAGAGCCGCGTATTGCAGTTAAGCAGTAGTTTCGGTAGTGATCAGAGTTGGTGCTCTTGTGTCGGTCACGCATCATAACTGAGTTCTGCGGAAAAGTAGTGTTTCAATAGTGACAAGAGTAGGTGCTCTTGTGGTGGTCACTTATTGATTCAGTTTGATAGCTTGTTATTGTGTATCGCAGAAGTTGTTGTTGCAGTGGTGACAAGAGTAGGAGCTCTATTGTCGGTCACTTACTGTACGTGTGTATTGAGCGGGATCATAGGCCGGTTTGGCAGTTTGGTTTCCCTCTTGCATTGATTTGATTATTTCCTTTGTCTGATACCACGTGGTATGACGTCATCAAGCAGCGTCTTACCCTAGACACGAGCACGGTGATTCTCTGTAAATAATTTGTAGATATATTTGATGTTGTCGAGCCAGTTAGTGTTTGAAATATATTTTGAATAACAGTTCGCTGCAGTTGTGTGTTTTACGAGGGTGGGGGCTCTTGAGCTAGAAGTGTTGTGCCTGTGAGACTGAGCGAACGTGTCAGTGTATGAGAATCTTTTCCCTCGGTAGATTTCTCTGGTTATTCACATTATTTCATAGCGTCGTCATCCTTTGGTGTAGAAACCATTGACCTGTTGCAGTAAAGGTTTTGGTGACGATTGCTCAATTAAAACTACATTTTTACGAGATCACCATAAAAGTTGACCAGTAATTCTGGAAAGTCGAAGTCCAATAAGATAAGGTACCGCCCGTTCGTCACAATATTCTGACATAAATTCTAGAGATTTGTGCACATTATAATTAAAAGGGACCGCATTGGTTACAACACTTACCAATTTCCCAGCTGCCAAACTTTTATCATCAAATCCTAGTATACGAAGCTTAAATATTTTAGATGTACAAAATAACATAACTTTGCAAATATCAGTAAAATTAGTACTATTTTTTCTCATTTCATACATGCAGCCATGAGATGAGATCAATTTCCACAGTTTTCAAATATATCTTTGAAGTGACACAAAACCACTGTTATTCTAACAGGTATAGGGGATACCGTTTTCTATTTGATATTGAACAATCTCTTTTAAAGATTGGGACCTCTTGACATGTTTGTCGATGAAAAACGATGGCAGATTCTTGGAAGTCTTGTGTACAACGAACGTCAAGAACCTCTGTCCTTCTGTTCTGTAAAATGATAAATAAAGCAGCGACATCCTGTGCTCCACAATATTAATATTATTATTATATCAATTCTTGAACAGCACAGAAGCACGCTCATAAAAAAAGCGCTTTCCCTGCGCTTGACACTACACAAATATAACACGTAATAATTAAGATACAAAGACATACATCTACCACAATTTTATTAAGAAGCGGCATAATTAACCAAAATTATGGAAACATGTAGTTACGCTAAACGATAATTATAATAAATAATATTTTATATTCAAATACAATATACACCTATTACGCATAATGTGTTTCCACTACCTAACAGTTCAAGATTAAACTCACTCTCTGGTGTTCCAGGAGGTAGTGCCACACTGACAGGTCTGTCTTCAGACAAGTGCCAGCCATTCCCTATCAACATCATCTGTTGAAAAAAATGTGCTCACATTTCAATAAGAAAATATGATAGGAAAGTATACCAGGAGCTTTGTAGTCACCCAGACAGACACAATTACAATGAACACATATTATTTACTGTCAAAAGATGGTCAAAATGAAATGAAGAAGAATGAGTTCAGAGTCAAGAAGACGTTCTCTTGTGATTAGGAAACGAAGGTAAGAAGGAACAGATAAAAAGAAATGTGAAATAAAAAGGGAAAAAAAGGGTAAAGAAAGGAAAGAAGAAAGGATGGATTTTTAGTATTCAGACCCGCCCCCCCCCCAAAAAAAATGTAGGACAGCACAATGCAGTCTTTTTTTATTTTTTTATCCCTTTGTTAAGTATAACTAATGTTTACAGTTATAAAACTGTCAAAATTGTCCTGCATATTACAACGATTGTTAAATGTTTAAAATAAAATAAGTTTAAAATAAAATTATTAAAAACAAAGAGAGGACGAATTTCTTACACTGATCTTTTGTGAAGCACACACACACACCACACACACACAGAATCGATAAGCAGACACGCAGACTATAGGTCAGAGGTTTGCCTCTCACCTTTAATTTCTATAAAATTGGATATGAGGCTTGACAGCTTGCACTCCTCATGATCCATTGCCATGAGGATAATGTTGAACCAATCTGTCGACTTCCTCTCTAAAATTTCCAATAAACAACCAGCTGCTTTTTGTTGCCCCTTTTGCCTATCCACTTGTTCTATTTCTTGCTGTACAAATTCAAAAGCAGCTATATAACATGTCAACTTATCCTCAAAAACAGTCTTCATCCCTAGGAAATCATATTTATATAGCATTTACACATCTCATGTGGAAGTCCCAAAGTTTCGTTTGCAGTCACTTAGCACTTGAAAATCTTCAGCCAGAAAAGAACGGAAACAAAAGAACTTATATCGATAACACATACACTGTCATGTCAAGTATCAGTATGCAGCTGAATTGAGGTCTTTATACAAACAATTTTATTTAAAAAAATATGCGGAGGAAATATGAATTAAGCCTATAGAGGTCTTTATATTCCAATGATGACCAAGAAGAAATTTTACTGCATGCACACGCCATTAAAAAAGGGCGAAAAAATATCTCACTTTGTCAGAATTTGTTAGCAGGTCAGAAATGATGGGTATGTCTTTGAAATCGTCAACTCTGATGCGCTTCTTGAATTCCGGTAACAGTTTATTGTACAACTTCTCACTGTACAGTCTACACTGGTCATGAGGAAGTGATTTCATGTCAACACCTGTACTGCCCCAGGCACTGCAACATACACACACACACACACAATGCCAATTTGACGTGGCAAAACATATTTCAAGTCTCTTTTGAACGAATTTCAATCCAAGTGTAACAGGGTCGAGCGGTAGCGGGTCTGTTACGTTCTTAATTGTGGAAATGGCTCTATCATCCCTCCACTCTGGACACAGCAACACAAGACGTCCTCACAGCTACATGGAAACTTTTATTTTCCCTCACGTCACTGTGAGAGTACAGCAACTAAAAAGACGAGGCGACTGACTCGAAGCTCGCACTCTGAATGCACTACTCCCATCAACTCTGACTGAACTAAACTTCTACATTTGTTCTCCTCTTTTTAACCACGCTCCTCGCACATTGTCGCTGACCTTTCGCCCTCGCCTCCCGCCGAGATGCTCGGTCCACCCTTGTTCTAGAGCGACCCTGATCCCCTTATGACTCTAAGTGGCCCTACCCTTCACTGGGGAAGCCTGGTCGCATCTAGATTACGTCAAAGGGTTACGGTGGCCTCGGACAGTGAGTCCTTGGCCCTTCCCTGCACAGATACCCTTTGTTTCCTACTCTTGAGTAACAGACGACCAGTAAGGTGCAAGATGCTGCTATCCACGCCGTGCCGACTAACAGGGAGTTCAGGGGCAGGTCGGGCGGACGCCAGAGTGTTACGTAACCACCACCCGGCTACACAAGCTTATTTAAATTTCCCCTCTATGCAAAATATTAATTTTGATGTGCATGTTCCAGTATCGAGGGTTGAATGGAGTCCTAAAAACCATTACAGCTATATACATTCCTTTAAATCCAGGGTACAAACACGCACTCATACCCACAGACAATGGAGTCCGAAGCTGTACCAATAAATAATGAGAAATCCAGACCGTCGATCGTACCGCTAAAGTACAAGCGTACCAGTGACCACCCAGGCAGCACGGAACTACTGGCCCAAGCTTCATGCTTGTCGAAGACTGCCTTCCTTGGCAACTGCAATACTGTCCTGAATCAGGCTTGGGCCAAGCTTGGCTAGCAGTCATTGTTCGCAACCCGGCAGGCAGTCCAAAGCCAAGGACCGCCAATCCAAGTGCGCGCGCGCTAAAAATAGCATGGCTGGCTGACATTTTGCTAGCCAAGACACATAAAAAGTAGTATCCGATTCTCTACTGAAATATAAAATGACTTTCCGCACTTCTCACCATACAATTTTGTGCAGTCCTGATTTATGATAAAAAGCACATCAAGTGTTCATATATCTTCATTTTTTATTTTATTTGTAGTTTTTTCTGCATTGTGGGCCTCTTCAAACAGTTGAGAAAATATAGTAGATCTTATAGTTTTTTTATTACTTCTTCTTGTCCGAAGTACGTTCACGCGCTTCATTTTTTCTTGGGCTTTACTGGATCAGGGATTGTTTTACGCTGGAACTTTCATCAGCAGAAACTCTTCGTCATATTGACTGTTCAGGCTGCTGGTGAATCTTTGTTTAGGATAAATAAAATTTAACTTTCCGGTCCTTCAATCAGTACACGTGGAAGATGCATGACTCGTCGAGTCGACAAGTGGGTCGGCAAATTACGGTTGGTAAGTAGTAAGTACATTTATTGTTTTGTAGTTTCATTTGCTTGTGTGAGGCCTTTCAGGATACACAAAATAATTAATAGACTGCAGTTCTTTGTTACTGCATTATCAGTCTGGTGGTTGTTTCGGTGCATATATAGCTTAGTAATATATATTACCCTATTCCCCATAACCCTTTCCCGTAGCGCGAAGTCACCTCGAGGTGAAAGCACTTATAATGTTATATAATTTATCCCTCCGTCTGAAATTACCATTACCTGCCTTCCTTACCTACTAACACTTACAGTAAAAATCGCACATGTGAGAAATACAGCCTTTTTCTGTCTGTACCTTCTAGTGATGAGATGTATATTTTCTGGGGCAGTTGAACTATATAAAGGACTCGTTAATTGAAATGCAAGACAATTTGAATTTTCAAAATGGGAATGAATAGCCTTGTTTGGGAAACATTTTTATTTATTCCAGGAGCGTCATTGAAGTACTCTGGAGGAGGAGGGGGCACTACAAAGATTCTCTGCGAACTGCAGAGGGACAGCTAATGGCCCCAAAGCTGCAGGGCATGCTATTGTATAACTTCACCGGACGTAGCAAAGCAGGAATACAGAACGAAGGCAGCTTTCTGCAGACTGAGTGCTAAAAACCAGGCACTTTACAGTAAAGAATATTTTTACAGTTTCTGATAACTCATTGCCCATAGATGAAATTTGCCTAGTTTTCTCCCCAAAATAATTTTTTAGGTAATTTGTTTCTTAGAAAAAGCAAAGTATGAGATTATATAGCAGGTGTGACGTGACGGGCCGTACCTTAACTTATTGGACTCGACTTCTGAGAATTACTGGACAAACTTTAATGGTGATCTCGTAAAATGTATATTTAATTGAGCAATCGTCACCAAAACCTTTACTGCAACAGGTCAGTGGTTTCTACACCAAAGGGTGACGATGCTATGAAATAATGTGAATAACTAGAGAAATCTACCGAGGGAAAAGATTCTCTTACTCTGACACGTTCGCTCAGTCTCACACAGGCAAAACACTTCTAGCTCAAGAGCCCCCACCCTCGTAAAACACACAACTGTAGCGAACTGTTATTCAACATATATTTCAAACACTAACTGGCTCAACAACATCAAATATATCTACAGATTATTTACAAAGAATCACCGTGCTCGTGTCTAGGGTAAGACGTACGCTGCCTGATTACGTCATACCACGTGGTATCAGACAAAGAAGATAATCAAACTCCTGAGGGGGAATCAAACTGCGAACCGGCCTATATGATCCCGCTCAATACATAAATACAGTAAGTGACCGACAAAAGAGCTCCTACTCTCGTCACTACTGAAACCACTACTTCTGCGATACACAACTCTGAAGCTATACAGACTGAATCAATAAGTGACCAACCACAGAGCCCCTACTCTTGTCACTACTGATACAACCACTTCTGCGATACACAGCTCTAAAGCTATCAATAAGTGACCAACAACAAAGCACCTACTCTTGTCACTACTGAAACCACTATTCAACGACCGACAAAGAAGTTATGACACTGTACAACCAGCACTACCTCTCTGTACCCCCTTGGCGCTATTGCCCAGCCACTAGCTTATGACGTCTCCTGTCTCCGGCAGGATAAAACCACCTAACTTAATTCAACTCGAGTCCCAGACTCTAAGAATCTATGGCAAGAGCAGTCCTACAAGGCACCACAACAGTCACTTACTACTTGTCTAGTAGTCGGCAGAATACACCCCGGGTACCTGCGTGAGATGATGGAGTCCTCTGCTCTTTTCACGTCTCTGGCTAATATGGCAAGGGCAGAGGTCAGTGGGTTTACATGTGTCCGCTTCTTGTGGTCCTCCTACATTAACTCCATATCCTGTCCTCTCTGTGTGTATATGTATCCCTCTAATCGCGTTTTTGCCTCCTTAAGTAGCAGGCGTTCTGACGCATTAACCTTGAGTAAACCGGTTCTGGTCAGACTAGGTGGAGCAGGGCAGCTGTCATGACCAATGGCGTTTCACTCACATACCTTAAGTGTGAAGAGAAAGGGAGGAGGTAACTGGCTAAGCTAAGAGTGACAGGTGATATCCTAGGAGTGACATGTGACAGCAGGTTCGATCGTTGTTAAGTTTAAAACCCTGAATACCACTGGCCTGTAAACATTTCAACCATATTACTATAGATTCACAGCATTGCAGTGGTTAGTACAGAAGGTTTTTCAAGAGTTGTCAGCTTATGATCCAAAGAGCTACAATGAGAGAAAACAAATCATTTCTAATTCAAAATTTGATTTGTTCAAAGATTTATAATAAAAGCCTCTCAAGTGGTTTGCAAAGCTTGCTAATCAGGTGCCTATTTTTTAAAATTGTATTCTTGAAAATCTTGAGTCTGTGATATGTGTGTGATGAAAGAAATCAGAAAACTAAAAAATTAAAAAGGAGTGTGAAAATTGCCTAAGGGTCCATGTGCCATTACAAGGAACATAAAATAGGCAGTATACATTTACAATGTTTTTTCTCAAGGATGAGTTGTAAACAGGCTGGTCTCATTTTCTCAATGAAGAAGTGGTCTGCCTTCACAGTTCTAGGACAAACTGCCTGTTCAAATGCTTTTTGGACCTGTAAATGTATGTTTTTGGTATTTATGTGGGTTTTTTTCCAAATATTTGTGTGTCAGCCACAAGCATTAGGAGATGACTGTTATTTTAAGTAACATGCTACACATTTCTTGTGTTGGGACCATAGGGCAATTTTATCATGACTCATCTCCTAAGTTTAAGCAGAGGTTAATGAATTCCAGCAGAATTTAAGAAATATTGGAAATATAAGAATCTCATGGAACATTTGCGTTGCACATTTTCCCTTGTTGGAAACGGGGTGTTGAAAAGGGTTTAAGATCACAATTAGTTGATTAAAATTAACAGTAGATGTCCTTATAGTCATTTTTTTACTACTACTACTAGTATTAGCTTTAAAATAAATGATATTTGTGTCTTTTAATATGGGTGAATGTCGTTTGCTTATAATTGTTTTACTTTTGTCTCTTTGCAGATGGAATAGTTGACAGGCATCAAATTGACAGAAATGCATTCAACACATATCTCAATGACTGGCTGACCACATTGCCAGACAGGTTGGAAGAAGGCAGGAGAAACTGATTTGGCAACTAAGGTAGATGCAAGGGAACCAAATTAACAGTTAAGTTGGGTTCTACTTGTAAGCTGGAATACAGGTGTGCTGTTAATGAGCATTGAAACTATTATGTAATTTGGAATATGATTTGTTTTAATTCTTTTGCTCTGTGTGCTGTTAATAATTATTGAGTCTGTTTTGGAATAGGATTTTGTCAATTCTTTAGGTTGATAATCATTCCGTCCAGCTTAGAGTAGGATTTTCCCCATTTTTTTAGGTTATGTGTGCTGTGAATAATCATTGCGTCTGGTTTGGAATAGGACTTTTTCATTCTTTAGGTGACTGTGCTGTTAGTGTTTTCCATTCTTTAGGCAGTGTGTGCTGTGAATAATCACTGCATCTGGCTTGAAATAGGAATTTTTTCCATTCGTGAGGATGTGTGCTGTTAACAATCATTGCGATTGTTTTAGATTAGGATTTTTTTCATTCTTGAGGCTAGATGTGCTGTTAATACTCATTGAGACTGTTTTGAAATTTGAATTTTTGTATTTTTTAGGCTAGGTGTGCTGTTTATAATCATTTAAACCACTTTGGAATATGATTGTGTTCATTCTTTAGGCAAGGTCAGTTGGTGTGCTGTTGATCATTAAGAGGAGAGATATGAGAGCAAGAATGGGATTTCAGTGGCCATGCACTGTCTTCTGAATGAAGCTCGGTAAAAAAAAATTGAAGGAAGTTATGGAAGTATTGACAAGCTTTGTTTAGGGGCGCACAGGTCTGTATTTTTGGTGTTTATTATCACAGAGTAGTTTCTTCTGGTAGTTGATAATCTGGATGTAAGTTGTCTGTGAGTTTCCTGTTTTTGTACCCTTGTTTTCACATTTTCTTGTGAACATTTTGCTTTAATAAATTTTTCGTTGGGCAGTTTTTATTCAATGAGTTAATCTTTACGTTTTTATCAACTCTTTAAATTGGATTTTGCCCTTCCCATGCAGACCCCAAAGTGAGGCTGGGTTTGCTGGTGTTCTCCCATCTGACTGTAACCACTGGTTACACTTTTCTATCCATTATCTCTTTTATTTCTGTCTTTTCTCTCGTCTCTTCTTTCTCATCTTCTGCTCCAATTGCCTGCTTTTTTTCTTGAAATTTCTTTTAGCTTGTTGGTCCCCATTTTGTATGTCATGTAGTTTGGGTTAGGAGGCCAGTCTTGGTTGTATGCTGGACTTTTCTGAGATATGGCTATAGTGTTGGGTATTGATTATATAGCCCATTATACTGAGATATGGGTCTAGTGTTGGTTATTGAGTATACAGCCCATTATACTGAGATATGGGCCTAGTATTGGTTATTGACTATACAGCCCATTATACTTATGTATTTGGTTCTTTTTCTCTAAAGATACCTTCCTATGTTACTGGTTTTTTTAGTCTGGAATTTAAAAAAGAATTAGGGAGTGTTTTAATATTTCCATTGCCTTTTACCTTTATATCCTTACAAACCTTTCATATTTGGTGGGCTGTCAAGCTGATAATATATATATACATATATTGTATGTAGTGACTTTTGTAGTATGTTAGCAATAAGCAGATTTTTAAATACTTTTTTTGGCAGATAGGAGGAGTTAAGGTGATTTATCCACATGCAGCTAATTTTATTTCCTTTGTCGTTATTTGTTTTTTTTTTCACTTGTTGAATTATCTTGCTGTTCAATAAAAGAACAAAGTTTAATCTTATTTGTGTGTGTACTTCTAAGAGTGCAGAGTGAACAGAGTAGAATTCACTATGACGTACTTACCAGAAACAAAGTAATAACTAATATTTATTCTAATTTTCAATGAAACAATATATATATAGATAGATAAAGCAAGCAAGGACAGGGGTACAGGATCATGCCAAGGATGGCAGCCAAGCTTTTTCATGAGTAGATCTAGCTTGGCACAAACATGGTGTGCTACTGGGGGATATTGTCAAGCATCAGACTCTGGCTGATGACACTGTTGTCACATGTCACTCCTAGGTTATCACCTGTCACTCTTAGTTTAACAAAGAACAAATGAGAACAGAGCGCTATAAAATCGTCAATGGACAATCCCAACAAGGTACTGGCAGCGCTAGACATACCCGTATGCTGACGTATGCAAACAAGGGAGCCTACCGTACCCATACACGTAGCAAAGAGAGAATCGAAAGTAAGGAGCGTGGCAGATCTTCAAAAAAGATCTGCCGCCCCTTTCTTTTAGTTTAGCCTGTTCGCTCCTCCCCCTCCCGACACCTTGGGAGGTGGGCGCTACGTCATTAGCCATGACAGGCTGATAGCTCCGCCCCAACCTAGGCTGGCTAGAACTGGTTTGAACTAGAATAAGGTGGTTTCTGGAAACACAGTGCGAGAAGGGCACAGGGTACTTAAGCTTTGGATTAGATGAGATATAGAGACTCAGAGAGGACATGGAGAGAGAGTTAATGTAGGAAGACCAAGAGAAGCCGACACGTTTAGACCCACGGATCTACCCCTCGCCATCTTAGCCAAGACGTGGAAAGAGTAAAGGGCTCCAGCATTTCATGCCAGATACACAGGGTGTATTTCGCCGACTACGAGACAGTGTAGTAAGTGACTGCTGTTGCGCCTTATAAGGACTACTCTTGCCATAGACTATCTTAGAGTCTGGGACTTGGGTTGAATTAAGATAGGTGGTTTTATCCTGCGGGAGACAGGAGACGTCACAAGCTAGAGGCCGGGCATATGCCAAGAGGAGGTATAGAGTGAAGTGCTGGCCAGGGAAGTGTCGTAGCTTCATTGCTGGTCGTTGAATAGCATTTAGAATTGTGTATCGCAGAAATAGTTGTTTCAGTAGTGACGAGAGTAGGAGCTCTGTTGTCGGTCACTTACTGTATTGGTGTATAGAGTTGAATAGCTTGAGAACTGTGTATTGCAGAAGTAGTTGTTTCAGTAGTGACGAGAGTAGGAGCTCTGTTGTCGGTCACTTACTGTATTTGTGTATTGAGCGGGATCGTAGGCCGTTTGAATTAAGTTAGGTGGTTTTATCCTGCCGGAGACAGGAGACGTCATAAGCTAGTGGCCGGGCAATAGCGCCAAGGAGGTACAGAGAGGTAGTGCTGGTTGTACAGTGTCATAACTTCTTTGTCAGTCGTTGAATACTGGTTTCAGTAGTGACAAGAGTAGGTGCTTTGTTGTTGGTCACTTATTGATAGCTTTAGAGCTGTGTATCGCAGAAGTGGTTGTATCAGTAGTGACAAGAGTAGGGGCTCTGTGGTTGGTCACTTATTGATTCAGTCTGTATAGCTTCAGAGTTGTGTATCGCAGAAGTAGTGGTTTGAGTAGTGACGAGAGTAGGAGCTCTTTTGTCGGTCACTTACTGTATGTGTGTATTGAGCGGGATCATAGGCCGGTTCGCAGTTTGATTCCCCCTCAGGAGTTTGATTATCTTCTTTGTCTGATACCACGTGGTATGACGTCATCAGGCAGCGTCTTACCCTAGACACGAGCACGGTGATTCTTTGTAAATAATCTGTAGATATATTTGATGTTGTTGAGCCAGTTAGTGTTTGAAGTATATGTTGAATAACAGTTCGCTACAGTTGTGTGTTTTACGAGGGTGGGGGCTCTTGAGCTAGTAGTGTTTTGCCTGTGTGAGACTGAGCGAACATGTCGGAGTATGAGAATCTTTTCCCTCGGTAGATTTCTCTAGTTATCCGCATTATTTCATAGCATCGTCACCTTTTGGTGTAGAAACCATTGACCTGAGGCAGTAAAGGTTTTGGTGACGATTGCTCAATTAAATCTACATTTACGGGATCACCATAAAAGTTTGTTCAGTAATTCTGAGAAGTCGAGTCCAGTAAGTTAAGGTACGGCCCGTCACGTCACAACTGTCTCCTTGCTGAAGAAGACACTACATGTAAAAGCCAAAGAGGCATTACACCTTCAGCAGGCAGCCAGATGCACGTTCGTTGTCGGTAGAAGTAAAGACTAATGTTGAATGTGTATCACTCATGCAGTCGGTGGATTTGTGCATAAATGTGTTCTGGATATGCAAATATGAGATATGGAATAATCTTTTGTACCTCTAATACATTACCTTTGACAATGTTGACCCTCTTCTTCCTCTTCTTGACTTTGTTGATCGCTTCCCTCTTCTTGACCTTCATCCTCTTCTTGACCTTCATCTTCTTCGTGACCTTCCTCTTCTTGACCTTCTCTTTCCTCTTCTTGACCTTCTTCCTCTTCGTGACCTTCTCTTTCCTCTTCTTGACCTTCTCTTTCCTCTTCTTGACCTTCTTCCTCTTCTTGACCTTCTTCTTCCTCTTCTTGACCCTCTTCTTGACCTTCTTCTTCAGATTCTTCTTCCTCTTCATTGTCGTTATTTTCTTGTCTGCCTCCAGTTGGTTTGCGGTGCTTTTTCAACCAGTCCCTATCAACCTCACCTGCAAAATGGCTATATTTATTCTTCAATGATAAAAGTGATAGAAAGGGAAAAAGATGTGTAGACAAACAACCAGCCAGACAGATAAAGTTATCATTTCGGTACAGCAATTTCACTGTCAGACGCTAGACATGTGTAGGAAATATTGCAATTAACATACAGTAAAAACAACAACAAAAATTATTGATCTGGTAACAGACAGATGGTAGACCAACTGGCAAAAGGAAATACAAGCGGGAAGAAAAACCAGCTTCTCACCTTTTATTTCTTTAAACATGGGGATAAAGTCAAGAAGTTTATTAGATTCCTCTTCCATTGTCCTAATAAGACAGTCGAACCAATCTGACTTTCTGTAAAGAAATTGCAGTAAGTACGCTGCCCCTGCTTGCGGCCCCTCATTTTCCGCCTTCCTGGTTACTCTCTCCTGTGTCAATTATAAGCAGAAGATACCTAGGCATGAAGACAGCCATAACATATATCTGAAGGAAGTATAAGGAAAAGATTATTAACGTCTAGAACTTGGCCTGTAGACTATATGTGAAGAAAATTTGTACTGAAACAAATCTTGAGACAAAAATACAACCGCCGCCAAGCATCTCCTTTATTCTAACTTTTCCAGTTTCGCTGAATACAGTGTTATGCAAAAAACGCTTAGTCGGGGCCACAGTCAAGAGACTGGCAGGTATGCTACTTTTGCATTCCACACAAAAATGCTCTACATGCATAAAATGCAAGTATTTCAAATCACCATAAAGTTTTTTTAGACCGAAAAGTTATGCAACTGCAACAGACCTAAAATTTGCCATACCATCTGGGTGGAGTGGCAAAAAAGGGCGGGGCCAAGCGGAATAGTGGGTACGAAATTTGTCTATGAAATATAGTGAGTTATATGTTGACGTGTTTTCACAAAGAACTCACACGTATCTAAGAAATAAAATGAAAGTTTGTTAATTGTACTCTAATATAAATAAAGTTTCCCTGTACATCTCCTAGCCAAAAAAAAAACTTTCGCTAGTTTGCTTGGTTTAAAAAAATTACTGTCCCCTTTTTAACTGCGAGAAAGAGAGTGCAGAAGATAAATGTTTTACAGAGGTGTTCATGGAAGAAAGGGCCAATGATTAAAATAAGTTTTGAATTTCTGTATCACATTGTCTCGTATGTAAGCAAGTGTCTTATGGCAAAATTATAAGAACGTCATAGAAACGACAATAGCGCTAATTTATGTTACACATACACTAATAGGAAGTGGATGGGAATAATGCTGAAAACCACCACCAGCAGAAACATAAACATATGTATACTAGCCAGGGAATCCAGCAGTGCCCGCGTTTTTCTTACCCCGTCCACCCCTACCCCTTTAGACTACCCCCCCCCCCACTGCTCACCCCCTACCCCTTCCCAGAGACCGTATGCGAAATTTTTTTTCCTACATGGACTCTGAGATGATTTAATATAGTCCACCAAGTTCTTATGTAGTTTGGATAACTTTCTGAAACTGAAAGTTTTGCTTGAAATACATAATGAAATTATTCAACCCATTATAAAATTGTTCTTGTTTTTTATTACTTTTTATTTTAAATCGTGTGTGTGTGTGAGAGAGAGAGAGAGCAGAGACACTCACAACATTTCAAAGCTAAAAATAGCTTTGTCTTGTGGCTTATTTCTTCTGTGTCTGTAGAACAAAACGATAAAATGATTCTCCAAACGTTCTTTTTCATCTGATGTTCAATGTTGTGGTAGCTAACCCCGATACATAATTTTTGCAACATACAAGCACTTTTTTTTGCATCATTTTAAACAATGTTTTGGAAAATCCACTCCTACCTTTAGACATAACCCTGAACTGAAAGCTCAGTGAGCACTGCTGCATTCTGAGTCATTCAAAGACATTCATCCCCCCCCCCCACCACCCCCAAAAAAATATAATACCTGCAACTGATACAAACTGTTAGTGTACAGCGTTAAAAAAGCAGGATTGTATAAATAAACCATTAAAATGTGTTACACAGGGTGGCTGCTCAACTGAATAATGAACCGCATTGAAATTTCATGCTAAACCCATATGTAGCATATTTGACCTTTGACTTCGTCACAGCTATGAATGTTTTCAAGTATGCAGTAACTGATCGTGCTGCTAAACTCTGTTCCTTAAAACCACTGACCAAATACGCTAAGCTGTATAAAGTGTTCTACAACTTATGCGGTCAGTGACAGAGTGAGCCATGCTGTGATTTTAGTAGTTAAGTTTCGTTAAACTGATGTCAACACTCGCAGCTATCAAAGGTAGGCCAGTGGACGATATTCCGATACAGAAATGTGCCGCACAGAAGACGGCATCTATGTTTCGCTTTGGCAGCTGACCACGCTGAAGAAGTAATTTCAGTTCTTATTCTTTCATTTAATGATTTATTGAGTCGTCCGAGGACCAAAAGTGAGCGAAAGTATACAATGATAAGTGAATCGTGTGTCTCGCGCTAGACAGGAAGTTTACATTCTGATTCGGTGCGCATCAGTTCGCACCAAGTTGGGACTCAGCTCAGAGTCCATGTAGGAAAACAAATTTCGCAGACCGTATATACGGACTCAGCCTTTCCATAACCCCTTGCCTTCTGTCTCCCTGGTGTCAAGAGAGCAAAGGAAGTACTCTTTGTAAGAAAGAGAAAAAGACTGTGTGGTGATCTCCCTTGCACGCTGATCGCTGTGTACATGACTTTTTATGTCATATTTATTAGTTTATTTTTGTTTACGCATAGGTACAGAGTTGAAAAATATGGCCCATGACCACCTGCGGTTGAAAAGGAGCCCTCGTGCCGAATTTGGTGTGGATCGGTTCAGGCGTGTGAATTTGTAACACACACACACACACACACACATTTAGCGTTATATATTAGAATATTAGATATATAATGATACGCATCCGTGCAAATATGCATAATATCATACAGTTTCTGAAGTCAGTAGTTTTTCGGAGATGAAAGATGTGTCCATGATGTCAATAGGGATGTGCATTCTGAAGAAAGGTAACAGCGCTTTGTAGAGTTTTTCGTTGTATTCCAACCGCTCCTTGTGAGAAAGTGACTTCAGGTCAACGCCTGTACTTTTCAGGCTGCTGTAAAATAAGCAAGAAAAACAGGTGACTGCCGCTTGGAGTAAAATCTATCTTAAATTTAAAACAAGGGAACTGGACCAAGCTAAGACATGACAAAGACAAAGACAATCTACATGTTTCGGGGCACTACCCCTTCATCAGGACGACACAAAAACGACGAAAAAACGACAACAACGAAAACAGAAGAAAAAGACTTAGCTTCAGTAGATTTGGCGCATAGGCTGGACAGCAGGAAAATGACTAAGGGACAGTGAGTAAGCAGGGTTAAAAAGAGGGGCAGCTAATCACCAGGTGGGTAGGAAAGGGTAGGGAAGGGTAGGGGTGGAGAGGGGGCGGGGTGGAGAGAGAAGCGTGGGTAAGGGGGTGTCAGTGTGGGAGAGAAAGAGGTGAGAGAAAAGAAATAAGAGAGAGAGAGAGAGAGAGAGGAGGGGTAAAGAGAAAAAGAGGAAGATGGAGGGTCAGCGTTTGAGGTTGAGTCCAGTGGGTGCCATGGTACCGAAATGGGTAATGAAGTAGGATTCCATATTCTTACGGTCAATGGAATCGCCCTTCATTCTCCAGATAC
>SMGT01006908.1:0-17804 GCA_004794575.1 Lanistes nyassanus | reverse complement strand
CTTATCCCTGCGAGATGCTAGGAGGGGGTTTTGTTTGAAGAGGTGGGGCTCGGATTTTGACAGTATGTGCCAGTTAGAGAGGAGGATCCTACATACAGGAAGGTTGTGAGGGTGATGCGTCAAGACGGCGATCGGGGGAGGTTCCGTGTGTCTGGAGTGGTGGGAAGGTTGGAGGGTGAGTGCGCGTGGTGTGTCGTCCTGATGAAGGGCTAATGCCCCGAAACATGTAGATTGTCTTTGTCTTTGTCATGTCTTAGCTTGGTCCAGTTCCCTTGTTTTAAATTTAAGATGCTGTAAAATAAAGCAAAATATTGTTTTAAGGCCAAAAGAAAAAATTGATTGTTTCAGGTAACAGACCAAAAATTATGGTGGGTAGATCGGACATTAATTTTTAAAAATCTATTTATTTTACTATGGTCTTGATTTTTTGCTGGTGAGTTAGTTTTTCTTCTTTGCGAATGGTCGCTGTACAATGGGTTCCTTGCCCTGTTGTTTGCACTTGTCACAGATGGGCAGAACGGCCTTCAACTTTGTCTTCGGGGCAGCGTCAAGGTACGCACCCTCTACACCACAGTGGGGACACGTGCGGGATTTTGTTTCCATCAGGGGACAAAAAGTTGTTAAGGCTGACGGCAAAACTTAGGGTCGGTCGGTTGACCAGAAACAATTTTTTTTTTGCATTAGAATGTAGGGAGACATGCGCCAACGGAAGTAAATGAGATCCAATCAAATGAGTTTCTACTCTTCAGCTGATAAAGTTTATCTTTCCAGTAACAGTAAATGGCTTAACGAAATAAAGGTCCATCACCCCCATCCCCCAATACCTTTTAATTTAATTCAACTCCCTTATATGTTTCCTCTCCTTCTGCAGCATGTGTTATAAATCACATTAGATAAAAGATTTTTGCCTATGAACTTTCATAAACAGTTTTATGGACGTGTGTCAGTCTCCATTTTGGATCTTATATGCACTTCATTTGGTCTTCAAAACTAAACCCTCTGCATTTAATTTGTAAATGATCTTACATTTCTCTACAGTTTATTCTTAAATTCAGATCATCAAAGATTCAATAGCACTTTCCTACCAGTTTATCCGAACATCCTAAGAACTTTACGCTTGTTAGTATAACAGTGTTTCTTAAAAACCTTGCGTTATAAGTTCTAGTATTCTAAGTTTCATTAACAATGAAAACTTGATTACCATCTAAATCGTAATAACCATTACTATTTTGAATATCTGAATCAGATCCGCTCTCAACCTACGACCTTTGAGGGAGTGGCCGATGCAGTCAGTACCATACAGTTAACGTTGATACCAGCGACTGAAGAATAGGTGGTTCGAATTTTCGATTTTTTTACGTTTTATTTCCTTGACATTTTTAAAACAGTTGTAAAGGAAAGTTTCATAGGCTACCAACAAGTACGTTTATAAGCGTTTAAAGTTGAATATATCCGAAATTACAGTTAGTTACGAAAAATTAGAATTTCATCGCCCGCTCTTTCCCCTCAATCATCGTCATTTCTAAACACCAGCTGAAATATTTCGAGGTCGCCATAATTATTTTATTTATTTTTAAAGTTAAGGAAACCCAAGAACGCACTTTTATAAGTATTAACATATCCTCAGGGCCGCGGCGAGGCTCTCGGGGGCACCGGGAAAGTCGTGATGGTGGTGGTGGTGGGGGGGGTCATTCTAAAAGATAAACACAACTTTGCGCATTTCTAGAACATCCAATTGTGTTACAGGTCATCAGAAATATATTTGGAAAAATAAATGCAAAATATGATATGTGAAAAAATACAGGTACATACCATACTCAATAAATTAGACTTAGTTCAGACTAGCCCAACAGCAATAGTTATCAAAAGAGAACGCGATTTTACCAGAATATGAAGCACATTTACTTATCCATGAAGCAACCTGACTTTAAATTGAAGACAGATAATCCATGCAGTGTGGCGGGGTGGGGTGGGTATGCGGCATGGGAAACAGCAACTTTCTTTGCCGTTTGCAGACATGAACGGAATTTACAGACGCACAAACAATGCATTCATCAAACACTCAACACAACGAGCGCTGAAAGTTTAAAATCATAGTTTTACAAATGTTTTCTGACTCTGAGAGTACACTGATGGCCGGGTGTGTGTGTGTGTGTGCTTTGGATGCTTATGCAGCCCCCCCCCCCCGGCCATCGGGCCCCGATCTGTCGTCAAAATAAAAGACAAAAAAAGTTTTCTCTCTAATCTGAATTGACAGTTTTTGCTAGACTAATATTGTTAGAGTGTGGGTAAGGTCTGGTTCTGAAGGAACAGAACTACAGCCCCCATTAGACATCCCGGCGTGGCTGTGGGTGGAGGGCAGGAATATAGCCGAGCCCTACACAATTCCCCTCCCCCTCGTGATTCCAACGCCAGCGTGTCTTATCAAGGTTCAGCATAAGTGGACGTTTAGAAAAGGGAAGAAACAACGAGGCCGTAACGTGGGAAGGGGATGGGTGATTACCTGACGCAGCAGCCGATCTGATGAAAACCGCTGAAACCCAGAGAAAGTGGACCGACAGTTAATTTAAAGGTGAAATCCAAGGCAGATTGTTTGATTTCTTTTTACAGGTTTGTGGGGGGGGGGATTTTTGCCAACCAACTTTGGGGCCCCGAAACCGGTACCGGATTTCCCCCTCCCCCCCTTCTCGACCGCCCTGCATATCCTTAAGTTATGAAATGGCTGTCACTGATCGGAAACAATCAGACGCTGACATTTCAGACAGCTTCAAATCTTTCGTAACTAAGTGTGAATTTCTGGTGCATTAAGCATTAAAAGCACAAATGTCCTTGTTAGTATTTTCTGGTAAAGACTGTGACATTGACCTCGAATAATGTCTGATCGCGTCTGCGCGGACTTAATAGGACCCGCCAGTCATTGTGTGGCATTGTGGGCCAGTCCACACTCGTAATAATAGATCGCCAGTCATCGGAAATTACCGCTTTTGAGGCTGATCGCTAGCATATATAAAAGGTGTATCTGCTCAAACTCGCCTAAACATGATTTTACAGGACAAACGCAGGTGTAACGAAAAAAGAACATTGTAGCTTATACAACTGTTGCGTGTGTGTGTCTGAGTGGAAACTGTAAGAATGCGGGTTCAATGAATCGTAGAGGAGTAACAGTACGTTGTATTCTTATATAGTTTTGATGACAGCTTTTCAGTTTCTTCAAACTCTAACCCCACTACCAATTAATTACTTATTAATGCATATATTACATACTATATAATAACAAACATCTTTTTCTATATATTCCAAACAGAAACTGTGTCCAAATATTAAATTCTTCCAAGGTTACATAAAATTAACCCAAAGACTGGTATACATACAAGCACGAATTTAATTAGAACATAAGTGTGCGCAATTTAAACGGAGTACTTACGCCATTTGTGGGTAAATGGCGCCGATGTGACTCGCCAAAGCAGCACAGTGCACCCAACACCTTCGAGCAGAAATAATGCGCAGGATCGAACAAGTAATGATCTGCGCAATATTGATCTCACTTCGTTATGTCCTGTGGCGGATCGCAGCTGTCGAAATAGATTAAAGCGAGAAACTAAATAGATCTAACCCTAAGTTTTATCTCTTCGCCGAATGCTTAACAAGAATACTTAACTAGTATATCTTTAATAATCAGGTTTGGGTTACCTGTAAAATAAAAGCTCTGCTGTAGCTGTGTGGCTCTGGCACTCGCACACTAGCTGTTTCTCGTCAACCCTAGACGTTTATCATAAAGCAAACAGGAAGAAGTCAGGCAATTGGCCAATCAAAAGGGCACATTATCCCACCTGTGCTTGATACACTACACATCAGAAACATAACCCTTGGCTTTGTAGCCTAAAGTAGAGGTATTCTACAGCTAAGCATTCTGTCCACTGTTTACTAGGGGAAGCCTCGGCCCTCGGGTGAGCAAGGTTCTCCTGCTAGTTGAAAGGCTTGTAGGTTCAGGTTTGACGACACCAACAAGAAGACAGCCGAGTCACGAGTTCTGGGTGTGGCGGTAGTCTGCCAGGGTACTCCCCCAGCCTATGAAGGAGGTTGGTAATCCAAGGTTGAGTCCATGCCAACGGAGCAAACAAGGCGAGGGAGTGTAACAATATGCGTGCCAGGGAGTAGGTAGCAGGTATGTTAGTGAGGGGCATACAGTACAGTTTAGAAGAGAACATTCCATCCAAGACAGATCTGAGCCTGAACTTAACACTTAGCAGGCCAGACATAACTGAGAGGTCAGACACACCATTTTAAGCCGCGCAGCACTCAATAACTATATACAAAAGGGCCGTAACTCCAAACCATGCATCGTCCATGAGGGTCACCAAGCATGCAGTTGCCCACCACAGCCACACGTGCAGATTGGAAAAGGTCAGCAGCAGACATTTAATACTGATATATAAAGTGGGGAAAGGAGAGGGATAGACTTGGAGAGGTACCTGGATAGATACATCGATAGAGAGAGGAAGAAAAGGACACAGACGGATGAAGTTGGTCGTCTGAGGGACATGGAGATTCACTAAGGTTGTAAACCGGCCCGCCACTTAGATTCTCACCGACTGCTGAATAAAACTTTTATGGCCAAAGGTAACGGGTCAGCCGAGTGTTAAAAGAAATCCGTGGTGAACGTTTCAGTGTGGTGAGGGGGCATTAACACAGACTTTGGTACATGTCCCTTCATCGTGCCGTGACGACCCGTAACGTTACATGACTGAGGCGCAATGCTACAGGAGCACTGAAAAAAAGTCAGGTGCTGCAGAGGAGGGCGGGGGAGATTGTAAATGACAGCATTAAAATCTTTCTCCCCTGCGTGTATGCATGCGCGCATCACACACATGCAAACACTGTTTACAAGCCCGCCCGCCAGCCCGCACCCCCGCCCGCCCGCCCGCCCGCACTGAACAACAACAACTTCAGGAAGCTGATTAAACTTTAATCGACGGCTGAACAGAAATGCTGATCAGGAATTAGCCTCGATGTGGGCTGTAATGGCGGCGCTCACAGTTTTGATTACAGCGTTACTGCAAGTTGTTACTATGCAGAAAGAATACGAAAATGTGAGAAACGTCTCATCAGGTGTGCTGGACAACAAACGCTCGTCTTTGAAGAGAAAAGGGAGAGGAGGAGCAGGTAAGTATATATATATATAAGAAAGAGAGAGAGAGGAGTGCATAAGAACGGTTAAGAAATGAAATGTGTATGAGAATTTTAAAAAAACGAGTGTCAGAGAGATCCAATATTTGAGCGTTTTCTCTTTTTTAACGTAAAACGTGCCTTTTCGTTTCGATCACCGAAACTTCACTTGTGCAGCTATAGAGACCATGCAGTTGGTGAGAAATTATTACAGTAGCCGCCTACAAACTATTATCTTGTGATTGATCGAACGTCCAATATCCCATCGAACCAAAAATTGAACAGTTATAATTATTATTATTAATGCTGGTGTCCTCACGATCTCTTGGTCCGATACACAAGTGCATCCGATCTGCAGTCTTAGACAGTATACATAAAGTTCTTCTTCACGCGCGAACCCCAGGAACCAGTGAAAGTCAAGCTGTTCTACCTACAGGGGTGACCCGATAGACACTTGTGACACAGGTCGCTTCGGTGGGGTTTACTGACGTCAACGTGTCGCTTGTCACACTGGCAGCTTGTGTCTCCACAGCGCGAGCACAGCAGCCGCTCCACTTTGAAAGGGAGGCAACCAACGAGGCACCGTTTGCAGTCCTGTCCGTACAGAGCCTGTGAGGAACAGACGTGGCAGAGGTAAGGGATGTGAAGACGCCAACAAAAGAATAAACGACAGATGATGAGGAGCGGACATCCAGTAGGGTTGAAGCAGCGCAGACAGATCGTCAAGCACATCAATGTTAAAGAAGGAAAAGACGACGAAAGAATGGAATAAACGAAGAAAGTAATCTAGCGAAGAGGTCAACGAATGGGGAGATGTCTATCGAAGGAATAGGAAATAGAAGAAAGGGAAGGAAGGAAGGAGAGAGAAAAGGAAGGAGACCTTGGAAGGAAAACAAGGAAAGGAATGAAAGAAATTCTAATTTCAGAATCAGCAGGTGAGGTGGACAGGTGGTAATTGTGACTTGAGTCGAGTGCCAGTACAATATGGGGTGAATGCCGCCGTGTGATAACGATTGACAGAGTTGGTGAACATGTAGACTGACTGCAAGGTGAACTAAGCAAGAAATGAGCGGAAAACTGCTACACAGCTTACGGTCAAAATGCCGTCTTCTTTCTTGCAGAAGACATACGAACTCTCCCAAAGGTGTCTGCATGACGGACACTGAAAGAAACCGTAGCACCTCTTCGCCCTCAACTCCTCTAAAACAGAAAAAAATTACCGTCTAGATTTATCTACACATCCCTCTACATTACAAGTTAAAAAAATTCGGCTGTCTGGATCAATCCCATTTTAATTTCCCTTCATCGTTAATCCGACCTTTCCGCCATCCAGCCAACTGTTTCTATCTTTCAAACTGTCCATCCATTCATCCGTCTGTCCGTCCGTCCATCATCCACACCTGTATCTAACCGTGTCTGTGTGTGAATGTACTGGTGTACTTGTACGTGCGTATGCGCGAGTGATGCTCGTGAGTGAGCCTGTGCGCGAGCATGGGAGATGGAGGTAACACCTCATTTGTTCTTCTGTTTCTCCCTCCTGTTGTATTTTTTTTGGTTCTTTCATTGTTTTTTCCCCACACGTCATTGACATCTTCCTCTGAAATCTTCTCTCTCTCTTCTCCCTCTCTGCCCCCCTCTCTCTATATATAACATAATAGATACTCCACTCACCTTCATCACTGTCACTGTCGTCCTCGTCGTCTTCCTCGTCGTCCTCCTCGTCGTCATCGTCGTCTTCCTCGTCGCCCTCCTCCTCTTCCTCCTCTACCTCGTCCTCGTCGTCTTCTTCCTCCTCCTCCTCCTCGTCGCCCTCCTCCTCCTCCTCGTCGTCATCCTCCTCCTCCTCGTCGTCGTCCTCCTCCTCCTCGTCGTCCTCCTCCTCCTCCTCGTCCTCCTCCTCCTCGTCTTCCTCCTTGTTGTCCTCCTCGTCGTCCTCCTCTACATAGCTGTCGTCACTGTCTTGTTGACAATACATGTAGTCTTCGTTGGACTGTTCTTCACACCTTGAGCACAGCTGCTGTAGAAACAATGACACGAAGTGGGAATCATGAGAGGCTAAGTCACACGATCCGTTTCCCACCGAGCCAGCTGTGTTCCAGAAGGGTTCCAGAAGGGGGACCGGAAGTGCAAATAAGAACACTCATGCAACTACTGAACCAGTCCCTGATTCACTGTCTGGTTGTGAAACGTCTTATGAGAATATTTAGCTACAGACGCCGCTCAACAGAACCCATAAAATCTCATGCTCTCAGAAATTACAGTTTTCCTCAAAAGTTTACCTTTTCTTCATCGTCGTCATGGTTGTCATCGTCAGAAGGGTAAAGCACATCTCCACAATTCTGGCAAATCTCGTTGTCCATGGTTACTGTGGTCCGCTTTTTCGCTGGGGATTGGGGGTCGGAGACCCTGCATGGAGACAAAATGCGCAGCCACAGGTGACTGAAGCGAAAGTCGGAATACTCGGAAACTTATCAGATCGCGTTCCAACAGCACTGTTGCTGCTGGAACGTGACCTGATAACACAAGATAACCCGACTAGGAAAACAGGGTTAAGGCAAGCGATTGACTGACAAGACCAGAAAAAAATGACTCAGCTATTTCAACAAGATGCTACGCGTGATCGAAACGAAAGTCGGAATACTCGGAAACTTAAAGCACGACCCTACAGCAAAAATATTGTTAAATGAAGTCCGATAAGCCGACTGGGAGAACAGGGATCAGTTTGCAGGGCTCCCAATGACGCACTCAAGCCGGTGTGTCGTTTACGCACAAAAATCGAGAAACAATGCACAAAATTAAAATCTGTGCACATCTGTGACGCGCATTTCTTTTTACCGATTTTTTTAAAAAAATGGGATATATTCCTAGCAGACGAACTTCTGATCTATTCCTAGCAGACGAACTTCTGATCTATTCCTAGCAGATGAACTTTTGATCTATTCCTAGCAGACGAACTTCAAACATGGACAAGCAAGAGTAGTTTCTCTTTGCTTTTTCCAACAAAGAACAAATGCGGACAGAGCGCTATAAATCATCAAATGACAACCCCAACAAAGTACTGGCAGCGCTAGACACAACCGTATGCTGACGTGTGTAACCAAGGGAGCCAACCGTACCCAAACACGTAGCAGAGAGAGAGAGAGAGTCGAAAGTAAGGAACGTGGCAGATCTTCAAAAAGATCTGCCGCCCCTTTCTTTTAAACGACCCTAGTCTTCACACAGCTAGCCCTCGGTGTACCACGTGTGCATACAGCGAATCCCTATTTAATGTCGTCAGCTCGCTCACTAAGCGTGTGCTGACAATTGGGATTCAAGAAAACAACAAAAACACAACAAAGGACAAATACATTAAATCCTCAATCTGCCACGTTCCTTACTTTCGACTCTCTCTTTGCTACTTGTTTAGGTACGGTAGGCTCCCTTGGTTACACACGTCAGCATACGGTTGTGTCTAGCGCTGCCAGTACTTTGTTGGGGTTGTCGTTTGCTACCCCCCCCCCCTTTTTTTGCAGCCGGAACGAGCCTCACAGATGATCAATTTCCTTTCTGCACATCGGGTGTCGTGGTCCTTTTACAGAGGATTACCAGAGCAAGAACACGCTCTGCAACTTCAGCAGGTGACACTGACGAAGTGAATAGGTCTACATCAGTGACTGTCTTCACCGACTCTGGTGATCGTTCACACAGAGAAAATAAGACTTGCGTATACAGAAAAAAACTTCTTCGTGCACAAGAAAGCAGACACAAAGCAAACAAATAATAAATAGCCTACTCATTCTTATTTAATATTTTTCAAGAAATTGTTCATTTTTCAAGCAAAAATCAACAACTGCATACAGTCAACAATAAACACATCAACCGCATTGAGGGTAGGCTGTTTTATTGACACCCTACTGTGACCCCTTAAAATTGAAAAGTGACGTACTACAGTTTAGACAAGGGGTCTTTGTGATGCATTCATTTTGAAAATCTGTGGAAACCTGGTTCAGAAGCGGAGTAAATATACGAAACGTATAGGTGCAATGCCCTTTTTCAAACTTTTCCATGTTACAATCAGTTAACTGTATGGGGAAGTGGGGTCACTTGTCGTACTCCACGTGCCAAGCATCTAAGTGTGTATTAAAATTATTAAAATTTTGTTTAGGTCTTAAAACATGTATTGTTAAATCCTGAATAACTACTAGAAATTCAGCGTCTTCTGCACATTTTCTTAGTAAGGCGGGTACGAAGCTAAAATAGACCAATTCCTATTGCAACAACCGCCGGAGACGAGTTTCAGTTCACATTGAACCTAGACAGTAAATCCCAGTTAACAATCAGATGTCAGCAAGCTTTTCGATAACTTCCTTCGTGATAAACGTCAGATTTATTTTTAGTTACACTTGTACATTTCCAATGCAAATGTGGTACACAACCTATATGTGTAGACCTAGATATAAGTAACACTGATAAATTACCTTGTAAATGCTGTCAAAATGTTCAGTCAGACCAACTCTTGACTTAGAAATAATCGCTCGTAAAAGTCGTGCTTCACCTCCAGAGTTTCAACCATTAAACCTTTGCTCAAGTATTTCGATTGCGCTTGGGACAGAAAGTGGGGGGGTAGGGGGGGAGGGGGTGAAAAGAGTTGCCAATTGATTTTTACTTATTTGATCAGGCCCCGTATAGACGAAAACGATACTAAATTTGCTTCCGAATAAAGGATTTTTTCTGTCTATGAAAACGACCTGGGAAGACTGAATAACTTAATTATTACCGAATAACGAGGGGAAACGAAGCTATTCGGTTTTCGTGCATGGGAAATTTAAGGAACTTATTCCTGTAATGGGGACTATTCTGGAATAAGTAAACTATTCGGGTTTTCTGCATACTGGCCAGGCTGCTAGACACACATCTGAGCACAGAATCAGAACGTCGGCTTTGCTCACGACTACTATATATTTATCGTGCGTCGTCCTTGTGCTTTCCATACGCACTCAGGCGGTCTGCCAGCATTTCTCGTGAAATCGGGGTCAACAGTCTAAATTTTTTAAAAGGCAGGCCTGCCTTCTACGAATAAAATTCAAACAAATATTATATGTATACAAATGGCAAGTCCAGATATTTTAGGTGCACCATGTTGTCTGCAGTTCACTTACGTCATCACTGTCGGGCAGCAGAACGTGAATGTGTTCTAATCTGGCTTTGATTTGATGCTGATAGCAGCGGATGGACCAACCGACAGAAATCTAACGGAATTTTACACAGCGTGTAACAGTGTTCGCTATTACACTGACAGTGCACCAAAATTGCATGTTTTTTTCTGAAACTTTTTCGTTGCCATTTCTTCAATCTGCACGATGCAGTGGATGGTGGTACAGAGAGCTGGAAAGTCACCGGGGCGGTCGCCATTTTGCGCATGCATTCCATTATTTTCCCGTTATGGCATTCGAAATGCGACACAAGCCTTCGCTCTCTGGGCCACACCTCTACTCGACAATTTACAAGACTGTTGCCAGTTATCGCTGAATTTATTAAAGCTACCATGCTCTGCATCGCGAAAACCGCTATTAATATCAATCGCTTCGCATTCTTGTTAATGACTTTGACCCCAAACAAAAAACTTTCAGACAAGAATGACTGGCAGCCGTGAAATTCTGCCGTGTATGGACTGGAAGGTTGCGGTAAAGGCAGGCATAGGTAAACAGTCTGGAAAGGCCGGAAAGGCCTGTAAGGGTCCACAGACCTGTGTGATACGTTCATGAACCATACGAGGTCAAGCATGTCACTTACTTCAGAGTATCAGACATGTACTCGTACAAGTCATGCCTAAGACCGGAAATACTAGGACAAAAATACGAAGATTAATATGTTGGGTAGGGCAAGGCAAAGGACAAAGTGAAAGCTGAAGAGAAACAACACAGGACGAGGGCTGGAGTAGCATCAGCCAGCAGGGACAACTCCCGACGGTGGACGAGGTGAACGACATGTACCACCAGTAACACAGCACCAGATGCAAGAACCCATAATGCGAAATCACTGCAACTGAAACATGTTTCCAAAACAACACCTTTTGTACCTTAATATTAATCCATCTTCGACTCGGATATAGCGTGTTTGGCACGCGGACTTTCTCTGCACGTGGCACTTGCTTTACTGGGCTGGACCTCGGGTTTCCTTTTCCTTTGTCTCTCTCCCACTCGCCACTCCCCGCTACCTCATCTCAAGGAACACTCTCGCTTCCTACCCTCGTATGGTTGGTTGGTTGGTTGGTTGGTTGGTTGGTTGGTTGGTTGGTTGGTTGGTTGGTTGGTTGGTTGGTTGGTTGGTTGGTTGGTTGGTTGGTTGGTTGGTTGGTTGGTTGGTCGGTTGGTTGGTTGGTTAGTTGGTTGGTTGGTTGGTTGGTTGGGTGGGTGGGTGGGTGTTGCAGTAAGATGGCCAGTGCGAACAGGCAGTTTAATGTGCGGGGAGATGGCCGAATGGAGTTTGCACAATGTATAACTCCATGAAATAATCCTTGGCCACACCAAGTAAGGAACGTGGCAGATCTTCACGATCTTCACAAGATCTGCCACGTTCCTTACTTTCGACTCTCTCTTTGCTACGTCTTTGGGTACGGTAGGCTCCCTTGATTGCATACGTCAGCATACGGTTGTGTCTAGCGCTGCCAGTACTTTGTTGGGGTTGTCGTTTGACGATTTATAGCGCTCTGTCCTCATTTGTTCTTGTTCGCTTTACATACCCTAAATATACATTATCAAAACAAAAATACGAGGCCTAACAAGGCTAAAGAATTCAGACATCTGCAAAACCCCCTTTTGTTGAGCATACTTGGAAACTCTATAGACACAAAGTTTAACTTTAGAGTCTAGATTTATTATAACTAGGAATTTCGTTTCGTTCCTCCAGTCACACACATTACACACAAGCACAGCAAACCAGATATAAAACTTTTTATTGATACTATTGTTAGCGACATATTAAGTAATCACTAAATGATACTGCATAAAAGAAACATCACAACACTATGAGCTGCTATAGGTATCAATATATGACAAAAATAGCAAGATATCGCAAGTCAAAAGCAAAAGATCAGGTTAAAGTGGGACTCTGTTTATTACAATGCTAAAACTGCGCACAGTGAGTGAGCGAGTGAACGAGTGAACGAGTGAGCGAGCGAGCGAGTTAGAGGGACTTAAGTGAGTTTGGGTGAGAGCGGGGAAGGAAGGAGTGAAAAGAAACGAAAGTCAAGAACACGCAGAGTATGGTTTCTGGTACGTCAGTGAACGCTCAGATACCACAATCAGTACAGTTATTGCTACAGTCGTACAGCATTACAGTATAATTTCAATCTAAAACGTAAAAAAAAGCTTGCCCCTGAAACGAACTAGGGTACGTGTAGGGGCGTCGCGACAAGTGGTATGCAGGTATAGACTATGCTAACAAGCACGCGTAGATCACGAACAGCAATGCAGAGACCAGCGTGAACCAGCCCTGTCCGTCCCTAATTTTCTGCCTGCATTCAGGGTCAGTATTGTTGTCTTTGACAGGGTCGACCAGCACGGCACCTGTGGCACAGGTCGCTGCGGTGAGGTTTTCTGGTGTCAGTGTGTCGGCTTCTGTCGCACTGGCAGTCGGTACCACCGCACAGCGAGCAGCGCAGCGGCTCCACTTTGTATGGGAGACAACCGGTGTGGCAGTTTCTGCAGTCCTGTTTGTAAAGGGCCTGTAGGGGCCGTGGGTACAGAGTATCAGACATGTACAAGTGCAAAACAAGCAGAGGAGGAAGATACAATGAGGAAAACCCTCAAAAAGGGTGCACATGCACGCATGCCCACACCCGAGAAATAAGAGAGAGAGAGGTGGAAGGAGAGGAGAGAGAAAGAAGGGGAGAGAAAGGACAGCAGAGAAAGAGAAAGAGGAGGCTGAGAAGAAAGGACAGAAGGAAAGTAGGGAAGAAATGAATAAAGGAAAGAGATTAATGGATGGAAGAAAGAAAGGGGAAAGCAAGAGAGAAGACAGGGAGGAATGAAGGAAGAATGAAAAAGAAGTAAAGAAGGAGGGATAAAGAGGGCTTGAGGCGAACTGATGTGATCACTTGGAAGCGAGCAGCACCAACGGCTTACCATCAAAATGCCTTTTTGTTTATTACAGTAGACATGTGAACTCTCCCACACCTTTCTGCACGAGGGACATTGAAAGAATCCATAGCATCTTCTCTCTCTATGATCATCTGAAGATAAACAAAGACAAAAACAATTATCTTTATATATATATATATAAAGTCTTATCTAAGGCTGCTTGTTTATTAGAATAGTAATAGGGTTCACACCCGTTTTATCCTCAATGTTCATTCGGTTTTTATATGCATGTTGTGTATGTATACCACTAATTTCTTTCGCAGCTGCTGATGTTATAAGTACAGCTGCTGATGTTATAAGTGCAGCTGCTGATGTTATAAGTACAGCTGCTGGTGTTATAAGTGCAGCTGCTGGTGTTATAAGTGCAGCTGCTGGTGTTATAAGTACAGCTGCTGGTGTTATAAGTGCAGCTGCTGATGTTATAAGTGCAGCTGCTGATGTTATAAGTACAGCTGCTGGTGTTATAAGTACAGCTGCTGGTGTTATAAGTGCAGCTGCTGATGTTATAAGTGCAGCTGCTGGTGTTATAAGTGCAGCTGCTGGTGTTATAAGTACAGCTGCTGGTGTTATAAGTGCAGCTGCTGATGTTATAAGTGCAGCTGCTGATGTTATAAGTACAGCTGCTGGTGTTATAAGTGCAGCTGCTGATGTTATAAGTGCAGCTACTGGTGTTATAAGTACAGCTGCTGGTGTTATAAGTGCAGCTGCTGATGTTATAAGTGCAGCTGCTGATGTTATAAGTACAGCTGCTGGTGTTATAAGTGCAGCTGCTGATGTTATAAGTACAGCTGCTGATGTTATAAGTACAGCTGCTGATGTTATAAGTACAGCTGCTGCTATGTTATGATATAGCTTGACTCGCCTTCCTCTTCTTGCCCGTCTTCATAATAATAGTCGTAATAATAGTCCTCTTCATCTTGCTGGTCATCATAGTCATCGACATAGTCATAGGGATCATATTCTTCTTCTCGGTAGTCATCGTAGTCATCGTAGTCATTGTAATCATAAGGGCCCTCACAATACCGGCACAGCTGTATTGCAAGTAATAACAAAATGTAAACAATATCACACTGTATAGTCATCTAAGTCTTAGTTTGAAATCGCTAGTCTTACGTGGCCCGGTACAGCAGGGGCGAGGAGCGGGGGAGGTGGACCTATGATGTTCTTCACATTGCTTCAGTACGTAATTACGTCAAACATATCAAAGACGTCAGCCTTATTATTATTACTGATGATGATGATGATGATGATGATGATGATGATGATGATGACGATGACGATGACGATGACGATGACGACGTAGAACGCAAAAAAGCGATTATCCGGGGTGTGATCTATATATTATGGAGTGGGACAGACAGACAGACCAAAAGTGTCAAATCTGTATATAGATTATCATAGGTATATACTGTTAAATTAAAGTCATCGAAACATTAGCTCGACAGGCAAGTACAGAAGTGACAAGAATACTTAGATAATAATAATAACAGCGCACTACCGTTCCAACCACCTCATTGCCTACCCGAGTTGCTTACAAGCACAAGCGGCAGACTTAACCTCATCCCCCACCCCACCCCCCCATGGCGCAAATCACTGCGAGTTGTCTTTCCAAAATTACCACCGCAACCCATAAGAAACGGCCTAATGCCTCAGTCGCTCTGAATACCCACGTGACACTTACTTGACCAATGAGCAAGGTTCACACTTCACATCACCCCATTTGGCTGACCAATTATCTCACCCTAAAGGTCTTTCTTAACCGGACAAATATGCGTCCTAATGCGCTAAAATTGCCTTCCTGAACCTGAACGAATATGTGTTTTGTACATTGTAGTTCGCGAAAACTACGTCGCACCTTTGACCTTACGGAACTGAAGGCTCCTAAGCTCATACCTGGCCGTCACCAGATTCAAGCTGGGTTCCACACTCGTAGCAACAGCCGTCAGACATGTTTTCCCTGGCCGACTGACGCGAATGATTTCCTTGCGAAGGAGAAGGTGACAGCAGAGGCCCAGATCCACGGGGTAGTCAAAGGCTAGATGTGTGAACTGAAACAACATTTGGAATACTCAGTTGATCGCTTGACGCCATTCCAGCAACCAAGGCAATCTCATGGCAGACCGCTGCATAGGCTGTACTGAAGGTCGACACTCGACCAAATCGCTGCAGGATAGGCTGGTACCAACAAAATTAAACGTTGTTGTTAACGAATTCTGCTGGCGCCAGTGGAATGTTGTTGCAAATGTTACAAACGTCTTCATAACATTAAGCAATGTATCTTTTTAATATTTCTATTCAATTTTTACAATTACAAGTTCTTTGATTCTCAGGAAAAAAATTTAATGAAACAGAATTTTAGACCTGTTGATATTTCTGCACCTAACAAGAGTAAGTACGGAGACAAAGTGTCCCCTACAGGATACCTCCCTTGATATCAAACCACGATGAGTAAAGCCCGTTAACTGAAACACAAGCTGATATTTATGAGCGGAGATTTTTCACCAAAAGGGCGGGTAGTGACAAAATGGCAGGCCTGAGTTACGCCGTTCTGGCACCCATATACAAAACGGCGGGGTAGTAGCCAAAACGGCAGGAAGTGACAAAAGTGACAGCACTTTCATCGCATCGAAAGCACCTATAATCTTTGCGATAAATGCTTGAAATAAACTGTACAGATAAATTGCAAGGCAGATTTTTGAGGAAAGTTTGTTAAAGCCAGAATTATTTGACAGTAAATTTATTTTCACTGCAACGGGAACATAACAAAATTACACTGCAATTTCAATTATGTCCACTACGAGCTAACAGCTCTCATGGTACTATATTTACCACTGCGCTCCAGCGATATCTATAGGTTGAAATCTTATACAAAATAAAGTATCATTCACATCTCCTCACACACCAAGAAGGATAAGCCAAATGCAGTTCACTTTCACTTTGTGTAAACTTGAATGCCACCGACTTGCGCACATCGTAAACTTAACTTGGAAATACAAACCCTTTTACACTCAAAGATCCCAAAACGTGTTGGCAAACTTCATGAAAGCAAAGGTAATTCTGATTTTAATGAGCATATTTGAATGCTGTGCAGAAAGCGAATCACTGTTTAACTGACCAGTAACGGACACTGTCGATGGAAGTGTACTCACAGCCTTGTTAGAAGCAGTCAGGTGTTCGTATCAACAACAGCGGCTCCGAACTTGCAAGTCGCAGTCGAAAAAGGATTGTGACCATCAGCAAAGTTCACTCCGTCAGAGATCGTCTACTGCTTCTTTAAGTCATGTCTATTTTTGATGTCGGGGGAATGCGGCGATTAGTAGACTAGCAGTAAGCTGTGACAGCAATGATTAGATTCATGCGCCTTGTGAGTGGCTGGAAATGAACCTGGTGATCTGCATATCTCGCGGTCACATTCCAAGTGCTGCAGCACCAGCAACGCGACAATTGCAAGCGAACGATAGCTACATGACGGAAATTCGAGATCGCCTGTAATACTCATTGAACAAAACGATCTGCCATAAAGAATACAATCGTCCAACCCACCTGTTGCATTATAGGTCAAAGATTCTCAGTCACTGCTATTTATATACGGCTATCTATGAACGAGTTTGCACACCAAAGACTCGCGCTTGATTGTTGGTGTCCTTTAAGCCTATTTATTTCAACCCATTCAAGCAGACTAGAAGACCCGAAGAGTTATCAAGTATAGTTCATTAATGCTTGGATTTTTTCCTAATAAAACTGAAATGTTATTTGCGTTCATTCTTATATAGATTTCAGTTCAGTCACAAACGTCGAGAATTCTGGCTTCCTGTCTGGTTTGTGGCAATGGTGGTGGGTTAAATTCTAAGGCTGTTTCGTCATGTCGGTACTTCCATACTTCGACAAGCTGTGTGGCGTCATGCGGGCACCAATGACCAAAACCACAAGTGAAATACAGAAGTATGATTTTTCAAAAGGAGATTTCTCGAAGTATGAAGTTCTGTTTATAATATACTTCTGATCACAAACAATAGGGTTTATCGTCACTAGGATCAATCTCTTGCAAGCAGCATGAGGACAGTCGCACATAAGAAAGCTATATCACAGGCTGCAATGCTTGAAAGAAAAGCCACGATCAAGGTTTTGCGATCCTTACTGCCAATCACAAGCCTTGAGTGAAATAGGCTTTTCAATTTCTCAAACAAGAACAAATGAGGACAGAGCGCTATAAATCGTCAAACGACAACCCCAACAAAGTACTGGCAGCGCTAGACACAACCGTATGCTGACGTATGCAATCAAGGGAGCCTACCGTACCCAAAGACGTAGCAAAGAGAGAGTCGAAAGTAAGGAACATGGCAGATCTTCACGATCTTCACAAGATCTGCCACGTTCCTTACTTTCGACTCTCTGTTTGCTACAATATTGTCACAATACCCAATCACCCGTTAACTATTTCTTTAATTATAGTTCTATTTTTGCTATCATCTTGCCTTTCCACAGAAAATTTCTTTTTCATTGAGGGGGGGGGGGAGA
>SMGT01006907.1:340100-376733 GCA_004794575.1 Lanistes nyassanus | reverse complement strand
AGGAACCCGAGTTGTGAAGAGGTTGATACACTTGTCTGAATGTATATGAAACGTCAAAGTACGACTGCCAGAAAGAGAGGTTGAATAGAACGAAACGTGGAAACACTGGCTTGCTGTGAAAAGAACTGTAGTTAAACTTCGACAACCACTACGGGACCGGTGGGTCGCATCATCGCTCGTCTACGTATCATCTCCCTTTGTCTACAACATTACTCGTCCTCAAGTTCACCGTCGTCTTCAGTATCATCGCCGTCTATATATCATCGCCAGTTTCAACAACATCGCCCGCCTTCAATTCATCGCCGTCTTCGGTATCATCGCTTCTCTTCCGGATCATCGCCCTTCTCTCCATATCGTCGTAAACGTCGTTAACTGATCTACGAGAACTTGTCTGACGCTTTCAAAGCTTGAACTGTGAACTGTGAGTGAACGGTGGACACTAGAGTTGCTGCATGTTGTTAGTGTGGAACTGTAAGGGGCGGAACTCATGTATCGACCAAGTACCTTCTTTGGATTGCGTAACTGTGTATCTAATTAGTGTGTGAGGAATCATTATATCAACGTAAGTCTTTTTGAATTCATTTATAATAATTTTGTTTTGTTTGTAAGTAAAAGGTGGAAATAGATCCACGCTTGTGTTTCCTTCGAGTGATTGAGGCGTCTAATAAATTCCGAACACGAACACGCATTCAGGCATACCACACACTATACATAAACCAAGTTAAAGAGATAGAAAAGTTGGATAATCGGGTTTCTAGTAATTTGAGTGACCTGACAGGTGGTGGTGGTGGTGGTAGTGGTTATTAGAGGGACAGTGTTTCCACCTCGCGGTGATTTCACGCTATGAGGGATGGGTCCCATTACTAAACTATGCACTGAAAGAACCACCAGACTGATGGCTGCAATAAGATGGCCAGTGCGAACAGGCAGTTTAATGTGCGGGGAAATGGCCGAATGGAGTTTGCACAATATATCACTGTAACTCCAGGAAATAATCCTTTGCCACACCAGGATTCGAAACAGCAACTTTCCATCTGCTAGTCCGCAGCTCTACCAACTGAGCTATCCAGGCCCCCAAACTACCCTTCTGTAACCCCCACCAAAACCATTTACTACCCCCCCCCCCTGCCTGGCGTCTCGCCGTTGTCAAGCGATGCAAGAGAAAATACTCTTCGTACGAAAGGGAAAATCTGTGGGGTGATCTCCCTTACAAGCTGATCGCTGTGTACATGACTTGCTGAGGGCGTCTTCATATTTATTATTTAATTTTTGATTAGACCTACGTATAGGGTCGAAATATGGCCTGTGACTACCTTTCGGGTGAAAAGGAACCCGCGCGCCGAATTTGGTATGGATCGGTTCAGGCGTGCGGATGTGTACAACAACCAAACCATCCAACCCACAACTCCCCTCACCACCACCCCCCCCCAAATACACACACACACGCAGGCACGCACGCAGGCACGCACGCAAACACTTCTCCTTTATATATTAGATTACCTTATAATACGCTAACCTCAGCGATGGGTCAATATAACACAAATTGGTCTTACCTTCTGACTGCTCCAGAAGAGATTCGTTTCGCAACACATAACCGGGAAAACAGGCACTCAAGATATTCCTCACGAGAGGAAGGGACTACTGAAAATTTCACACAATAATCCACCAGTATCGTCACACAGACTAGGAGCCCTGAGCTCAAAGTACACCGACAGTCTTCGCGGTGCGCATAGCTACTCCTTACAGTCACCATCGGCCGTCACTCGACCCGTTCATTCAGTTCGCCCTTCTTGTCTCCAGTGACTGTTATCCCTATTCGCTGGTTACACACGCGCTTGAGTTCGTGTTCACTCACGCATTTACTCATTCGCTGCAATCTCCGCGTACCGCACCCTGTGGTTCTTTCGACACTAGCGAGAACTTGTTTCTACGAAAGAGGTGGGGACAACTACACATTTTACTAATCTAAACTATCTCACAGACGCACATATGACTGGTCCGTGACATTCCTTCTTTTCTCTGAGAAAAGAAGACTCCTAATTTTTAAAAAATTTAATATAAACTTTATTAGTACACTCAAAAAAGATCTGCCATCCCATTCTTTATAACGACGCTATTCTTCACACAGCTAACCCTCGGTGCACAACGTGTGCATACAGAGAATCAATGTTAATAAGTCAGCCGGCTCACTAAGCGTGTGTTGACAGCTAGGATTCAACGACGAACACAACATATGACAAATACATGAAATCCTCAAGGTGCAAATTATAAAATCCCTATTAAAATCGCTATTAAAATGGATTCTGTGTATGCATACTTTGTGCACCGAGGGTTAGCTGTGTGAAAAATAGCGCCGTTATAAAGAAAGGGATTGCAAATCTTATTTCAGGATCTGCCAAGTTCCTTTCTTTCGGCCCTCTCTTTGCTACGTGTTTGGGTACGGTAAGCAACCTTGGGCACACACGTCTGCATACGGCTATGTTTGAGCACTGCCAATACCTTTGTTGGAGTTATCTTTCGATAATTTAAGCGCTCAGTCTTCATTTGTTCTTTATTAATAAGAAGGGTATTGTCAAACGAGATCAGAAAATTTTGTGATCCCAGGTCGGGTTTGGGATTTTTCAGTAGGTTGACGGTCGGATGTAACAGGCGTCGTGGGTCCTGTCTTCGGGTCATTGTTGCCTTGGTCACGTCTAGGGTGTCTGTCGTGTGGAGAGGATTGCATTCGAGGGTAATGGTGTGTAAGAGGCTTTATCTGGGCTGCTCTTGCATAAGAGGGCGTGTTTGTCCGTCGTGCAATGTTTTTTTGTTGGGTTGGGCCAGACAGTAAATTCTGCAAATAAGATTAGTTTGGAAGAGTTTTTTTTTTGGTGTTCGCTTTCTGAGAAAGACTGCTATGTTTTGAGACACACTTTGTAATATCATTCTCTTCTCGTCGTATTAAATCAAACAATTTCTCAAAATGTTTATTAATCTCAAACAACGAACTCCACCTATCGGCAAGGGCTTTAACTGTTGTACAGAACAAACACATCGCCTCACCCTTTTCAGTTCCGGAAGAATTCAATCGATCGCGGAAACCCTCGTCAAAGCATTGTAACCGCTGTAGGAGGTGTTTCTTAAGGGCCTCGATCGTTCTCACGGCCTGCTTGTACACAAAGCTTTGCACAGCACTAGGCCTTCGCCCTGAAGGATTGCGGGAAGGAACAGTGGCAGCTCCCACTTCAAGGCTCGGGTATAGGATTTGGATCTGTACACACAGTAGTCAATGTCATCAGAATCTTCTTTAGAAAACGTTTGAAAATGGGTAGCCTTGGAATAAATCCATTTTGCGACGACCTGTTGGAGGGAAGCCATTGGAAGCTGGAGTTGAAGGAGCGGGGAGTGACTTGGGTTTGTTGTCGCTGCCTCTCATTTCATGAATTCCCATCCTTCATGCTCTCTCTTTATCTGTTGGTTAGGTTCTCTTTCTAATCCATCAGCTTCTCTTTGTAAGCTTTCAGCTTCTGTTTCTAATATATCAGCTTCTGTTTCTAATATATCAGCTTCTATTTCTAATCTATCAGCTTCTATTTCTAATCTATCAGCTTCTGTTTCTAATCTATCAGCTACTATTTATAATCTTCCAGCTACTATTTATTTCTCTCTCTCTCTAGCTATTTCGCTTCTTTGCTAGCTAATCCGTCTGCTTCTTGTCTCGCCACCCTGTCCGAGTCACGTTCATGTCTGCTAATACCGTCTAGTACGTATTTTGAAAATTGGGATTTAAAGCTTAAACGTTCAGCATATTCCATAAAACGGAATACTGCTATTCTTATGCTGATCGATCAAATACAGATTTGTTTAAAAAGACTAAAATATACACAGAGTTTCAAAAGCATGTACAAACAGAATCTCTTAAAGCTGTGTACGGAATTCACTAGATGTTTCTAGTTAATAAGTCAATAGAAATAACCTTTGCTAACCTTATCCTTGAAAAGAAATATATACACCACACACATGAAACTCTACAACAATAAATCAACCCTGTAATAATTCCCGACAGTACATAGGCAATACTTCAAGGAGAATAATACGAGTCAGTATTCTGAGACTACAGTAAACCAAAAGATATTTTAGGATAAAATCCTGTAGCAGTACACGTAAGTCAAGTACAATACTTTCTTCTTTACTTCTTTAGTCCGTTTGCTTCACCGGGGAACATAGGGCCTCAACGACACTCCTCCAGCGGACTCGGTTCGCGGCGGTCTTCTTCAGCTGAGCCCATGTCCATCCGGCTTCCTTCATTTCATCCTCCGTGCACCTCCTCCATGTCTGTCTTGGCCGGCCAGCTTTTCTTTTCCCTTGTGGGTTCCAGTCAAGGGCTTGCCTTGTGATGTTGTCAGAGCTCTTTCTGAGGGTGTGGCCTATCCAGCCCCACTTTCTTCTTCTGGGTTCTTGGTCGATGGGGATCTGTTTTGATCTCTTCCACAAGCTGATGTTGGAAGTTTTCTCTAGCCATCTGATGTACTGGATGTTTCGGAGGCAATGCTAACAACACTTAATTAAAAGCAACAGGGGTTCTACAAAAATAACTGAAATATTCTAAGATCAAGGATACAGCAGTACTAAAATATGTGAAGAGATAATTCATATATACATAAAATTTGCCTCAAAACAGAACAGGGCAGGAACCACAGAAAATTCATACAAATAAGGTTAACCCCTTATCAAGTGAAGGCCGCAGAATCTGTATAAACGGACGAACAGTCAGTTTCTTGAACTGCATCTACAGTTGTATACATTGGAAAATCATCCCGCACTAAACAGTAACACTGGCAGTCTAACACTCCAACTTATTAATTTACAAAGGATAACCATCAATCTAATGATATCAATACTGTCACTGTGCCTCATAAATGGGCTGCACTGTAATCATATTGTATAACAGCTTAAGAAATACAATACATCCTTTTAATAATTTAGAAAAATAAAAGACAAACTAACTAGTTAATGCTTCTCTTTCCACAGGAGACTCTCACACTGAAATATTTAACTAAGATTGATATAAGTTCTGTCTGCGATTAAAATTTTTAGCTTAGCAAACCTGTCAGTTGGCGTGTTTCCTTGGTTCTATTCAGCACTTCCACTGTTCGAAACTGGAAATATGTTGAACAAAATATAAGGCTCAAAAGTTCTTTTCACATCTTCATCCTTTCAAGTACGATAAAAAGTTCGTGCTCAGAGTTTTTAGGTTTTGCTGACAGCACTCTCGCTTCACTCTTACTCCTCTTAGCCGTATTTCTCAGAGAGAAAGATATCAGAAACGTTCAAGAGATGGTAGACCATGCCGAAAGATATCGAATAGCACATCCGGGGAAAACACTAGCCCGAAGAAGCGATGCGTGTGCTTTCGCAAATGTCGGTCAACACACATACAAACCATGCGCTTAAGACAAAACACACCCTGAAGCACAATACACTCCATACAAACGGGATAATAGAGATAGGCCGCTGTCACGAAGAGTGACATGGCAGGATCAACAAGAAAGATCATAAGTGCGAAAAGTTTCCCCAAGAAGGCAAAGGGATGAAAGAACACATCGCGATGACGCGTACCGGTCGGCTAACATATCAGTGAACAGAAGAAATAGTGAAGCGGAAGACAATGAACCTTTAATACATGAATGATTTTCCTGTCACAATTTTGCGAAACACGGGAGCAGCCATTTCCGGAGTTAGAGCAAGTTTAGTCCAGCCAGAGCAATACCTCAAGCAGACACAAAAATGCATCACTTTTAGGGGGAACACAGAAACATTCCAACTTGCAGAAGTCGACATTGATACACCTTTGTATCAGGGAAAACTTGATTGTTGCGTGATTAACAACCCCGCGACAGATCTAATTTAGGCAATCAAAGGATTTACATGGAAACCAAAATCAACCCATATCCTAACAGACCATAAGTAGTTACCGAGGTACAAGAATATTTCGCAATCGTACAGTGCATCAGAAAACTGCAGTAATAAATCACTTGTATCAACTTAAGGGGGGAGGGGATGTCAGGAACGCATTGGACAGTTTACTTTTAAAAAGGAAGACAGGAAATAGGGAGTTCAGCCAGCAGGTCAGCGACAATTCGAACTGTCGAAAAGAAAATTCGAAGAGTGACGAGGTCTTCCTGTGTTTCACTGCGACTTTAAGAACAAAAGGTACTGCGTAGGCACAAAAATTGCTGAATCAGTGGAAACAAACCTTCTAGAATGTTCTCGAATGGGAGTTAGACATCACATGACCGGATAGTATATTAGGGCCGACAGCACCCCAAACTTTGCTTGTCCCTTTCACACCATGGAGTAACATCAAAAACCGTTGACGTAGCAAGCCCGTGGTCGGCTATCAAAGGTGACAAGAGCCTTATAGTAATAAACTCAAAGTACAGTGATTGATTTCAAGTCCGAGAACTGGAACCGGAAGTAACAGAATTGGTGTTCTGTTGCTTAATGTATTTCCCCGAGAGGATACACATTTCGAGTAACTATTGCAGAGTCGAGCTCTGGTAGTTACGAGTAGAAGACTGTTCGCGTCCGCTAGAGCGTCTAGGGCTCACGGACAGTAGTGCACATTTATAGACCACGTAGGAATCCGCGGATTTTCCGAGTTTGTCCCTGATTCCAGAAAGCCAAACGTCAAAGAACACAAGTTGCGAAGAGGTTAATACTCTGGTCTGTGTGTACATGGAACTTCAACTTACGACTGCAAGTAAAGAGAGATTGAATTGTTACATTGAACGAAACGTTGAAATATTGGCTTGCGTTGAAAAGAACTTTGGTTAAATATTCGTCAACCACGACTGGACCAGTGGGTCGTATCATCGCCGGTTACATATCGTCATCTTTCACAACATCGCCTGTCTTCAATTTCACCGCCGTCTTCAGTATCCTCGCCTGTCTTCAGTATCATCGCCATTCTCCATACGTCGTCGTAAAGATCTTCCACTTCTGATTTACAAGAACTTGTCTGACACTAACATTGAGGAGTGAACTGGGATACTAGTGTATTACATCTCCTGCGTGCGGGACTTTGAAGGAACAGTATTCATGTTATCGACCAAAAACCTTCTTTTGGATTGTGTGACTGAGGAATATATCTAATTAGTGTGTGTGGAATTATTACTTGAACGTAAGTGCTTTTAAACTCATTTGCATAATTTCGTATTGTTTTGAAGTAAAATGTGGAAATAGATCCACGCTTGTGTTTCTTTCGGGTGGATTGAGGCGTCTAATAAATTTCGAAACACGAACACACATTCAGACAAACAACACACTTCCAATAAACGAAATTAAAGAGAGAGAAAAGGTTTTTGTTTGTTAATCTGGGTTTCTGAAAATCTTGTTTCTGACACAAAAGATAATTATAGGTCAAGGCATAACCTCTACATAGCATGATTTTCATAGTTACAGTGAAGAGCCCAATTCATGGTGATTCATAGAGGAGTTGGTAAAGAGTGGGTTTCACGGTTATGTCCTAGATTCGAAACCCATATTACCTGACGACTTTTTTTGGGGGGAGGAGAGGGTCTAGGGGTAGAGTTAGGGTGTGGTATTAGGTAGGGCTTCTGTTTTCATGTATAAGTTCAAGCCTGTGTCTTTGCGCTAAACGGGATGAAAGGTGGTATGTGTGTCTGGGCTGGGCAGAACTCAATTGGTAGAAAAAATTTTGCGTCCGGGCAAACACATTGGTGTCTTTTAAGGTATATTCAAAACCTCTCTGATTGACTGTCACCACTGGGAGATTTTCTTTTGCTCTTGACGGGTCGTCTCCTCTGCTCGCTCACACGACCACCGTCAAGAGGGTGACATATGCATAGGTGGAACTTTCACTGTATTAATAAAACTAATTAATATGACTTCGCAATCATATGGCCGAGCCCCCATCACCCACAGTCTCGCATAAAGAGCCACAAAACACCATAATAAAAAAAGGAAGAATGTATTGTTGATATAAGCAGCGAGTATTTACGATCAAAACAATCTGATATAACTCGTTAAACTCTAGGCATCCCGCAATTTTCTTCTGTTCGAGCTAGGTCTACACTGACATCCAATACCACCCTACATCACCCGCCTCGCCGTTAACACAATGATAAACCACGCACCTTAATCTCGTCTTTGCATACGGGAAAAGAATGACCACGTGATGCACAACACTCACATAACACAACACTCATTCCCGAATGCTTCATACAGTCCGCACGACAGTCTGTACGTTAGAGCGCTCCTTCCTTGTATATGTTCACCAGTAGATACCCTGAAGACCTCTTGAACACTTCCACATAACAGCAGACCTCGATGCTGACGTTCACGCACCCCACAGAGGATATGACGTTTTCCAAAGGCTGACACACAGCCCCTTGAGCTCACCCCAAGAGCTCGGTTACAGGCAGCCTCCTTGTAAGGCTGAATCATCGCCCTCTGCTTCAGACGGTTGTCTGTCCGCGGTCTTCGGTCTCCCTCCTTTACGTTCTGCAGTTCTCCCCTCGCCAGGTCAGTGTAGAGGTCTCCCACAGCAGAGGAACACGTGCAAGAGTCACACCAGTCTGGAGGGATCGAACACCCTCGCAGATTCCCTTGCGCTATGCAGCAGGTCTACTCAAGACACGTCCGTTGCTACTAGACTTCCACACGTCCAGTAGAACGAGACACCTTAATCCTTCAGCCTTCAGCAGACTTTTACCACAAGACACGTACATCTCCTCACAGCAGCTGAAGATTTTCTCTCACAAGAGATTCGGACGGAAGATAATTTGACTGTCTAAACCAGTCCTTTTATTCTAAACTTTCGTCATTGGCTACATCAAAGCCTTTCTGATGCGTAATCCTCCCGTGTCCAACTAACCCGCACCTGGCCAGCCTGACACCTGTTCTGGAGCTATGGCCCCTTCCCAGCTGCGCCTCAGGGTGAGTAACACCTTGCCCCCTGCTTCTAGAGCCAGCACCCCTGATCAGAAGTGTGAACAAGAACCTAACCTAGGCTGGTGATGACGTGAGTGGCCAGATGGCGGCTTGAACAAGGGGATAATGAACCTTAATTAGGGCTGGAGGGTCGTGGATTGGTCACACCTGGAATCTATGGCGCAATCTCCTTGACCCAACAGACCCCAACTCGTGACATTGACAGTATTCTCGAGACTGAACTGTTCTTTTCTAGATCTGAATACGTCTGTAGAGCTTCCCTTAGGATAGCTATTGTAGGTCCTCTTGAAAGTGGAAACTTACTTTTTTAAAGGCCTTTTAAGGAAAGTTTCACTGGGTCTTAAAAGAATTCACGTTTGTTCATTTGAAACAAATCAAGTTAGTGATAGCTGAGAAAAAACTCGAATGAATCTGCGAACAGAAGATTCCTAAATAGTCGTGTATTTTTCTTTGTATGACAGATTGAAGGATTGGACAAGCTTAGTGAAAGGAGTCATAACTTGAGATAGCTTGAAGAAGTGTTTTAGAGGGACTATAATTAATCAGTAATGTTTGCGTGAAACAAAAGGTACGGTCCACAAACTCTGAATAGCTACGAATACTATATCTCATAAGTTGTTTAAGGTATTTATGCACATAATGTTTCAGTGGGTTAAGATATGGAGGTAGTCACTTCCATCCATCTATCATGGGAAAAAAACGTAAATAAAGGCGTAATACAGCGTAAATAAAGGTGTTAATATTGTTAAAAAGCGTTTTCATTCACTCCTTCCTTCTGAAATTCGTTTTAGTTTAAACCTTCCTATTTAAAGCACCGGTTTTGATCAAAATCGATCAAGAAGTTTAAAAGTCCGTTAAATAATATGTGCGTAGAATATATAAAATCATTTATAACTAAACGCATTAGTAGGCTAGCTGTTGTCACAGCAACAGAAAAATATGTTGTCACAGCGGCAAGAAAATATCGCGAAAGCAATACTCGTTTGTAGCATACTAAAACCAAAACGCCTTTGAGTCAATGACTATCACGGATATCTTTTCAGAAAAATCGTCAAACCTAGGCTTTCGGAGTGGAGCCGGACGCTGCTCAGTTTAAAATTTGGAAATAATCCATCAAACAGACTAGCAGTTTTTTAAATAAAGAGTGATTATGATGTGAACTGGTCCTGAATGGTTATTATCACCTTGCTGGGTATACTTTTACAGTGCAAGTGGTTGGAAAAGAGGACTTTGACTTTAGAGATAATGTAAACTTTTATATTTATGGACATCATATTTGTATACTAATCATCTGCGTTTTTATTGAATTCTATGTAGTTAAAGGACCAGAAAGACGTTTGAAAAGACACCCCACAAGAGCGAAAAAGACGCATTACTCGATTTCAGAACACTAAATTCCCATAAAATTCTTTGATGAGGTCTGATTGACGACTTTCTTGTAAGCATACTTTATAGGGATAAAACATTTAAAGAAAATTGTAAAGATAAGATAAAACGAAAGTGCGACATATTTTCTAACACCTGGTTGACTTAAGCAAACGGCTTCCTCTTTAGATGAAGTTATTATAGGAATGAAAGACTGCAAATGGATTCAAAAGCTAATAATTCGGTTTTTTTCATGTAGACGAATGAACTGATTTTAAAGCATTTTAACAAAACAAAACAAAAACCTCAGTAAGACTGAAAGCGCTTTTTAACGTTTCAGGGACATGTTGCATTGGTGTGCGTTATTTATTGTGATGCTTATCTTCGTTTAGTCAAATGTTTGGGCTGTTGAAAGGCTCCGTGTTTCTGTAGGAAACACTGAAAGAGCCTGGCTGTCTGTGCCTAGACTGTTAGAGTCCACGCAGTTCTTCCCTTTGCCGTTCAATGAGTAAACTCTCTTTCCACTGTGACTCTTGCACATTCGACCAATCAGATTCGACAGTGTTGCACGATAGGTGGAACTCAGTAAGACAAAGGTCAGCAGGTCAGTGCACAGACTGAGGCTGAAGGACAGCTGGCTGAGGGCATGAACAAACAGAAAAGTGTAAAGATTCGCAGAGTAATATCCGTACGAAGGAACTAAATGGTTGGCCAGGGAGTTGCTCACAGGAAGCAGGTTCAGAAGGACAAAGATTAAACTGGACGTCAAGACCGTCAGGGTTGTCTGGCGAACCTGTCTAAACATCCAAGTGAAATAAATATTATGCTTTCTTGCATAAATAATACAGATATACAGTTTTCATAAGGTTATTAAGATGGCAGGATAATGTCTTCTCTTAATTTGTAATTAACAGCTTTTTGTTGTTGTTCTCACAAAGGACCCATTTAATGACTATTTTCTTTACAATGTTTATAACTATTTCAAACTGGTCATTGTTAAACCAGCGCAGAAACTTATAACAATATGCGTGCCATCTGTAGGTAACAGAGATGCTAGTTAGGTGTATTGTTACAGTACAGTTTGGGAGAGGACATTGGACATATGACAGGTCTGGGAACTAAACTTAACATAGAGCAAGACAGACACTTTAGGAAGGCCAGACACATCATTTTTAGCCGGCCAGCACTCAGTTAGCCATACACACAGAAGCCATAGCTCCAAACATGCACTGTCCACGAGGGCCACAGAGTGCGCATATGCCAGTAACAATCACACGTGCAGATCGTGGGAATCGACCCTCGACACTTAGGTATATAAACCCTGGTGGGAGTAGACACGATAGAGGGCCAACCGATGAAGGTAGCTAGGTCGACGACTGGCGAGATAGAAAGAAGGGAAGTTGAACTTTATGCGAAGTAGTGCCAGTATTTGAGGATGCTATCTATTGAACTGCAGAGCGTAGATGTTTGGTGTATATAGAGACGGTTGCATAGTGTATGACGAATAAAAGAACTGAACGGCAAACAAAAGTACGTGTGGTCTTCTCTGTGGCAACGTTGATAGAGAATAACGTTACATCGTTCTTCGTGGGGCCGTGATATTGTTACGTGTTTCTTCGTGGTGCCATGATAATGTTAAATACTTTCTCTATTTCTCCGGTCTCTCTCCTTCTTTTTCTCTCTCTCACAAATACAGAGAGACAGAGATAGAGACAGGGATACGAAGGGGAAAAGCCTACTATGATCACAACACAATATGCTCTAAAAATGCTAAAATGTTAGCGGAATATTCGAGACGAGTGTTAGCAGTTGATATGTTTCAATAAAGCTCTCTTACTGAACTGAGGTATGGTATGTGTGAAAAATGTCAGTTCAGTATTTAATCATTGCTGTAAATAAAATACTTCCATTAAATCCATTAATTAGTGGACTATAAAGTAGTTGTAAGTAGAAATTTCATTTAATTTTAAGAGAATATCTAACTGTCAATCTCTTACCTTATGTGCCATTCTCTTGCTTAAAAACACGAAGTTTACGTGGGCACCGACCTTTTCTTTGTATCTAAAAGTAAGCTATACTCTAGACTTTCAGATTTTCACAGGTTGGCAGTATAAGAAAATAGCTTTGCTAAGCGATTCTTATTTGGCTGTCACTCAGCCGACCGTATAACCCGCGGGGCCGCATGCAGTAGTGGTACTACCACCGTTGCCTGGGACTATACAGAAAAGACTGTTTATTTTGTTATCTGAAGATTTGTTGTAGCCCCGGGACTTTGATGGTACCAGTTCATGCACAAAGATCCTAGCCAATGTTCAGAAATCTGTTGTACCGCAAACGGAAAAATCTTCTAAACGTCTAAAACCGCATAAGACTGTCTAACGTTTGTCTAAGTTTTTCTTTTTCCCTTTTCATTTGTTAAAACGTTTATTGATACTTTCTGGCAGCGCCTGTCAGAATGCTACGAAAAAAATCCCGAGCATTTAAAAAATTTCAGCTAGAACTTTCTTTGGGCAAACAGTGCTCGCGGCGACTGCTCCTAAAGAGGGTTGAAGTGTAGATCGAGAACGCCTTGCAAAGTCATTGATCTGCCACCCATGGCAATACTCTACCGACACCGGACTGGAAAACATCTGAGGCTGAAATATTCTGATGCTCACCTGTTGTTGATCAAAACACAATACAGTAATCCATAGAGCAACCTAATTTAACTTCAAAAGATGGACGACTTAAAAGCGGAAAAATATTTCTACAAACAGTGTGGACTGTAAAAGATCAGGTCAAATGTTTGTCACTTGTACCACATAATATTTTTTTTTACCTGTATCTCGCCAAATGTTTCTCACCTGTATCTCGCCAAATGTTTCTCACCTGTATCGTTTGTCGTTGCCGTCGCTGGTGGTGATGACACCACGCTGGCGGCTGTACCGAAACAGGACGAAGACGAGAAGAACGTCCATCATCAACCCCAACAACACGGCGACGTACACCCACACCACGCCCGCTGCAACCGACCACAGGGCGAAAGCACTCAGGTTCACAAGGTACACCCTGCTAAAACGTGACGCCCAAACGGTCGTCATCGTTGCTGATGAAACAGTCACTGATTTTTGCGTTTGACAGAGGCTTGAAGCTGTTGCTGCGGATGTCTGTGGCAGACCAAGCGTCTGGCTAGTAACAGGACTTGGAGACCTGGTCAAAGTCAGTACAGGTCCTGAACTGATGCTTGAACCTGCAGGAATCCGTGTGGTTATCTGCGAACTTACTGTCTCTAGATCCTGCTTGAAAACATCGACGACCCTAGCATCAGCGCTGTTTGTGAGGGACAGATCTACGGAGACATCGCAGGAAATGCTACTCAAGTTGTTTCTGTTGACTTCACCGGGACTCGAACTATAGATTTCATACTTAATAGCAAAATATAAATTAGACAGAAATACCAGCAGGTACAGAAAGGCAATGGAAAGTACAGGCGTTTTACAAACTCGAAATAACTTGGCCTTCAAAGGAAACGCGATAGCCAACAGCCTCTCTAGGGACACGAGGCAAATCAGTCCGTACATCACGCGTGTGGTGCTGAGGATGAGGAAATGATTTAAGACCGTGCTGTAAAGTACACAGAAATAACTAGAGTCCGTCCACAAGTTCGCCAATCTTCCTATAGGAACAACTAGATTGCTGAGAACGTATATGATCTGTGCGACACTCATGGCGATGTGATAGGTTGACGTAGGACTGCGCATGTTCTTCTGCGCGTAGACAAAGATGTTCACGGTATTCATGGGGAGAGCAATAAGGTGCAAGACCAGTCGTAGCCAATCAGTGACCGTTTGAGTCATTAGATATTCGTCTGGTCCAATCAAACTTTGACTTACATCAGACGTTGGGACGGTTGTCATTTTTGCCATTGTTGTAACAATAGTGTAGGTCTCGATATTTTTTGTGGTAATGAGGTCAGATGTGCTTGACATTTCGTCTGTGTTTAAATCATCTGTTAAGTATTAGAGTAAATCAGATTTCCTGAATTTCTGTAACGGAGTTATCAGCCAAAATTGTTTTAATTCTGTTAGAGGGAGGGATCGCATATCCATGGAAGTTAAAAGTTTTGCTGTGAAAACATGCTTTTTGAAAAATGTTTCATGATAGAGAACATTCTCGCGTTAAACAAGTTATTGCACAGAGCAGATCGCTTAGGGTCAGTAAAAAAACTAACTGTAGGCTGTATTAGAGAAAGAGAGAAGTTGCAATAACGCGACAGCTGAATTTCTTTGGCATTAGAAAATGTGCCAGCCAAATTAGAAAATGGATATCTTTGCGTTTGTCTGAGCCCTAACAGACATACAGAATGGCCAAAGAGAAGAAATGTTCCGAACAGTCCGTTTTGCTGGAACCAGAATCTATTAACACCTGTGACATGACCGTGCCAACGTAACAAGGAAGAATAATAAGGAAGTTTTATACCTTCCTCTAGTGATAATCATATTTGAGGACAAAAAATGTTTCGATGCTTTTATTGCAAATTACAGAATTTTAGGGTAAAAATGCCTTGTTAGTAATACAAGGTCTTCTTGCTTTCATGAAACTTAAGGGTAATTTTCTTTTTAAAAAAAAGGATTTCGAGATATTCAACGACTTGATCGCTTTAGATGTATCCATATTAAAAAAAATTCTTCTGCCACGAAATTGAAAAGCTCCAAAATACACGAGAATGCTTTAAAATGAAAAGTGAAGAGTAAGTGAATGCGTGCGTGCGTGTGTGTAGTTTTCTGTCGGGTCCTTAAAATCTTCTTTATATTGAAAAAAAAAGAGATTTTGTCTGTAAGAATTATGTGACTAATACTTGATCGTTTTTTAAACAATGCGACAATTATGGAAACCAGCCGTGGAAAATCGCAGGAAGTTGTTTATTTTGCTTTGAGAAAGATGTAATTAGTGTTTGCATTGCATTCAGGAGGATTCGTTGAACCTCTAGACCTTTATCACCTGCCTGAAGAAATAATCCACTGCTTTATAAGTTCTACTGCCTTCATCAAACAAACGACGGTTTTGCTAGCACGCAGGGGCGTGAACTGGTGCATGCAGACAAATCTAAACCGGAAGTTCGGCGCCATACGTGAACCTGACAACCTTATATCAGTGTTTAAAGTTAATAGGCAGAGTGTGTTTCCGATCGCCAATGTGTTCCAGGTAATATGCAGGTAATATGTAGCAGAAGATAGGTTGCATTAACTTTCTGATCTGCATCTCTGCTCCTAAAAGGGATCGGAAGTCCCATTCGCCTTCTGTATTTTACATCCAGGTTTATGTTTGAAAAGGATGGACAAACGCCCATGAAGCCCAACTCACTTTCAAACAAATTCGGTTTCAACAATCTGCGTTGGGTATCGAGAGCTTTCATTTCTGATTTCCTGTAAGCAAAAGTGCTCATAGATTATGCACAGGTATTGTGCTATGTTTTATATAAGATGACGATACGGACTCTCAGTCAATCCAGACGCGCTTTGCATTCTTTCCCACACACAAAACATCCCGTAAAATAAACACGAGGAATGGAAGTTAAGACTGGTTTTATGATTGGAAGAGCAAATCGGAACTAATCTGCCATCGCAGTTCAGCCACGTGATCCAGTCTGCCAGCGTCCGACGAAGTGAATTTTGCCGTGTATATGAGGCATTTTCATCTGATTAAACACAATGGCACTTACACTGCTACGCGTTTGGGGCAACATCAGAATTGTCATGCGCGGTGACGGCTAAAGGCTTTCCTTAAAGAACGAGGATATTCCGGGTGGGTTGCATGACATTTAGCGTCGCTTTTGCAATCACTGTACACTCTAGAATGGATCCTGCCTTACGCAAAGTGCACTCTAGATTGCACATGGGAGGATCACACGGGATTAAAAATCTTCGACTAAAAAATCCGAGTCATTATTGAAAAACAACTGCAACATCAGAAATATCCGTTCCACGGTTTGTCAGCTTTAAGAAGACATTCCACAGAGTATGGCACACGTGTCTGTTGTAGCAGTGCTGTCAACGTCGAGGGGCTGGTGCAGTCAATGAAGCCTTGTATGACAACTCCAGCAGCGCTGCGACTCTAAACAACCAGGAAGGCGACTGTTCCCAACCACAGCAGGGGTCCGACAAGGTCGCTTGCTGTCACCAGTTCTTTCAGCTTCTTCCTTGAAAATATTATGCGTGAGATCGCCCACGAACACGTGAATTATCTCAGTAGGAGGAACAGTTATCTCCAGCATGCGCCCCGCTCACACACACACACAGAATATTTAATGACATCGATCTTATAAGCGACAGCAGCCAGGAACTGCAGGAACTGACAGACAGGCTTGCAAAATGAGCAGGGGATTGTGGGATGGAGGAGAGCTGTGAAAACAGTAAAGTGATCGTCAATAGTACAAGCGACCCCCATGCAGACATCAGTGAACTGCAATCGCCTTCACCTCACATCAGGCAAGCAGAGGCCTTTTGTGTTTGTTTATTTGCTCTCGACTCTGCACAAACAAGACAACTAAACACTCCTAGGATAAATGGACACCCGATCTTCTTTATTTTGTTATAACGACTCTCTCTTCACACTCTCTTCAACACAGTCACTTTCTTGAACCACATCCACAATTTCATACCTCTGTACATTTCCTCTCCGTAACCAGTAACACTAGGAGTCTGCTTATCTCGTTTCTCGTCACAGGAACACGCTAATCAGTTTACAAATAACAACGCTGAGTCTAACGATATCAATATTCTAACCACAAGACTCACTCTGGAATATTGTAACAGAAATTGGTAATATACAGCAAAAACAGGTGACTACCGCTTAGAGGAAAAACCTTTCTTAAATTTAAAACAAGGGAACTGGACCAAGCTAAGACATGACAAAGACAAAGACAAAGACGAAGACAATCTACATGTTTCGGGGCACTACCACTTCATCAGGACTTCCTATTCTTGTCAGGAAGCTAGGTCGACAGGCCACATCTCACACCATTTTCCTGCTGCTCAGCCCATGCGCCACATCTACTGAAGCTAAGTCTTTTTCTTTTTTCGTTTTTTCGTCGTTTTTGGGTCGTCCTGATGAAGGGGGTAGTGCCCCGAAACATGTAGATTGTCTTCGTCTTTGTCATGTCTTAGCTTGGTCCAGTTCCCTTGTTTTAAATTAAAGAAATTGGTAACTTCTGTCTGCGATTAATCCTAAATGCAGAGCCAAGTTAACCTGTCCGCGGGCGCGTTTTCTTGCTTCTGCTTAACACTTTCACCGTTCAAAACTGAAAATATGTCGCAAGAAAGATAAATGTTAAAAAAAATTTCACAGCTCCATATTGGCTGTATTTCACGAAGATAAGTGTTCAAAGTTCTTATCACATCTCCATACTGGAAGCATTTCCCACGTACGATAAACGTTCCAAAGTTCAAACACAAAAAGTTGCTAACTTTCGCTGACAGCTTTACGTGTGTCGTTACTGAGGTAGCCTCGTTCTTGGTGTAATATATACTTTGAACCAATATTACGAAAACGCACAGAGTGGTTTTGGTGAGTAAACAGTTCCTAATATATACAGCAATTCATCTTATGGTAATCCACAATCTACCCGGGTTAGGACTCTTGCTTCATTCTTACCCAGCCTTACACGTCGAGAGCATATACAGTTCTAAATCATATCCAAATAATGCACAATAAATATCATTATAACTGGATACGTGTCTCTGGCCGAAATCTCTCCTATCACTATATCTTTGACAGTCGTTTTTGTCCTTTTTATCTGAGGATTTTACCATAAACTCACGACTTCCACTGTTTATTTGACTTCTTATGCCTGCGGGGAAGCTAGGCAACAGGCCACATCTGACACCAATTTTAAGATGGAGAGCGCTAGCTGGTACAAGGTGGGTGGGGCGCCAGTTCTGGTCTAGTACTTCTAAGGCAGTCTGTACAAACTAAAGGCGAGGATCTGCCGGGTACTACTATTAACAGAAAACCCCTATACAAGGAACCAGTTGCTTTTTATCTTTAGACTAGCCAGGGGACCCGGGCTTTTCTTACCCCACTCACCTCTACCCTTCTGTAACCCCCACCAAAACCATTTACTACCCTCCCCCCCCCCTTTGCCTGCCTTCTCCCCGTTGTCAAACTATGCAAGAGAAAGTACTCTTCGTACGAAAAGGAAAAGACTTTGGGGTGATCTCCCTTACAAGCTGATCGCTGTGTACATGACTTGCTGAGGGCATCGTCATACTTATTTCATTTTTGATTAGACCTACCTATAGGGTCAAAATATGGCCTGTGACTACCTGCGGGTGAAAAGGAACCCTCGTGCCGAATTTGGTATGGATCGGTTCAGGCGTGCGGATTTGTACAAGAAGCAAACCATCCAGCCCACAACTCCCCCCACCCACCCCCAACACACACACACGCGCGCGCGTGCGCGCGCACGGAAGCAAAAAAAAATTCTCCTTTATATATTAGATTACCTTATAATACACTAGCCTCAGCGATGGGTCAATATAACACAAATTTGTCTTACCTTCTGACTGCTCCAGAAGAGATTCGTTTCGCAACACAACCGGGAAAACAGGCACTCAAGATATTCCTCACGAGAGGAAGGGACTACTGAAAATTTCACACAATAAATCCACCAGTATCGTCACACAGACTAGGAGCCCTGAGCTCAAAGTACACCGACAGTCTTCGCGGTACGCATAGCTACTCCTTGCATTCACCATCGGCCGTCACTCGACCCGTTCATTCAGTTCGCCCTTCTTGTCTCCAGTGACTGTTACTCCTATTCACTGGTTACACACGCACTTGAGTTCGTATTCACTCACGCATTTACTCATTCGCTGCAATCTCGGCGTACCGCACCATGTGGTTCTTTTGACACTAGCGAGAACTTGCTTCTACGAAAGAGGCTGGGGACAACTACACATTTTACTAATCTAAACTAACTCACAGACGCACATATGACTGGTCCGTGACATTCCTTCTTTTCTCTGAGAAAAGAAGACTCCTACTTAAAAAAATTTAAATATAAAGTTTATTAGTACATCAACATAACAAGTACAATATTGCAATAAAATACTGAGATACAGAGAAAAACAAAAGGTATATAACATACATCAAAACATCAATAGAAAGAAAACTCTCATGGACCCCAACGCATATTTTATTAGTGTTCTTGCAAAACATTTTGTTTTCTATTTTAAATCTATTCGGTAGAATTCTTCACACAAACAAATAGCAAACTGTTGCAAGTCACTTTTAATTTTACAACTGTATGTATCTTCAGGTATACTCTCTTTCTTTCTGAAATGCATTATTAAAATAGCGTCTGGGCTAGAAGGGTATTGTCAAACGAGATCAGAAAATTTTGTGATCCCAGGTCGGGTTTGGGATTTTTCAGTAGGTTGACGGTCGGATGTAACAGGCGTCGTGAGTCCTGTCTTCCGGTCATTGTTGCCTTGGTCACGTCTAGGGTGTCTGTTGTGTGGAGAGTATTGCATTCGAGGGTAAGGGTGTGTAAAAGGCTTCATCTGGGCTGCTCTTGCATAAGAGGTCGTGTTTGTCCGTCGTGCAATGTTTTCTTGTTGGAGTGGGCCAGACAGTAAGTTCTGCATATAAGATTAGTTTGGAAGAGGTTTTTTTTTTGGTGTTCGCTTTCTGAGAAAGACTGCTATGTTTTGAGACACACTTTGTAATATCATTCTCTTCTCGTCGTATTAAATCAAACAATTTCTCAAAATGTTTATTAATCTCAAACAACGAACTCCACCTCTCGGCAAGGGCTTTAACTGTTGTACAGAACAAACACATCGTCTCATCCTTTTCAGTTCCGGAAGAATTAAATCGATCGTGTCGCGGAAACCCTCGTCAAAACATTGGAATCGCCGCAGGAGGTGTTTCTTAAGGGCCTCGTTTTCACGGCCTGCTTGTACACAAAGCTTTGCACCATTAGGCCTTCGCCCTGAAGGATTGCGGGAAGGTACAGCAGCCACATCGGCAGTTCCCACTTCAAGGCTCGGATATGGGATTTGGATCTGTACACACAGTAGTCAATGTCATCAGAATCTTCTTTAGAAAACGTTTGAAAATGGGTAGCCTTGGAATAAATCCTTTTTGCGACGACCTGTTGGAGGGAAGCCATTGGAAGCTGGAGTTGAAGGAGCGGGGAGTGACTTGGGTTTGTTGCCGGCTGCCTCTCATTTCCTGAATTCCCATCTTTCATGCTCTCTCTTTATCTGTTGGTTAGGTTCTCTTTCTAATCCATCAGCTTCTCTTTCTATGCTGTCAGCTTCTAGTCCTAATCGATCAGCTTCTCTTTCTAATCTATCAGCTTGTATTTCTCTCTCTCTCTCTCTCTCTAGCTATTTTGCTTCTTCTTTGCTAGCTAATCCGTCTGCTTCTTGTCTCGCCACCCTGTCCGAGTCACGTTCATGTTAGTACCGTCTAGTACTTATTTTGAACATCGGGATTTAAAGCTTAAACGTTCAGCGTATTCCATAAAACGGAATACTCCTATTCTTATGCTGATCGATCAAATACAGATTTGTTTAAAAAGACTAAAATATACACAGAGTTTCAAAAGCATGTACAAACAGAATCTCTCTTAAAACTGTGTACGGAATTCACTAGACGTTTCTAGCTAATAAGTCAATAGAAATAACCTTTGCTAATCTTATCCTTGAAGAGAAATATATACAGCACACACTAGAAACACTACAACAATAAATCAATCCTGCAATAATTCCCGACAGTACAAAGGCAATACTTGAAGGAGAATAACACTATTCAGTATTCTGAGACTACAGTAAACCAAAAGATATTTTAGGATAAAACCCTGTAGCAGTACACGTAAGTCAAGTACAATACTAACAACACTTAATTAAAAGCAACAGGGGTTCTAGAAAAATAACTGAAATATTCTAAGACAAAGGATACAGCAGTACTAAAATATGTGAAGAGATATTTAATATATACACAACATGTGCTTCAAAACAAAACAGGGCAGGAAACACAGAAAATTCATACAAATAAGCTTAATCCCTTACCAAGTTAAGGCCGCAGAATCTGTATAAACGGACGAACAGTCAGTTTCTCGAACTACATCTGCAATTGTATACCTTGTAAAATTTTATCATCCCGCACTAAACAGTAACACTGGCAGTCTAACACTCCAACTTATTAATTTACAAATGACAACCATCAATCTAATGATATCAATACTGTAACTTTATCTCATAAATGGGCTGCACTGTAATCACATTGTATAACAGCTTAAGAAATAAATTCTTTTAATAATTTAGAAAAATAAAAGGCAAATCAATTCAATAATGCTTCTCTTTCCACAGGAGACTCTCACACTGAAATATATAACTAAGATTGATATAAGATCTGTCTGCGATTAAAATTTTGAGCTTAGCAAACCTGTCAGTCGGCGTGTTTCCTTGGTTCTATTCAGCACTTCCACTGTTCGAAACTGGAAATATGTTGCACATAATATAAAGACTCTTCGACTTCTGATGTACAAGAACTTGTCTGGCACTAACGTTTAGGAGTGAACTGTGAATACTAGTGTATTTGTCACACACTGGGAGATTTCTTTTTGCTCTTGACGGGTCGTCTCCTATTCTCGCTCAAACGATCCCCGTCAAGAGGGTGACATATGCATAGGTGGAACTATCACTGTATTACTAAAACTAATTAATATGACTTTGCAATCATATGGCTGAGCCCCCACCACCTATAGTCTCCCATAAAGAACCACAAAACACCGTAATGCAGTGAACACAAAAGAAAAATGTATTGTTAATATAAACAGCGAATATTTACAATCAAGACAATATATGTTAAAACTCGTTTGAACTCTAGGGGTCCCGCAATTTCCTTCTGTTTGAGCTAGGTCTACAATAACATCTAATACCACCCTACATCACCCGCCTCTCAATAAAACACAATGACCAACCACGTACCTCAATCTCGCCTTTGCATTCGAGAAAAGAATGACCACATGAGATGCCTCAATTCTGCAGCTGAATCTTTCAGCCTTCAGCAAAGTTATACCATAAGACACGTTCGTCTCACCACAGCCGCTCTTCTTCACAAGAGTTCAGACTAACGATGCCCTCACTGTAGATTTCCTCGGAAGATGTCCTCTCATAGGATACTTGGGCAGAAGACGTTCTCTCACAGGACGTTTGGGCGGAAGACGTTCTCTCACAGGAGATTTGGGCAGAAGATAATTTGACTGTCTAAACCAGTCCTTTTATTCTAAACATTCGCTCATAGATTCTTTCACTCACATACACGTGGTCATCAAGACGGTTACATAGTTCAACCAATCAGGCCAGAGACAGCAGAGGCCACACCCCGTGCCAACTACTAGAACACACCCCTAAATGGACACCCAGAGTGGACATAGCTACCCCCTCCCCTTCCTGGTTGTTTACACCCATCGGCTACACCAGAGCCCCCCGATGGTCGATACTATGCGTCAGATTCCTCCTGCTGCGTAATCCTACCCTGTCCCTAACCCACACCTGTCCAGCCTCAGGGCGAGTAACACCTAGCCCCTGGCTTCTAGAGTCAGCACCCCTGATCAGAAGTGTGAACAGGGACCTAACCTGGGCTGGTGATGACGTGAACGGCTAGATGGCGGCTTGAACAAGGGATGATGGACCTTAATTAAGGCCAGAGGTTTCATGGATGGGTCACACCTGGAATCTATGGTGCAATTCCCTTGACCCACCAGACCCCAAAACGTGATAGTATTGCATCTCGTACGTGCGGAACTGTAAAAGAACAGTATTCATTTGATCGACGTAGAACCTTCTTTTGGATTGTGTGACTGAGGAATATTTCTAATGAGTGTGTGTGGGTTTATTACTTGAACGGAAGTGTTTTAAACTTTAATTTCGTATTGTTTTGAAGTAAAAGGTGGAAATAGATCCACGGTTGTGTTTCTTTTGGGTGGATTGAGGCGTCTAACAAATTTCGAACGATCATGCATTCAGACAAACAACACACTTCCAATAAACTAAATTAAAGAGAGAGAAAAGTTTTTTGTTTGTTAATCTGGGTTTCTGACAATCTTGTTTCTGACACAACAGATAATTATAGGTCAAGGCATAACCTCTACATAGCATGATTTTTATAGTTACAGTGGAGAGCCCAATTCGTGGTTGTTCATAGCCGAGTAGGTAAAGACTGGGTTTCACAGTTATGTTGTAGATTCGAAACCCATATTAGCTTACGAATTTTTTTTTGGGGGGGAGAGGGGGTTGGGGGTAGAGTTAGGGTGTGGTATTAGGTAGGGCTTCTGTTTTCATGTATAAGTTCAAGCCTGTGTCTTTGCGCTAAACGGGATGAAAGGTGGTATGTGTGTCTGGACTGGGCAGAACTCAACTGGGAGAAAAAATTTTGCGGCCGGGCAAACATATTGGTGTTTTATTTAAGAAATATTCAAAATCTCTCTAACTGACTGTCACCACTTGGAGATTTTCTTTTGCTCTTGACGGGTCGTCTCCTCTGCTCTCTCACACGACCACCGTCAAGAGGATGACATATGCATAGGTGGAACTTTCACTGTATTACTAAAACTAATGAATATGACTTTGCAATCATATGGCCGAGCCCCCACCACCTACAGTCTCCCATAAAGAACCACAAAACACCGTAATACAGTGAACAGAAAAAAGAAGAATATATTGTTGATATAAGCAGCGAGTATTTACAATCAAGTCAATCTGATATAACTCGCTAAACTCTAGGCATCTCGCAATTTCCTTCTGTTTGAGCTAGGTCTACAATGACATCCAATACCACCCTACATCACCCGCCTCCCCATTAACGCAATGATAAACAGAGCACCGTAATCTCGTCTTTGCATTCGAGAAAAGAATGACCACATGATGCACAACACTCATATAACATAACACTCGTTCCCGAATGCTTCATACAGTCCGCACGACAGTCTGTACGTTGGAGCGCTCCTTTCTTGGATATGTTCACCAGTAGATACCCTGAAGACCTCTTGAACACCTCCACGTAACAGCAGACATCGATGGTGATGTTCACACATGCCACGGAGCATATGACGTTTCACAAGGCTGACACACAGCCCCTTTTGAGCTCTCTCCTCGAGGTCGCTTACAGGCAGCCTCCTTGTAAGGCTGGACCTTCGCCCTCTGCTTCAGATGGTTGTCTGTCCGCGGTCTTCGGTCTCCCTCCTTTACGTTCTGCAGTCCTCCCGCCCGGTCAGCTTAGAGGTCTCCCACAGCAGAGGAACACGTGCAAGAGTCACACACCAGTCTGGGGGGGATCCACCACCCTCGCAGATTCCCTTGCGCTATGCAACTTGTCTACTCAAGCTACGTGCCATCGATACTAGACTTCCACACGTCCAGTAGAACGAGACACCTTAATTCTGCAGCTGAATCCATCAGCCTTTAGCAGACTTATACCACAGGACACGTACAGCTGAAGATGTTCTCTCAAAGGAGATTCAGTAGATAATTTGACTGTCTAAACCAGTCCTTTTATTCTAAATTTTCGTCCATAGATTCTTTGATTCACATACACGTGGTCAACAAGATAATTACATATTTCAACCAATCAGGCCAGAGACAGCAATAGCCACACCCCATGTCAACTACTAGAACACGTCCCTAAGTAGACATCTAGAGTGGACATAGGTACCCCCTCCCCTTCCTGGTTGTTTACACCCATTGGCTACATCAAAGCCCCTGGTGCTCGATACTACGCATCAGCAGCTTCCTCCAGATACGTAATCCTCCCCTGAGCAAACTAACCCACACCTGGCCAGCCTGACACCTGTTCTGGAGCTATGGCCCCTTCCCAGCTGTGCCTCTGGGTGAGTAGCACCTTGCCCCTTGCTTCTAAAGCCAGCACCCCTGATCATAAGTGTGAACAGGGACCTAATCTGGGCTGATGATGACGTGAGCGGCCAGATGGCGGCTTGAACAAGGGGGATAATGGACCTTAATTAGGGCTGGAGGGTCGTGGATGGGTCACACCTAGAATCTATGGCGCAATCTCCTTGACCCAAGAGACCCCAACTCGTGACATTGACAGTAATCTCGAGACTGAACTGTTCTTTTCTAGACCTGAATACGTTTGTAGAGCTTCCCTTAGGATAGCTATTGTAGGTCCTCTTGAAAGTGGAAACTTACTTTTTTCAAAGGCCTTTTAAGGAAAGTTTCACTGGGTCTTAAAAGAATTCACGTTTGTTCATTTGAAACAAATCAAGTTAGTGATAGCTTAGAGAAAATCGAATAAATCTGCGAACAGAGGATTCCTAAATAGCGTATTTTCTTCATATGGCAGATTGAAGGATAGGACAGGTTTAGTGAAACGAGTCAGAACTTGAGGTAGCTTGAAGAAGTGTTTTAGAGGAACTATAATTAATCAGTAATGTTTGCGTGAAACGAAAGGTACAGTCCACAAACTCTGAATAGCTACGAATACTATATCTCGTAAGTTGTGTAAGGTATTTATTCACATAATTTTTCAGTAGGTTAAGTTATGGAGGTAGTCACTTCCATCCATCCTACATGGAAAAAAACCGCAAATAAAGGCGTAAAACAGCGTAAATAAAGGTGTTAATATTGTTAACAAGCGTTTAGTTTCACTCCTTCTTTCTGAAATTCGTTTTGGTTTATACCTGCTGACAGCCTATTTAAAGCTCCGGTTCTTAATCAATATCGATCAAGAAGATTAAAAATCCGTTAAATAATATGTGCATAAAATATGTCAACTCATTTATAACTAAAAACTTAAGTAGGCAAACTGTTGTCACAGCAACAGTGTCATGATCTGTCCCGACCTCTGCAGACTTAACTCCGGAAGGTCGGTGATCAAGCGTGTTCTTAAAGATGTTACGAGAACAATTTGGAAAGATATGCTTTCACCACCAAGATACAACCACAGACAAGCATCCGTTCCCACCTTTAATGCAAGGAGATTAACAACAATTTAACAATATAGATATTCATCAAATATAATGTTTACACTGGCCATATATATAGTATTCCGCTTATCCTTTATCAACTTTTCTTAAATGAAATAGTTAGAGTTCTATACTCACATGACAACGAATCCAGTGGTTCAGGATACACACATACACACAAGTCAATACCATACACATCGATCCGCTTGCTTCTTGATGCGCAGACTTTAGATACTGTTACGATTGTCCGCAATCGTCCCCTTGCACACTTTACAGTTCCACTGGATAGAATTCTCTCTCTCTCACACACACACACACTGCCTCGTCTTCATTTACGTTGTCCCCGGTCGGTCAACTCGTCGTCGACAAGACTGGTTATCCCTCAAAGTCTTATCTCAGTCTCAGCGGGTACAGGGACATCCCTCAGCTTGTCTGGTATCAACGCTCTTCGCAGCTACCGTTTTCTCTCCAGCTACGGTCTCTTTCGCTGATTTTATTTCCAAGTTTTACGCCTAATTGGTGGCACTATTCTGCGTCTCGGGCTCTATGCAGAATCAAAATTCCCCTCCCGTGTCTCTACGAACTGGGAGCTTCTCTCTCGCCCAACCTCTCTCTCCTCTCTCCTCTAGTCTCTCTCCCTCTTTTTCCTTTTTCTTTCCCGGCTACTCGCACCCTCGCCCACACACCGCTTGTAGGCATCTCCCTATGGCTCGCAACTGTCAACTATTTCCTGTACCTGCCCCCCTCCCCATCGACCATCGCTTGCTCGAGGAGTGGCCATACGCCTACGCAGTATCATTCACACTTAACAAACTCTAAACTTCAAAACGCACAGTCATACTCATTCAGTCCCTATCTCTGTGTTCCTGACAAACAGGAAAATACGTTGTCACAGCGACAAGAAAATATCGCTAAAGCAATACTCGTTTGTAGCATACTAAAACCAAAACGCCTTTGAGTCAGTAACTATCACGGATATCTTTTCAGAAAAATCGTCAAACCTAGCTTTCAGAGTGGAGCCGGACGCTGCTCAGTTTAAAATTTGGAAATAATCCATCAAACAGAGTAGCGGTTTAAAAAAAAATAAAGCATGATTATTATGTGAACTGGTCTGGAATGGTTATTATCACCTTGCTGGGTCTAATTTTACAGTGCAAGTGGTTGGAAAAGAGGACTTTGACTTTAGAGATAATGTAAACTTATAGATTTATGGACATCATTGTAACGTTTTACGTGTCGTGTTTTGCACCTGGATGTGCGCCTGTACACTTACAGCGGAAGTACAGTGGAACAGGTAGAAGCCTGCAAAAGCGACTGTCACACACCAGATGCACACGTTCTTTTTTTCAACAAAAAAGTCGACCGTGTATAGAAAACCCACATTTAATCAACTCACAATGAAATGGGTGATGTGTGGTTGATGTGAATGGCGACGAAAATGTTAGTGTGAATGTTTGAAGACAAGGTTGTGTTGTGAAAAATGTTCACACCGACCACAAATGTCAGAGTCACCACGTTTGCGTCAGCACAGAATACACGACTTATCTCGCGCGTGAGGTGGCACAGTCCGCGTGCGTGCTCGGGCTGGTGACACTGGTCGATGTTCCTGATGCGATGACAGATGGGGTGTTGGCGGTTGTGCAGAGTTGGAGATGCTGGTGAAGGTGATGGCGAACGAAGGATGAAGCGCTGAACTGGGCGAAGAACGTAGAACCGGCGAACGTGGAACAGCGAACAGAAGAAGCGAAACAGAGAAGTGGCGGAACAGTGAAACAGTAGAATGGCAAAAAAGGCGAAAAGGTGAACCAGCGAAATGACGAAACAGTCCTCCAGACGACTGGTTTCGTCGCACGGTGATGTAGAACTTGCGTGCCTGGGCAACTTTCAGCGGGCAGCTACTGTCGGACGTCGGTTGCGACGGTTAACTGCGCAGCTTACAGAGAAGCGGCCTGTCCGGCTGAAAAGTGCAGTGGTCTGATTCCGATACTGGCCGTTAACTCGTGAACAGACGCGTTTCCGTCACGCGTGGCTTTACGTCAAATACACAAACTTTTGACGCTATAATCTGACGTCACGCGAAGAACCCGATCGCGTGAAGTTACGCGCTGGAAATGGAAGGACAGAGTTTTCATACGGTCATAATCGTATTTGTGTACTAATCATCTGCATTTTTATTGAACTTTGTGTAAGACTTTTTAAAAATGCACCCACAAGAACGAAAAAGACTCGATTTTGGAACATTAAATTCCCATAAAATTCTTGGATGAGGTCTGATTGATGACGTTCTTGTAAGCATGCTGTTATGGGGATAAAACATTTATAAGAAAATTGCAAAGATTTGATAAAACGAAAGTGCCGACATATTTTCTAACATCTGGTTGACTTAAGCAAACGGCTTCCTCTTTAGATGAAGTTATTATAGGAATGAAAGACTGCAAATGCATTCAAAAGCTAATAATTTTTATGTAGACGAATGAACTGATTTTAAAGCATTTTAACCAAACAACACAAAACAGCCTCAGTAAGACTGAAAGCACTTTTAACGTTTCAGGGACATGTTGCATTGGTGTGAGTTATTTACTGCGTTGCTTATCTTCGTTTAGTCAAATGTCTGGGCTGTTGAAAGAGCCTTGCTGTCTGTGCCTAGACTGTTAGAGTACACGCAGTTCTTCCCTTTGCCGTTCTTTGAGTAAACTCTCTTTCCACTGTGACTCTTGCACATTCGACCAATCATATTCGACAGTGTTGTACGATAGGTGGAACTCAGTAAGACAAAGGTCAGCAGGTCAGTGCACAGACTGATGCTGAAGGACAGCTTCCCGAGGGCATGAACAAACAGAAACGTGTAGCGATTTGCAGAGTAGTATCCGTACGAAGGAACTAAATTGTTGGCCAGGGAGTTGCTCACAAGAAACAGGCTCAAAACCACAAAGATTAAGCTGGAAGTCAAAACCATCAGGGTTGTCTGGCGAACCTGTCTAAACATCCAAGTGAAATAAATATGCTTTCTTGCAAAAATAATACAGATATACAGTTTTCATAAGGTTATTAAGATGGCAGGATAATGTCTTCTCTTAATTTGTACTTAACGTATTATTGTTGTTCTCACAAGGGACCCGTCTAATGACTATTTTCTTTACAATGTTTATAACTATTTCAAACTGGTCATCGTTAAACCAGCGCAGATACTTATAACAATATGCGTGCCATCTGTAGGTAACAGAAATGCTTAATAAAGAACAAATGAGGACCAGCGCTTAAATTATCGTAAGATAACTCCGACAAAAGGTACTGGCAGTGCTATACATAGCCGTATGCAGACGCATATGACCAAGGGAGCTTACCGTACCCAAACACGCAGCAAAGAGAGGGCCGAAAGAAAGTTTTTTTCCCCTTTTCATTTGTTAAAACGTTTATTTATACTTTCTGGCAGCGCCTGTCAGAATGATACGAAAAAAATCCCGAGCATTTCAACAATTTCAGCTAGAACTTTCTTTCGCAAACAGTGCTCGCGGCGACTGCTCCTAAAGAAGGTTGAAGAACGCCTTGCAAAATCATTGATCTGCCAGCCATGCCGACACTGGACTAGAAAACATCTGAGGCTGAAATATTCTGATGCTCATCTGATGGTGATCAAAACACAATACAGACAATCCACAGAGCAACCTATTTTAACTCCAATTAAGTTAATAGCTGAAAAAATATTTCTACAAACAATGTAGACTGTAAAAGATCAGGTCAAACGTTTGTCACTTGTACCACACCATATGTTTTTTACCTGTATCACGCCAAATGTCTCTCACCTGTCTCGTTTGTCGTTGCCGTCGCTGGTGGTGATGACACCACGCTGGCGGCTGTACCGCAACAGGACGAAGACGAGAAGAACGTCCATCAGCAACCCCAACAACACGGCGACGTACACCCACACCACTACCACTGCCGCCGACCACATGGCGAAGACACTCGGGTTCAGAAGGTACACACTGCTCAAACGTGACGCCCAAGCGGTCGTAGTCATTGTTGACGAAACAGCCACGGATTTTGGCGTCTGACAAAGGCTTGGAGCTGTTGCTGTGGATGTCTGCGGCAGACCAAGCGTCTGGCTAGTGACAGGACTTGGAGACCTGGCCAAAGTCAGTACAGTACCTGAACTGATGCTGGAAGCTGTAGGAATCCGTGTGGTTATCTGCGAACTTACTGTCGTTAGATCCTGTTTGAAAACATCGAGGACCCTAGCATCAGCGCTGTTTGTGAGGGACAGATCTACGGTGACATCGCAGGAAATGCTACTCAAGTTGTTTCTGTTGACTTCACCGGGACTCGAACTAGAGATTTCATACTTAATAGCGAAATACGAATGCGACAGAAATACCAGCAAGTACAGAAAGGCAATGGGAAGTACAGGTGTTTTACACACTCGAAATAACTTAGCCTTCAAGGGAAACGCGATAGCCAACAGCCTCTCTAGGGACACGAGGCAAATCAGTCCGAACATCACGCGATTGGCGCTGATCATGAGGAAATGACTTAGGATCATGTTGTAAAGTACACAGAAGTAACTCGAGTCTGTCCACAAGTTCAAAAAATTTCCTATAGGAACAACTAGACTGCTGAGAATGTATATGATCTGTGCGACGCTCATGGCGATGTGATAGGTTGATGTAGGAGTGCGCATGTTCTTCTGCGCGTAGACAAAGATGTTCACGGTATTCATGGGGAGAGCAATAAGGTGCAAGACCAGTCGTAGCCAATCAGTGACCTTTTGAGTCATTAGATATTCGTCTGGTCCAATCAAACTTTGACTTACATCAGACGTTGGGACGGCCGTCATTTTTGCCATTGATGTAACAATAGTGTACGTCTCGATATTTTTTGTGGTAATGAGGTCATACGTGCTTGACATTTCGTCTGTTTATATCATCTGTTACGTATTAAAGTAAATCAGACATCATGACTTTCTGTAATGGAGTTATCAGCCAAAATTGTTTCGATACTGTTAGAGCGAAGGACCGCATATCCACGGGAGTTAAAAGTTTTGCTGTGTAAACAAGCTTTTTGAGAAATGTTTCATGATAGAGAACTTTCTCGCGTTACACAAGTTATTTGGACAGAGCAGATCGCTTAGGGTCAGCAACAAAGTAACTGCAGACTGTATGAGAGAAAGAGACAATTTGCCATAACGCGACAGCTGAACTTCTTTGGGATTAGAAAATGTGACAGCCACATTAGAAAATGGATATCTTTGCGTTAGTCTGAGCCCTGACAGACATACAGAATGGCCAAAGAGGAAAAATGTTCCGAGCAGTCCGTTTTGCTGGAACCAGAATATATTAACAGCTATTCCTAGTTTCCCTGTGACATGACCGTGCCAAAGTAACAAGGAAGAATAATAAGGAAGTTTTACTGCCACGAGCAGGCAACGATGTTTTTTATACCCTCCTCTAGTCATAATCGTATTTGTTGACAAAAGATGTATCGATGCTTTTATTGCAAATTACAGAATTTTAGGGTAAAAAAGAATGCCTTGTAAGTAATACAAGTTTTTCTTGCTTTCATGAAACTTAAGGGCAATTTTCTTTAAAAAAAAACATTTTCGAGATATTCAATAACTTGATCGCGTTAGATGTTTCCATATTTAAAAAATTCTTCTGCCGCAAAATTGAGAAGCCCCAAAATACATTTATCATGAGAATGAAGAGTAAGTGAATGCGTGCGTGCGTGTGTACAGTTTTCTGTCGGGTCCTTAAAATCATCTTTGTATCGAAATAAAAAAATTTTGTCTGTAAGAATTATGTGACTAATTCTTGATCGATTATTTAAACAAGGCTACAATTATGGAAACCAGGCGTGGAAAATCGCAGGAAATTGTTTATTTTGCTTTGAGAAAGATGTAATTAGTGTGTGCATTGCATTCTGGAGGATTCGTTGAACCTCAAGACCTTTATCACCTGCCTGAAGAAATTATCCAGACAGGAACTGCTTTGTAATTTGTACTGCCTTCATCAAACAAAAGACGATTTTACTAGCACACACGGGCCGTGAACTGGTGCATGCCGACAAATACGTGTAGCTGACAACCTTATATCAGTGTTCAAAGTTAATAAGCAGAGTGTGTTTCCGATCGCAAATGTGTTCCAGGTAATATGAAGGTAATATGTAGCAGAAGATATGTATGAGAACGAACATTGGGTTGGGTTGGGTTGAATTAACTTTCGAATCTGCATCTCTGCTCCTAAAAGGGATCGGAAGTCCCATTCGCCCTCTGTATTTTACATCCAGCTTTATGTTTGAACAGGACGCACAAACGCCCATGCAGCCCAGCCCAGTATGAAACACATTCGGTTTCAATAATCTGCATTGGGTGTCGAGAGCTTTCATTTCTAATTTCCTGTAAGCAAAAGTGCTCATAGATTATGCATAGATATTGTGTTATGCTTTTATATAAGATGAGGATACGGGCTTTCAGTCAATCCAGACGTAGGTTGAATGCGCGCTTTGCATTCTTTCGCACACACAAAACATCACGTAAAATAAACACGAGGAATGGAAGTTAAGACTGTTTTAATGATTGGAAGGGCAGATCGGAACTAATCTGCCATCGCAGTTCAGCCACGTGATCCAGTCTGCCAGCGTCCGACGAAGTGAATTTTGCCGTGTACATGAGGCATATTCATCTGATTAATAAAAGCCTTTAGCCGTCACCGCGCATGACAATTCTGAGGTTGTCCGCAACGCATAGCAGTGTAAGTGCCATTGTGTTTAAAGAACGAGGAAATTCCGGCTGGGTTGCATGGCATTTAGGGTCGCTTCTGCAATCACTGCGCTCTCTAGATTGCACGCTGCCGAGAATCCATTACCTGCTCAGCTTCAGACCGAAAGAATGGGGGGAGACGTGGATCTTCGACTACCGAGTCATTATTAAAAACAACTGCAACATCAGAGAGATCTGTTCCACGGTTTGTCAGCTTTAAGAAGACATTCGACAGAGTATGGCACACGTGTCTGTTGTGGCAGTGCTGTCAACATCGAAGGACTAGTGCAGTCAATGAAGCCTTGTATGACCACTCCAACGCCGTGACTCTAAACAACCAGGAAGGCGACTGTTCCCAACCACAGCAGGGGCCCGACAAGGTCGCTTGCTGTCACCAGTTTTTTCAGCTTCTTCCTTGAAAACATTATGCGTGAGATCGCCCACGAACACGTGAACTATCTCAGTAGGAGGAACAGTTATCTCCAACATGCGCTCTGCTCACAAAAAAAAAACCTTACTTGATGACATCGATCGTATAAGAGACAGCAGCCAGGAACTGGAGGAACTGACAGACGGGCTTGCAAAATGAGCAGAGGATTGTGGGATGGAGGCGAGCTGTGAAAACAGTAAAGTGATCGTCAATAGCACAAGCGACCCCCTTGCCAGCTTCACTGAACTGCAATCGCCTTCACCACACATCAGGCAAGCAGAGGGCTTTTGTGTTTATTTTCTCTCGACTCTGTACAAACAAGACAACACAACACTCCTAGGATAAAGGGACACCAGGTCTTCTTTATTCTAACGACTCTCTCTTCACACTCTCTTCAACACAGTCACTTTCTTGAATCACATCCACAATTTCATACCTCTGTACATTTCCTCGTCCCTAACCAGTAACACTAGGATTCTGCTTATCTCGTTTCTCATCACAGGAACAGCCTGATCAGTATAACGGTATCAATATTCTAACCACAAGACTCACTCTGGAATATTGTAACAGAAATTGATAACTTCTGTCTGCGATTAATCCTAAAGACAGAGCCAAGTTAACCTGTCCGCGGGCGCGTTTCTGCTTTCTGTTAAACACTTTCACCGTTCAGAACTGAAAATATGTCGCAAGAAAGATAAATGTTAAAAAAATTCACAGCTCAATACTGGCTGTATTTCACAAAGATAAGTGTTCAAAGTTCTTATCACATCTCCATACTGGAAGCATTTCACAAGTACGATAAACGTTCCAAAGTTCAAACACAAAAGGTTTCTAACTGTTGCTGACAGGTTTACATATGTCTTTACTGAGGTAGCCTCGTTCTTGGTGTAATATATACTTTTAACCAATATTAAGAAAACCCACAGAGTGGTTTTGGTGAGTAAACGGTTTCTAATATATACACCAATTCATCTTATGGTAATCACCATCTACCCGAGTTAGGACTCTCGCTTCATTCTTACTCCTTTTCCTACTATACCTAGGTCGATCATAATCCGCAGACAGCCTTACACGACGAGAGCATATACAGTTCTAAATCATATCCAAATAATGCACAATAAAAATCATTATAACTGGATACGTGTTCCTGGCCGAAATCTCTCCTATCACTATATTTTTGACAGTCTTTTTTTTCTGTCCTTTTTATCTTAGGATTTTACCATAATCTCACGATTTCCACTGTTTATTTGACTTCCTATGCTTGTGAGGAAGCTAGGTCAACAGGCTGCATCTCACACAAATTTTATGATGGAGTCAGAATCTTCTTTAGAAAACGTCCGAAAATGGGTAGCCTTGGAATAAATCCATTTTGCGACGGACCTGTTGGAGGGAAACCACTGGAAGCTGGAGTTGAAGGGGCGGGGAGTGACTTGGGTTTGTTGCCGGCTGCCTCTCATTTCCTGAACTCCCATGCTTCGTGCTCCCTCTTTATCTGTTGTTTCGATTCTCTTTCTAATTTATCAGCTTCTATTTCTCTCTCTCTCTCTCTCTAGCTATTTTGCTTTTTCTCTGCTAGCTAATCCGTTTGCTTCTTGTGTCGCCACCCTATCCGAGTCACGTTCATGTCTGTTAGTACCGTCTAGTAAGTATTTTTGAAAATCGGGATTTAAAGCTTCAACGTTCAGCGTATTCCATAAAACGGAATACTGGTGTTCTTATGCTGATCGATCAAATACAGATTTGTGTAAAAAAACTAAAATATACTTTGAGTTTCAAAAGCATGTACAAGCTGTACGGAATTCACTGGATGTTTCTAGCTAATAAGTCAATAGAAATAATCTTTGCTAATATCATTGAAAAGAAATATATACAACACACACATGAAACACTACAACAATAAATCAATCCTGTAATAATTCCAGACAGTACATAGACAATACTTCAAGGAGAATAACACTATTCAGTATTCTGAGACTACAGTAAACCAAAAGATATTTTAGGATAAAATCCTGTAGCAGTACCAGGAAGTCAAGTACAATACTAAAAATTAATTAAAAGCAACAGGGGTTCTAGAAAAATAACTGAAATATTCTAAGATAAAGGATACAGCAGTGCTAAAATATGTGAAGAGATATTATATATATACACAACATTTGCCTTAAAACAGAAAAGGGCAGGAAACACAGAAAATTCATACAAATAAGGTTAATCCCTTACCAAGTTAAGGCCGCAGAATCTGTATAAACGGAAGAACAGTCAGTTTCTCGAACTACATCTACAATTGTATACCTTGTAACATTTTCTCATCCCGCACTAAACAGTAACACTGGCAGTCTAACACTCCAACTTATTAATTTACAAATGACAACCATCAATCTAATGATATCAATACTGTAACTTTACCTGTAACTTTACCCCCTTTAGCACATTGTATAACAGATTAAGAAATAAATTCTTTTAATAATTTAGAAAAATAAAAGACAAATCAATTCGTTAATGCTTCTCTTTCCACAGGAGACTCTCACACTGAAATATTTAACTAAGATTGATATAAGATCTGTCTGCGATTAATATTTTGAGCTTAGCAAACCTGTCAGTCGCGTCTTTCCTTGGTTCTATTCAGCACTTTCACTGTTCGAAACTGGAAGTATGTTGCACAAAATATAAAGGCTCAAAAGTTTTTTTCACATCTCCATACTGGAAGCATATTTCAAGTGGGATAAAATTTGTTCACAGAATTGTTGGCTTCTGCTGACAGAACTCTCGCTTCACTCTTACTCTTCTTCCGGGTATATGCGGCACATAATACACAGCCTTAAATGACGAATGAACATATAGTTTCGAATCATATTCAAATAATACACAGTATATATCGGTATAACTGTACGCGTCTCCGGCCGTCTTACTCTTAGGGCGGGTTTAGACGCTTCAAAGTTTTCGTGGTTTCAAAGCAAAGAAAGTTTTGCCTGAAGGCGTCAGCGTTTACACGCGGCACAACACAGGCGCCTTGACCCCGCGGTTGAGATCATTTGATGTTCGTTATAGTGGCTGCCAAAGTTTCAAGGTTTCGAACAATAGAAAGCCAGTCTATCCGCCCAAAACCTTAAGCAGGGCGGTTCCGAGCTGGTTCAAGACTTGAAAATCGTTTCAAGATAATAA
>SMGT01006907.1:299848-339086 GCA_004794575.1 Lanistes nyassanus | reverse complement strand
TTTTACTGAACTTTAGTCTGTTGTGAACCATCCATGCTTTGACACTGGATATGCAAGTTTGCATGGTCATGATGCTGGCATGTACATCAGCTGGAGGACAAGAACTGTATAATTTGGTGTCGTCTGCATAGGACTGGGTGGAGACCATGTGAGAATGAATGAGCGATGAAAGTGGTTTGATGTATAGGATGAAAAGGATAGGGCCCAGGACAGATCCCTGAGGGACTCCGAGAGACAATGCTGATGGGAGTGACAATTGGTCAGCGACAAGTACAGACTGAGTTCTACCAGAGAGGTAGGACTGGAACCACGCCAGCGCCGACCCACAGATGCCGTATACATCATGGAGACGATTGAGGAGTACCAGCTTTGAAGCGTGTAAACCGGCCCTTACCATAAATTACTACTTTCGCTGCTGCTGCTGCTGCTGGTGCTGGTGCTGCTGCTGCTGCTGCTGCTGATGATGATGAAATGCCACATCATAATATGAATCACAGGCAAGGATTGTGACAAAGACTCATAAGAGTAGTCGCCATATGAAGTATAGAAGAAAAGGGCAGGTTTCAGATGTCGGTATAGGCTTAGTCTGGCCTTGCAAAATTTAGTAAGAGAAAAAAAAAACAAATCTAAACAATACCATACTGTTGGCTTGTGTTCGTGTACCATTTGTAAGTAGATTAGAAATATACGGCAATGAGAAACCAGCAATACGAATTTAAATACAAACAACATTACAAAAACAGATTACAGACAAGATTACCATTCCGCATACCTAACAATCAAAGTACATAAGTATCTAACTGAGATGTAACAAGATAATTACGCAGAACTTACTGCTAAACCTTTCTGCTAAGCGTTGCTGACAAACAGTACACCAAAGACCCTAAACAGGCGAGTGGTAATGCCGACCTTTCAAAAGTTTGTGTAGTTCTTAACTGACCACAATGACCCTGCAGGCCTCCCAGCTCGTGCCGCCCCAATAGACACAGACTTTTCAGACTTTTTCAAAAATTCACCAAAAAATAACCAAAACAATAGAAACGTCATTTAAACTTGGTTGCAAACATCAATAAACAAAGAAAACGTATGTCTTACTTTGTTTCTTGGACCTTGTTTTGTAATTTATAAATCCTTTCATAGCAACACAGCTGAAGTTTAAGTAATAAAAAAGTCCTCACGATTCATTATACAGTCTGTTCGATGCGGCTTACACCATGTGCTCGCTCGTTTTTCTCTTCATAGAGCAGTCTAGTAGAGCGTGTTCAGCTCTCACAGGACGGATTATTTATTAAACGTCTTTTAAATAAGTTCCAGTTTTAATCTTTTATTCATAGGTTCAATCTGCAATGTGTATAATTTGTTCTTTGCGATTTCCTATATAGTAATAAGAAGGAACAGCTTTTGAAATAAATTTATATGTCATTGGAATTCTGAGATTGATTGTGTGGTTTGCATATGCTGTGGAAGTGAAATCCAGTCCGCGGATGACTTTTTAAAACGTTGAGTTCTGTTCTTGCATATGGAACGAATCTGTCAAATTATCCTCCTCTGTTGTACGGATTTGACTTCTTATGCTTGCGAGTAAGTCAGGTCATCAGGGCACATAAATTTCTAGACGGAAAACGGAAAATGGACGGTAATGCTGTTCATGTGTTTCAGTTCACTTCAGTTTTTTCCGCATGGTATGTGAGTTGGCTACAACGTCATTAGCGAGTACACACATGCACTCGCCACGAAAGATGTGGAGAACTACACAGTTTACTAATCTCCACCAACAGACGCATCTATGACACGACCCACTGATCCGTCACACTGACAACAGTAGGAGAAGGAGGAGGAACACACTTGATAAATTTACAAAAAAGGTTTTTGTTCTACTTACTGAAAGCACATTTAGGATAATGGGACATACTGCGTTGGTGTGAATTACTTATAACCATGCTAACCTTCACTTAGTCTAATGCATAGGCTCTCTGTGCCTAGACTACTGTCCACGCAGTTCTCACCTTTGCCGTTCTTTGAGTAAACTCTCTTTCCACTGTGACTCTTGCACATTTGACCAATCAGATTCGACAGTGTTGTACGATAGGTGGAACTCAGTAAGACAAAGGTCAGCAGGTCAGTGCACAGACTGATGCTGAAGGACAGTTGGCCGAGGGCATGAACAAACAGAAACGTGTAGCGAATCGCAGAATAGTATCCGTACGAAGGAACTAAATTGTTGGCCAGGGAGTTGCTCACAGGAAGCAGGCTCAGAAGGACAAAGATTAAACTGGACGTCAAGACCGTCAGGGTTGTCTGCCGAACCTGTCTAAACATCCAAGTGAAATAAATATTATTTCTTGCACGAATAATACAGATTTACACTTTTCATTAGATGGATTACGACTGCAGGATAAAATCACCTCTTAATCTGTTTTTAACATCCTCTTATTGTTTTGAACACATGGAAGCCCGTTAATGACTATATTATCGATAATGTTAATTATTATTTCAAACTGATCATTGCCAATCCAGCACAGATACTTCACAGACACGCACGCACGCACGCAGAGAGAGAAAGAGAGGACAGAGAGAGGGGAATACTATGACAACACAAGACGATGTGCTGGAGAAAAATGTTGGCGCAATATTTAGGACTAGTGCAGAATAGCTGTTGATATGTTTAAATGTAGCTCTATTAGCGGATTGAGGTATGTTCATGTGTAAGAAGCGTTCTAATCGTTTATTTGAACCCAGGTTGTAAACGAAAAATTTCCATAATTCCGTTCATGATTAAGAAATGAATACCCAATTGGCAGTTTCCTACCTAAGGTGTCATGGTCTTGCTTGAAGGCACGAGGTTTTCCGAGTGTACTGATATTTTCTGAGACATTTTCCGGTTTACACAAGCTGTCACTGTGAGAAAATCACAAGTTGGCGGTGTGATGTAAGCTGTTACTCAGGTGCAGTCGCATGCATTAGCTGGTCCTACCACAGTTGTCCGGGGCTATGCAGACTTTTCATAAAGCCTCATGTATCTCACGGTTGTTTGTTGCTTAACGTTTCACTGCAAACTGCGTGCATATCTTGACGGTGTAGCTTAGACAAAGTTTACGTGCTGCCACACGTGGGACTGTTGGCGCAACACCGGCTTCAGTCCCACCCAGTCACCTTATACTGACACTGGGCCAACCAGTCCTAGTACTGTTCCCTATAGTGCAAGGCGTTTGGCAGGGCAGCTACTAGATCGACATCATTTCTTCTTTTTTTATTTTTCGTTTCTTAAAACTTTTATTAGTTTTATTGATAATTTCTGGTTCAGGAAAAATCGTCGGAAGATTATTTGTGTCCACGAACGGGCATAATAAAAAAATAATTCCACAAAGCGGCCCAGCGTATAGAAGAAGATCGCGCCAAACGTTTCTCACCTGTCTCGCTTGTCGTTGCGGTCATTGGTGGTGATCATACAACGCTGGTGGCTGTACCGCAACAGGACGAAGACGAGAAGAACGTCCATCAGCAACCCCAACAACAGGGCGACGCACACCCACATCACGCCCGCTGCAACCGACCACAGGGCGAAGACATTCGGGTTCACAAGGTACACACTGCTAAAACGTGATGCCCAAACGGTCGTCGTCATTGTTGATGAAACAGTCACTGATTTTGGCGTCTGACAGAGGCTTGGAGCTGTTGCTGCGGATGTCTGCGGCAGACCAAGCGTCTGGCTAGTAACAGGACTTGGAGACCTGGCCAAAGTCAGTACAGTACCTGAACCGATGCTGGAAGCTGTAGGAATCTGTGTGGGTATCTGCGAACTTACTGTCTCTAGATCCTGTTTGAAAACATCGAGGACCCTAACATCAGCCCTGTTTGTGAGGGACAGATCTACTGTGACATCGCAGGAAATGCTACTCAAGTTATTTCTGTTGACTTCACCGGGACTCGAACTAGAGATTTCATACTTAATAGCCAAATAGGAATGCGACAGAAATACCAACAAGTACAGAAAGGCAATGGAAAGTACAGGTGTTTTACACACTCGAAATAACTTGGCCTTCAAGGGAAACGCGATAGCCAACAGCCTCTCTAGGGACACGAGACAAATCAGTCCGTACATCACGCGATTGGCGCTGATGGCGAGGAAATGAATTAGGACCGTGCTGTAAAGTACACAGAAGTAACTCGAGTCCGTCCACAAGTTCGCCAATTTTCCTATAGGAACAACTAGACTGCTGAGAGCGTATATGATCTGTGCGACACTTATGGCGATGTGATAGGTTGATGTAGGACTGCGCATGTTCTTCTGCGCGTAGACAAAGATGTTCACGGTATTCATTGGAAGAGAAATTAAGTACAAAATCAGTCGCAGCCAATCAGTGACTGTTTGAGTCACTAGATATTCCTCTGGTCCGATCAAACGTGGACGCACGTAGTACTTTGGCATAACAGTCACTTTCCCCATTGTTGTAACATCTGTGTACATCCCGATATTTTTTGTGGTAATAATTTCATACATTCTTGACATTTCGTCTACTTTTTCATCCTTTGTTACGCATGCTAGATTTACCGAATTTCTTTTATCAGCCAAACTCGTTCAGGCACTGAAATAAAGAGAATCCACATTCGATGAAGTTAAAATATTTGCAGTGAGAACGTGCCCGAGAGAGAGAGAGAGGGGGAGGGGAGGGGAGGTTTGCAGCAATGTAACAGCTAAACTTCTCTGGCACTCCGAAAATGGATAACTTCAGAAAACAAGACAGTCTGAGCCCTAACAGACATACAGAATGGCCTAAGAGAAAGTTTTCTAACCGTCCGTTTTGCTAGAACCAGCATCTGTTAATACTAACATCTCTTGCAAGATGCCGTGTTGCCCCCCGAGCATGCGAAGGTAACAAGGAAGAATGATAAAGATGTTTCATTGCCATGAGCGGAGAAATCTGTTTTATACATTTCTTTAGTCATAATCGTATTTGATGAAAAAATTTTAGCATTTATTGTAAATTACAGATTAATTTTAGGAAAAAATCATGCCTTGGAATTAACAACAGATTTTGATACTTTCGTGAAACTTTTAGGCTATTTTCGTGATAAAAGCATCAAAATATTCAATAACTTAAATGCTTTAAATGCATCTATCTTTGACAGATTCTTGTTCCCGAAAATGAAACGCCCCAAAAATACACTTATCATAAAAGCGCTTTAAAATGAAGCGAGACTAAGTGAACGAGTGAGACAGGCAATGTGTGTGTTTTTGTTGGTTCCTTAAAATTCAGTTAATGACGAGAAAATTATAAGCGATTCTATCTTTACGCTTGATTTGCGTACTGTAAAACCCTTCGAAAATATATCATAAGTAGCTTGTTGAAAAGTTTTACAAGATGTATTTAGTGTGTGCATTGATTCTGGAGCCCCCGTTGAATCTCCCGACCTGCCCGAGGAAATAACCCGCAAGCAAATTGCTTCGTAATTTCTAAGGCGTTCATCAAACAAACGACGATTTCGCTAGCACCCGCGGGCAGTGAACTGACATGTGCAGACAAATCTAAATAGGTGAATCTCAGCGTCACACCTATAGCTGGCAACCTCATATCAGTGTTCGAAACTAAAAAAATAAAACTTTCTTGACAAGGATCCCTCGGTGGTAATTTTGCCGAGACTTTATTTTTTCCTCAGACGTTTACTTGTTAGTGTAGGACACAGGTGTTTGTTGCCGATCGCCATGTGCTGCAGGTAATACGAGGACGAACACAGCAGTGTTGGGTTGCATGAGCTTTCGTATCTGCTTCTCCCGTCATAAAAGCGGCCGTAAAAAGCGGCCTATTCTCCCTCTGTATTTTACATCCATGAACAGGATATGTGAACGCCCATGCAAACCAGCCCAGGATTGGCTTGCATGAGTCTTGATACCTGCCGTTTCGGTCATCAGAGCAGTCGTGAGGCCCGTTCGCCACGTGTACTTTATGTGCACCTTAACGAACGGACAGGTGATAAGAAAGCTTATGCAAGCCACCCTTAATCTTAAATGTAAAACACATTCTGTTTTTACGAATCTACACTGGGTGTCGAGAGCTTTCATTTTTGCCTTTGTCTAAGTAAAAGTGCTCGTAGACTATGCATAGAAATTGTGTTATGTCTTTTACAAAATTAACGACGATAAGTGCTCTCAGTCAATCCAGACCTGTTACCCTTCCGAAATAAGATGTGTGGGCCCTTCGCATTCTTTCGCCCACACAAAACATCACGCAAAATAAGCACTATGAACGGAAGTTAAGGCCTCTTTTATGATTGGAAGACCAGATCCGAACGTTTTCACCATTACAGTTTAGGCCCGTGGAACAGCTACGATGAACAAGACAGAATTCGCGTTCTTTCCCCACTTTCAAACTTCTCGCTCTCATGATCGCAGCAACAAGAATAGAGACTCACAAGATATTTTGTTTTCAGAACCTCTTCTGTTGCTGTAGGACACGCTAGACATAAAATATGCACGCCATTCATTTATTCTTTATGCGGTTCTCCCTAAAAAAAAAGCAGTATTGATGGAATACAGTACATGCAAATGCAGTTAAAGGGAGACAAATTCGCATGAATATATTCAATTAACCTATGGTGAAAAAGTCACGCCCAAAAAAGTCTGCGTCACATGAAATACGCAAGCAAACTCCACACATTTTAAAAAGCAACAGGCGAGAAGTAGCTATATCAGTGTCACAATCCAAAGAAAGTCATGGCTAATATTCAAAGGAAGGGCATAATTATTCTTCCCTTATTCATCACAAACACGTCACGTCTAGGCAAACATCGCAATGTAAGTGCCCTTGCGGTTTTTTTAAAAATAAGGAATTTCCAGTTTCATTCTGATCACTAAATCTCTATGACGTCTGTGGGAGAGGGCGGGGTAGCATGAGGTTTCTCGTCTCTTTTGCACACATAAAACAACGCACAATTCCATGTCCTGTGAAATTTAAGAGTGCTGTCAAGTAAGTCAAAATGCATTGAAAGACCCAGCAAGGCACGACGCGAAAATTCCGTTTACGGAAAGATACAAAGGGTGTATTTATGGAATAAATGGCAATTTTCTTGCCGGACCTAGCATCCATCACTGAAGAGTGATCTAAGGATATTGTATGTCATCCTTTTCTACCAAAAGTGTTTTTTTGGTTGTTGTTCCTGGGTTGACAGAAGGAGCGTGAAAGTGCACATATTTCTGAACTTGTTTCCATTCTACCATTTGATAAATTGGCTCCATTACTAAGCAAACGTCATGTCCGTAGTAGACAGACTGTTTGGTTCCACGAGCCTGTCGTCGCCACCATCAAGAAAAGGAAGCTGGCATGGTTCAGCCACACAACACGTCATAATACACTGACTAAGACCATCTTGCAAGCCACACGTCATAATACACTTACTAAGACCATCTTGCAAGCCACACGTCATAATACACTTACTAAGACCATCTTGCAAGCCACACTTCATAATGTACTTGTTAAGACCATCTTGCAAGCCACAGTTAAAGGCGGAAGGAAGAGAAGAAGGCTACTATCAGATCTTTTGAAAATTTAATAATCAAACAAAAATCAAAACTGCACAGTTTGAAGCCTCTTTAATTGAACTCATTTATTTGTATTACTTTGCTGCCACGAGCACCCGAAAAAAAGTTGAATGTTTGTATACCCATCAATGCAGAAATATCAACAATACAAGAAAAACTTTCTGTACGTTATTCGCGAGAAAGTGCCCACATTCACAGGCGTAGCTGGAGAAAAACTAGTTTGCATTGCTATGTAAAACCTGACTTCTTGTATTTTTTTTAAAAGCCATACTCTGATACTCGTATGTTCACATCTGAACACCTATCCCTTACTCGCTTTAGCTGTCACTGAGGAACAGATTAATTTCACGCACTTTAAACAAAATAAACGTTTTCTGAACAGTCTTTCTTTAACCAAAGCAACACTCGTTTACGGGTCTGCAAGTCCGTGACAAAATATTATACTGATTTAGCACAGCGCAGATGCGAATTGTTAGTGAAGATGTAAACACTAGATGTTTAGTACCTGAATATTTTAGCACGTACCAAGCACATGCAGTTAGATAAAAGATGCGTAATTTTGGTTATAGAAAGACGTTCATTTACCTTAAATATACTGTGGGATTAAATTTAAGTTTTGGGTTTCATGACTCATTCAAAACAAAAAAGCGTTTTGAAATGTATATAAATAAATCCATTTCGGATGAAATTTTAAGATTTTGTAAATCAAAACTTCTTTGACAATGCTTATTTTTTGTGAAAAAAAGGAACGGCACCGTTCGAAACCCGTTAGCAAGTAATAATATTACAACGGAAATATGCAAATTAGGGAGAGTAAATAGAGTATCGGTGGTTGTTATTTATTTTTTCACTTCGGACTAAAGATGTCTCAAGCCGAGCCGGGATATGAGCCCAAGAACTTCTGTATCATTGGCAAGAACGCGTACTGCTTCGTGAAGCTTAGCTTTGGTGAAAGGCGTTGCAAAAATCAACTATATTGAGGTATTCTAGAGCTGACGAAGTATCGCCATACTTGAGCAGGACACACGAAAGACTACATTAGGCTGTTGTCAAAATGGTTGAAAGACTTTGATAGTTTTTGTTATTCTTTCGTCAACTTACTATCTGGTCCAGTCCTGAAATAAAAGCTTTAAAATTTTTTTTTAAACAAGAAGAAGCGAATCACTGAGTGGTTCCAGCCCAGGTCTCAGAACCCGGAAACGGAGCCACAGGCTGGTTCGAAAACCGTGAGCGGCAGAACTCTTCTCCCAGCTGCGAATGGGAACCTAATCCTAAGGGTTATGGACGGTAAGGCAGCGAGGGAGAGAATATGAGCATCGCCTTCACGATGATGGCCCAAACAAAACTTGTCTCACACACTACCCCACTGCCCTACGATCTGCGAGGTCATGGGACGTCCATGCTTTGAACATTTAGAGTGAAACAGGTGATATGGTTATCCTCTTCCTGTCCCTCTGTGAGTTTACTATCCAGGTCAGTCGTATAGTAACAGTAGTCTAATAATTTAAGTAGAACACGTGGAATGCATTTCAAACATTCTTAAATGTCGCGGTGTGATTTGAAGGGATCTGAAGGGGGTTTCACCAGCACAATGACTTCATGATAAACAGACTTTATCTATAGCTGTTCTCCACGTGCTTTTTGAAGATTATACATACATATTGAAGGAGAATTTACCTTCATCAGAACCTCCGCTAGGTGCATGATGCTTTGTTAATGGAACACCGGGATCTTGGTCTTTCCATTTAAAACAATTGGAAAAAATAATTCCTGTTTTCAGATCCCAATGATAATGAACTGGGACTACGTAAAAATGTAGTAATACCCTGAGTGAGAACACTGTAACACCGACATTTATTATAAGCTGCCCATGAAATATCTATAAAAAATCTGCGAAAGGCGTATTGATCTGAACATCAATGTCAGTAAACAAAAATTATAGGATAATTTTAGTAGATTAAGACAATTCTAAACATTTAACAAGCTGTCTGCTTTTGGATGCAAATTAAATTCAGGTCCCAGTACTTGTTCTCGTTTCATACTATCAATAATTATTGAGGTGTTATTACCCACGTTAAATGCACGTCTATTTCTTAAAGTGGTATACGTTATTCATTTAAACTTGGCTGCTTGGATGGCTTTATTTAATAGATAGTTCATCATAATAAAACGTCAAAGCTGGCTCAACGTTTCTCTGCCATACCCCACCTCGTCTTTATAAACAAAAGCTCACGATTTCTCTCGAGTTGTTGCAGCTTTGCAGGCATTTAAACCCCATTCCGTATTTTTTTTTACGGACTTAAATTCATCAAGATATCGTTCTTCCAGTCACTATTGCTGGTTGTGCGTAGCGCATATAACCCCACCTGGCTGTCATTGGCAAGAAGTGCGCTGAATGATTACGCATCTATACTGTCATGTTACGACAACAGTAACAATATTGACGACGACAGCAGTCACTCGGTGCAGATGGTTCTAACAGTACTTGCCCTATCCCCTGTCATGATCACACCTGCCCTTCCAGTCATAAAAGTGGTCGTAAGGCTTGTTTCGTGCCACATGTTTCACGTCCACATATGACTTGCAGAGTGGAGGTAGGAACGTTGAAGCAGCCCTACCACTGAGCTCTAACCTGGAGTGCTTGGAAATAAGAAAGGATATTGTGCGTCTTAGTACGAAATCTCAAAGCGCCCACGACATGGTTTTCTTTGCAGGATTTCGCCGCTGCAATCGTTTGAAAGCTGGCAACGGCATAACATTCAACGAGCGATTGCTATGTAGCAAAATCTGAGACCGGGTTTTAACTACTTTTTTGTCCTGTGCGATCAATAACAACGACGCAATCCTCTTGGTAAAGGTAAGATGTAGGAGCGACCAAGGAACGAACAAAATCAACGATGACAAAAAAGAAACTCGATTCTTCGACACATCGACCTAGCCGAAGTTGTATAGCGATCCATTTTTAACGGCTCTGTCCGTGCTCAACAAGCAAGTCGCTATAAAAGCACTAGCCACCAGAAGTGAAATTATTTTTCACACCTAGACTAGAGGATACAAAACTCCCCGCCAGTGGAACTGCTTGGGAAATATCTCATAGGTCACGAATGATTCAGCCAACCAGAATTCTAAAGTTGTACTATTGCAGAAAGTTTGCAAGTAATCATCGGAAGTTGGCTACACGCGTACTAAAAGTAGTATCACTGTACCCATACTACTAATACTGTTATACTTTAGTGTACAACAATATACTAATACTACTAAGTCGTACACTAAATTAGTACTTCTAGTAGTTAGTACACTAGTACAGCACAGAGTACCGTACCGTTATCAGTACTGCAAACAAGTCGGTACCCAAACTCTAATCCCATCCTTGCTCCACCCCTACTCCCTACTCCATCCCTAATCCCAGCCCGAAAAATTTCAATAAAAGACTTCCACTTTGACCTCCTTATTGTCATGATACCGCTGTCCTTTGGAAGGGGGAGATAACTAGGAGAAAATATACATAGACACTCTGCATATGCATCTATACAACTTCATCTTCAAACCAATAGATTAACTGAGCGAGTTAGTTGCTCCATACCCCAATGCCTAGAACAGTTATAGTAATAATCTGCAGATGTGCTGGTTGTACGTCTGGCCATTCGCCATCATCTAAGTGATATTGATCAGTTTTCTATCTCAAAATCTTTCGTGTTCACGACGAGGTCTGTCTTCTATCCGGTGCTAAGGAGATGAATTTAGCTAGATTGACGATTTGTCTGGTCGTCTCAGATAGTAAAAGAAGAGATGACTCCATGTTGGGTTGTTAATATGACGTTGTTGTATAAGTTTAATCCTGATGTCATGATATACATGACACCCCAAAATATAAGGACATCCACTCTCCCACTCAACTCCACACACATCACACACTACATCCTCTCCGCTTTCATAGAATATCAAGCACTTTTATTCTTAAATTGAGAAACACGCAACTGGTAGACAATAGACAATTTCTAAGTCTTTGGTTTAAAATATTGAAAAGGAACTTCTCTGCTCTCAATTCAAATTTAAATGTTAGAAACCATCCATATTTATCGCTTGTTACTAAGTCGGCGCGCCGTTGTTGTACGTTTATGGTCACACATTTCTCCTTCACCTCAGACAAGAAAAGCTTATCATTACTTACACCCAGATTTTTCCAGGCAATCCCAAGGCCAATCTTGAACAAAAATTTCTTTACGTTGGTAGCACAATAACATTTACCTAGGCCATCTAGCTTCAAGATCATTTCGTACACTTGACGGCTTATTCTGCTTGTTGGTAGTCAGTTAACCTTACCCAGTATCTGAAACACATAATCGCACATACTGATATTGGGTACCGTCCTGTCTCACCATAGATCTTGTTCTATTAACCATAGGGGACCCTGAGGAAGAACTGGAGGGCTAGCGTTTGTATCTTGTCAACTTTACTCCATTTCATAAAGGAACCAGATTTCTGCACCGTAGGTAAGAAAGGTGTAGTCTGTGCGTCAAAACATTTTTGAAATATATTTAATTCAAAGCAATGTAATTTACGCACGGTTTTCAAACTTTCAGCCTGATATTCTGCCATTCTTACAGAAATCTAGGACTGCCTGTGTTAGTCTTAGTCTTGTAGTGACTACCATGTCTAGATACTCATAAAAATTTAAATTTTTAACTCGGATTTCCTCCCATCCATACATTTGTTTCTCATTTGCTGATAAGTACCCACCTTTCCTAAAACGCATTTCCTGAGTTTTACTTTTAGTGTAAGTTTGTCTGCCTTTTTCTTCAGGCAGTTCAGCTGATCCTGTAGACCAACAGGAGTCGTGGAGAGTAGGACGACATCATCGGCAAAAAAGAAATAGAAAAAAAGAGTGAAGAAGAAAATGAAAGGACGAGAAGCGAACGAACTTGGTTTCAACTGCTAAGCCTAGGCTTTTACTACCCGCCTATACATTACAAGGGCAAATGATGGTCATTGTCGCTAAAAGAAGCTGCGCACCTCTTCGATTTAGTAGAGGTGGCGGTATGTACTGCAATATCGGTAAATACTGGTACCGTCTTAAAACAGCAATGTACCAGTACGGGTCTTCATGCCGGTATGTACTACAAGGGACACAATCAAGTGAATCATTAATAATAATACTAATTAATCTCTATCAATTTAAATAAAGCTAGTGCTCGGAAACACTGATTACAACTATACAAGAGATTATCACTTACAACAGATACGGTTACAGTTAATTCAAGTGAATGATAGCGCATTTGTAAGCATAAAATTACAGGGAAGGCGACAGTCTGCCATGTAACAGCTGCGCTCAACACGTCCGACCCAGAGCAGAACATCGAATGTTTCACTGAAAACTATTGCGGTGATTTCAAGCTGTCCCGTAACTTCCCGACAAAATAATAAAATTGATTTCAGGTGAAGTTGACCCTAAAACAACCTTTTATCTAAACTGGGGTGAACAGCTATTGCGTGTTTTCTTCTTTAAGAAGCATGCGCTGATTAGCCAAGGGTATAAGAATTATAGACTAATATGAAATGCTAACTCTTACTGCAAACATTATTGAGGACAGCAGTCCAACAAGTTAGGGGAAAAAAGATAAATGAAATCACATCAAAACTCAGTCGCTAACATGCCTGAGTAAAGTAGTTATGAAAATAATGCTACACCATTGTGACGTTATAAGGCTTCTAACTGCCGGGGAAAAGGATAAGTACTGGCAACATGTTAATATCAAAGAGTTCCAGCTCATTTAAAAGCTTACCATTGAAGTGAGCCAAGTGACAAATTGTAAGACACGTCGGATACGGTAAGTTCTTACACCACGGACGACGGGTACAATAGCGGACGAGCAGGATTTCTTTAATCTCTTTACTTACTGTTATCTCCCAGGTATAAATGTTGTGTCCTTTGTCGTGTCGTTTTAAATTCTACATGGCCCTCCGGGATTAAGAATAAAACTTGTCTTACCTTTCCTTGATTTCGAAATAGTGGAAAACAATCGAGAAACGTTTCGTTTATAGCAACCTTTTAGGTTAAAAAAAAAAACTAGAGTGACAATATAAAAGAAAACTTGTTATTTGTTGTATATGCAGAATTGTCATCAAATTAGCAGGTGACACGACCATTACTGCCACGCACATCAGAAGACACCATCCAATGCCGTTGGAATCTACTTGTAGAGACACACAAAATATTCATTAGTTTATTAGATGTTATTATTATATGTTTATTAGGGGTTTCCGCCCCCTCTCTCTCTTTATCTCTCTCTCTCTCTCTCTTTCACACACACATTTTGCACGTACACAAGCACAAGCGCACCCGCAAACACACGCAGATGTGAGCAGCGTTAAATAAACAGTCGACGAAGCTTTTTTGCTTCGAAGAAACTCTACGGCCGGTAGGGCAATACGGCAATAAAAACCCGGTCTGCGTACCGGTAGGGCAATACGGCAATAAAATACCGGTCTGCGTACCGGTATGGCAATACGGCAATAAAATACCGGTCTGCGTACCGGTAGGGCAATACGGCAATAAAATACCGGTCTGCGTACCGGTAGGGCAATACGGCAATAAAATACCGGTCTGCGTACCGGTAGGGCTTTCCGTACCGTCACCCACCTCTACGACATAGGCGTCTTTAGTGACGTTTAAGATATTTGCCAAGCTTTCCCACTGGTTCGCAGTATGTCCCCTAGTCCAGGTGAGAACAATTTCCCCTAACTGAATGACACGTCAGTATGGGGGCTGGTTTTTACGCGTTGCGATTTATGTAAACGCGAGCACTCCAGTTTGGTTAAAGCTCAGTGAACCCCACCCAGGTGTGTATCAACCATTAGGATAAGTACAAGCATTAGGGAGCACCATCACATACTAACAAGCATATACCAGACAGAACATCCTGTCGCCGCTACTGTACTGGGAAAGTTTAACTATTAAAGCTACGACACGCAACACGCAAAAGTCCGCATCCATGGAGGTATTTGATCTCGCCCTCTTTTAAATAAATGTAAACTTTGTTCTATGTTCTGGCTTTCTCTTTCAACAGCTCGATAATCGAGAACGCTTAAAAATTAAAGAGAAATAAGTTCTTCCTTAAGTCATAAAATAAATAAATTAATAAAATATTTCTGTGGTTTGTCTAAATCTCATAATACAATATGTGAATTCTTTTACATTTGAAATAGTAGATATTTAAATATACGCTTCATATGTATACGCACATACTTTATACAGTCGCTTACATAATGAACACATGATGTGGTTTCCAATATCGCCAAAAGCCCGTTCATAACATGCCAAACGATTTTTGCGGCAGACTGCTTCGAAGGCTATAAACTCTACCTGCCAAGTGTTATTTAGTTAAAGGTTTAGGCTATAAACTCTACCTGCCAAGTGTTATTTAGTTAAAGCACCCGAAGAGATCCACGTTTCTTGCACTGACATGGAAAACACCCCTGTCTCTGTGTCTACTCCGCTGCTTTCTGTCACCGTTTTGTGTCCTTTAGCATCTTTAGCATTGGTTTTTCTGCAGAGTGCGAACATCGCGCCAGCCCGACTCACGAGCGTGGCGCGGTACGACGAGCTGAGTAAGACAAAGGTAACGAGGTCCGTGCACAGACTGATGCTGAAGCACAGCTGGCCCAGGTTGTGGACAGACAGGTACGTGTAGCGCAGCTTGGAGTAGTTGCTGTAGGTAGGGAACACCGAGCTGGCGATGGAGTTGGACACAAGAAGAAGACTGAGGCACACAAATATCAGACTGGACACCAGAACCGTTTTCGTAGTCTGACGGACCTGTCTGAAAAACACAGTTGCTCCGAATAAAATGTGTTTGCGTTGTTTATAAAACACAGCTACGCTGAACGTAACGTCATGTTTGGGTGGTCTGAAAACACAGCTACCCCCAGATATAATGTCGTGTTTGCTTTGTCTGAAATACAGTTGCCCGGAATAAAACGTCATGTCTGTGTTGTCTGTAAAACACATTTGTCCCAAATTTAATGTCCTGTTAGCGCTGATGTATATCTATATACATACGAAAATCAAAACATGTTCTTGTTAACACGATTAACTAAACTTAAAAATACCTGCTCATTTTCATTCAATTGAAAAGCAGTTGCATTTTCTTTTAAATTTGCTTGCGCAATTGCACAAACTTGTCAGGTCAGACTCACTGCTTTAAAAAGATTGATGCTTCATTTTTCTACTCACGGGATCATAATATCAGGCGGGATATCTTCATTCAGTCTCAGAGATAATATCTGGTAACAGAACTTTTCACGGAAGGCATGCCTGGAACATTTCTTCTCCAGCAGAATCTGCCTAACGTCCCCTTAATAGACCTTTAACCTTTCACTTTGCTTTAGGTGATGAAATTTGAGATTTCCTGGTAGCCGAGAGTTCCTTGGCACTGTCTGGCTCTGTCAATATTCACGTGGTGTGCTGGGAAGAATTTAAAAGAATTTAATTCGACGTTTCGATTTTTTTCGAGGACCTCGTAAGGCGTACTCAAAAAATTTATAGTTACCCCAACCCCTTCATTATCATCTTGTCGAGAAAGAACGAACAAATGGAACTGGAACATGTATCGACATCAGTTTATGAGATCGATGTTGCTGCGATGCGAATTCTGGGAGGGTAATGGGGTGGAGTGTGGTGGGGGGCACATGAACGCGGCTGAGTGAACTGCAGCAAGTTAATGTTCTCCTTCAGCTGGCGGAAAACAGGGGTAAGATCTTTCGGACACGGCCATGTGCTGTTCCAAAAGCCGAGAAGAAATCTTTCCTTTAAGCCTGAAGATGTGAACACGGTAGGTCATGCAGGGAAGGACACTATTCTTCTATCCCTCACCTGTCACGCTTGTCATTGCCGTCGCTAGTAGTCATGGTGGCGCGCTGGCGGCTATGGCGCAGCAGGATGAAGACGAGAAGGATGTTCATCAGCAACCCCATCAACACGGCGACATACACCCACACCACGCCCGCTGCCACCACCCACGTGGCTATGAGATTGCTGTTGGCCAGGTAGTAGCTGCTGAAGCGAGACCCCCAGATGACTCGTGTCGTCACGACCAGCGTGCTTGAAGCAGGACAGGGAGACGGGAGAGCAGAAACGGACGACTGTCTCGGATAAGCCATCTCATTTGTGGGAGACCCGGGCCAGATTGTAAAACCGAGTAAAAGACTTGCGTTATTGCTGGTACCAGCTGGATTTTCCCCATACGTTTCATGCAGACTTGCAGTCGATTGATCTTGTTCCGCGATGCTGGCTAGGGAATAACCGTACCCACTGATCTTAACTTCGTTTGAGGAGGAACCGCAGTTTACTGGAAGTACGGTATTATTCATGGCGTCACTAATGTAAATTGGAAATACCTCAGTTCTTACAGCGAAATACATATGAGTAAGGAACACTAACAAATACAGCGAAATAATCGAGATTACTGGAGTTCTGGCAAAACCGAGAGCTTTGCCTTTCAAGGGGAAGGCTATAGCCAGAAACCTGTCTACAGACATCAGGCAGATCAGGCCATACATGACACGGTTGGTGGAGACCAGCAAGCAATGGCCGACTATCGTGGAGTACAGTGTGCAAAAGTAGCAAGAATCTGTCCACAGGTCGGCCATCCTTCCCACAGAGCTGATCAAACTGCAAAGCGTGTACACGATCTGAGAGATGCTCATTGCCACGTGATACTGTGACGTCGGAGTGCGCATGCCCGTGTGGGTGAAAACGAAAATGTTCATAGTGTTAAAAGGCAGAGCAATCAGATGTAAGACTGTTCGCGAGTTGTCGACTATCTTCTGCAACATCAGACACTGGCTAGCGGTAATCAAGCCACTGAAATCTACCGAAACGTTCATTTCCGCCGTTGTTACGCTTGAATAGGTTTTCTTAACGAGTGATGATGTCAGAGATATCAGATGTACAGGAGCTATGTTCGGTTTTAGAGCAAAGAGAGGTCAAATTTTGATCCAGTGTTATTGCTGTTGGTCACTGATATTGGCTAGGCCAGATAGACGAATTAGCTGTCGTAAATTGCCGTCTGGTTGAAACTGTTAGTTTTAGACAGGCACAAAAAGGCCAGGGTTGAGGAGCTTGCAAATGTTATATAAACGACTGAAAGAAAAGTCGCGTTCGTAAAACTCGGTTGTCTCCCGAGATACAGCTCACAAGGAAAACTTCAATATGGCACTAGCAGAAAGACGCGATGGCTCCGAACAACCAACCTTTATACTAGATTTGGTTTTGATTAAAAAAATTAGTTTCCTCTTTGATGTGTTCAAATTGCAGCTGTGACTGACGTGCTCCATCTCAGAGAAAGGAATCAATTACGGAAGGGTATTTTTTAAAAGCGCTATTAAAAAGGTGTCGTGTTACAGACTTGCAGATAAAAAATTTAGTTTGAGAACAAGTGGAAAATGTCTTTTTCACACAAATATTTGTTAACCATTCATACGCTCTCTGTGAATTTACAGTTACTAAATTATGTGAGTTTTTTACAAGGCGCACGGCTGAAATTGTTCATTTTTTTTAAAAGTTGATAACTACTCTTAATATTTATATAAATATTCAGGTATAGAAATATTATGTCACAATGTTAAATTCTCAGTGACGAAAAAAACCTCTCTTCAAACAATTTTTCCAGAAAAATCGTTTTAATTACAGCAGGTACATCCCGTTTTCTTTTCCAGAAAAGACAGAGCTACTAAGAAAAATACTGATGTTTTATTAGTACCATTATCCAGAAAAGGGGGGGGGGGACCAAAACCATTTAGTAAGAAATAATTTCTTTTTTTGTAAATTATCCATAAATCTTTCTTTCGAAAGATAATAATTATCTGGACTTTTATTTACCAACTCCCTTTTTAGATCAGGTTAGTCCCGCTTTATCTACAAATCCTTTAACAGATTTTTTCACTTTGAACATTTTAATACTAAGTACAGGTTTGGTCTGCACATGGCGTACAATTAAAAAAAATTGCCAAAAGTGAAAGAGAAAAAAATCTCAGAGTTAATTTTCCGTGCCAGAGGTTTTTTCGACTGATGTTTATTTAGGGCTTCACTGAGATGAAAGAAGTGATTTTGGCTGAATAAAGAGTCTGAGGTACCTCTATTCTCCACTCAGCAGAGACTTGTTACATTGTATACGTTCTGTTCATCAAGTCACAGGCGACTATTTACTGGAATCTTTCTTATCAGCCCGTCGATGTCCGCAAGCAATCAGTATGAACCACTAATACTTTTGATCGCGTCTGTCTTTTTTAAGGCTAAGTTTGATTACATGACACTGCTCAATACATTCGACGCAAAGAGGTTTTGCGCTAACGAAAGTGAGCGTTGCTGTCTGCTGTTGGCGAACTGTTCTAGTACCAGACGCAGGGCCGAGCAACAGTACAGTGGAGACCGAAGGGTTCTTTGAATGTGCACGTTGCCATAGGAAACTGGTTGCAGCAGGCATCTCTAGCATTCCAAGTCTGTGTGACGCTACCGGTGTGTTTCTGTGGGAGCCCCAGTTAGAAGTTGAGGGCCTCGCTGTGCACAGCCCGTCTCCTTATGAAACCCTCGTCAGAGCTTTTTCTTTCTGCGCATGCCCAGTCGGAAATAGTGCGCCCTTCCCTTTAGTATATCTTAAAAAAAGATGTAACGATAATATTACGCAGCAGTGAGTAATTCTTAGTACAGGGATTTTTTGTTGTTGTTGATTTTAGGCCCAGTCAGATCTTAACCTGGAGTCCTAGTTACGGCGGCGGTAGAACAGTAGATGAGATGAAACCAATCTTTACTGCTTGTCTGCCGGAAGTACCTGGACTAATCATCTTTCCAACGGTGGAAGACGTGCACGAGATGACCCCGAGTCGTCAAAGTGATAATAAAGAGCCTGAACGTCGGTAACCGTCAGTGTTACCTGTAGCGATACTCCAGAACTAGAGGACAGAAGAAAGACGAGACGATTACAGTTATTAATGTGCAAATGAGTGAAACTTGGGCTGGAGAACCACGCTCATACAGAACTGCAATTTTGAAACAGTGAGCGAGAAGATGCGGTGTGTGTGTCTGTGCGTGTGTGTGCGCGCGACAGGCAGTGTGACGATTTGAGTCCGAGTGTGGTATCTGAATAGTCGTGGGTTTACAGATGGCTATGGCTATTTGACCACAATCATAAGTCAACCATTGTGTGTACTGCTCGAATGGGACACTTCAAGAAAACACTAATACATTACAAGAGCGAAAATATTCGCGAGGACTTGGACTTTATCAGCGTATCACGAAAAGGTTCACGGTGAGAAAACAGTTGCGTGTCCGCTTGTGCTAATGATTGGTCTGTGTAAATACTTCGTGCGAAACTCGTGCTGAACGAAAGCGACTGCAGATACAGGGCAACGCTTGTCTCTAGAGAGCGAGAGAGAGAGAGAGAGAGAATAATTAAGCTGATGTTATTTACCGATACTGAAGGATCCAAAAATGTAAGCTAAATTAGTCGTGATTCAGAGCGTGTGGTCTTAGATAAATAGCTCAGTGAGAGCTTGAAAAATTGCAATAAAAATGCAGTAAAAGAATGTAAGTGAAAAGAGTGCGGATCGTGTGGAAATTGTGAGGATGATTGGCAGTGTGCGTGAAAGTCTGAGAATAATAGGAGTTACAGTATGAATAAAAGGGACGGGGTGTCCTTTTATTTCAATTGCATCGTCTTCGTGTGTACAATGTAGTTAGAAGAAAAGAACACGAGCGTCCGCTGCTTGCCTGGTGTGTGCGTGCATGCGTGCGTCCTTGCATATAGATATATATGTGTGTGTGTGTGGCGCGCCCATGTTTTTTGTGTGTCGGGACAAGTTCTAAGGTAAGCTTTGTCTGTTGGCGTACTCTATTTTCATCGACCTGTTTTGAAGCAGAAAACAAGATGTCCCACATGAGCGACAAATTTAATTGCGTGCTGTCAAACATACATCACTAACTGACGCACGTCCTCGCGGGATTTTTTCTTTATTCCGGATGTGCGGGCTAGAGAGCGTCATATGTCAAGATCCACTGCGCAATGCAAACTCTCAGATTCTAGACCTGCAGTAAGTAAAGAGACACACAGTACGACATCGCCTCAAGATGTTTGCGGACAATCCTCTTCTTCAAATAATCCACAGGCTTTTCCCAGATCGATTAAAAAGAAAAGAATTTTGTTAGTTTTCAAAATATCAACCTTTGGATTTATGGATACCTGTAGTCTTAGGCAAAAACCAAAACAATCTGTTCAGAATCAGAAAGACCGCAGAAAATCGAATATTTTGGTAGACTGTTAAGAATGGTGTTAAGAACGCTTATACAAGCCGCCCCAGGATCGCAATCACGTTCTCTGTTCTCCCTCTCTTCTTCTCCTCTGTTCCATCTCTTTCTCAACGTTCCTTCCTTTCTTCTGTCGTTCTCCCTCCCCCCCCCCCCCCCCCCCCCCCCAACACCGCCTCGGTAGTCTAGTGGTTAAGGCGTCCGCTTCCGAGGCGGGAGGTCGGTGGCTCGCATCCCGGCCGAGCTGGATGGTACTTTTGTATGTCTTCATCTTTTGTAGGTCTATCCCTCCGCATGTGCATTTTCCGTCTGTCTGTACTTCCATCCTCGCTTTTCTGTCTCTCCTTACAAATAATAATCTTGAGGCTATTTATAAGGAGCCGAATCTCATAAAGTACAGCACCTGAAGTCGCACACACACGCGGGCACACGCATACAAAATGCTACACGCATGCGCACGCAGATTCATACGCAGACTTTGGTAACCACGAACTACTCCGAAGTAAGTACACACAGGACATAACAAAATGCATTATGAGAACGAGAAATGATAAGTTTTCAGAGGACTTTTGAAAGAACAGAGTGTAGTTAGCTTGCAGATGGAGAGATGCAGGCTCCAAGTCAGTGGACCAAAGACGGTGAAAAGATCGTGAACCAAAAATGGCGAGCTTGGTGCGAGGGATACCAAAACAAAGCAGATTTGAAGAAGAATGAAGACTGCGACAGGATGTGTAGATCTAAGAGAAGTTGGACGCATAGAAAGAAGTGAACATTTAAAGCAGAGAAATAACAGGAAAAAACCCATCTGTGTTCATTTGCACAAGTACAAATATAATGTCCATAAGTCCTGCCACTGGTTAACTTAATTTCTGTATTCAGAACAGAATACGTCATATTCAACAATAACGAGCACCCCACATTTTGAATAATGATTTCACGACTATAGTGTGACAGTTATTGTCCCCCCACCTCATAAAAGAAAGGCGGGTAATCATTTCAGCAACCAAATCGTATTCGCATAGAGATATAGAAGAACACATCAACGGAGCGACAGAAACTCTGGGCAGCATGGTTGTTCGCATGAAGCTACATGTTCATCCCCCATCATCTGATGGTCTGTCGAACAAATAGCAAAACCCACTATTACTCTACGAAACAGAAGCAAAGACGGCTCACAGGAGGACCCGCACGTTTAACAGACCGTGACGCTAGCGATCAGTTCTACGTTGCTGGATGGGTTTTCAAGCAGCTGCGAGTGACTGGTGAGCACACGTCACAAAATATAAGCTTCCGGTGCATCCCCTGAGACCAGCAGTCAACGCCGAAATAGTTTGCAACTTAATGTGATCCGTCCCAAAGAAACATTAAAAGGTAGAGTTGTCGAAGAAAGAAAAACAGAGAGAGAGAGAGAGAGAGAGAGGTGGGAGGCATCGAAGAATGCGAAAAATGCCCTCACCTTTCAAACAAAATAATAATCACGAAGGAAAAGAAAACAAAAGTAAAAGGACCGAATTTGGTTGGTTCGTTGTTATTTTACAAGCCTTAGTCTGAGGCTCTCACATGAAACAAAGAGGAAAGGAGAGAGGAAATGGTATGCTAGAAGTAGTCAGTGAATAAAAATATTAATTTCACTTGTTGAAAATGCGGCAATGATGCAGTTCAAATATAACAAATCCAAAATTAAGGGAAACTTTTGGAGTAATTAGCTATTAATACTCGCAGGCAGTTTGATAAACATCTGTAATCAAATATTTGTCTGCGTTAAATATCTAGGTTGCAGGAAGTTACAAAGAATATACCAACACAAACAGCACCGAATGTACGTGACACAACTACTTTACCTATCGATATATTAACTTTTTGTTTTTAATGAAGTTTCTCCGCAGCAAACAGACAGCTGCAAAAAAATGTACACCTTAGAGACAGAACATGTATAAACAAGTCTAGCATTTTGAACCAAGTTTTTAATTGCTTGCCATCACGACAATAAATGCAGAAATATTTCACAGGGTGTAATTTCCTCTCTCTGCTTCTCAGTAATCTTAGTCGTGGATGGCTGGAAAAATATTTTTTGCTGCACAATTATTTGTGTGTCTTATTGAAGGCGAAGTTTAAGGGACATTCTGGAACAGTTGTGTATATGATACGTGAGAACGTATCTGAGCAAATCTCTGCATTACCATAAAGCCGTGTGTCTGTATTTGAGTGCTTGTTGTGCAGTATATACATACAGGATGTAGTGGTATGTGGAAGCTAAGAAGAAAAATAGAAAAAAAAAATCCGTAACTGATCGATGCACTTTGAGAGAGATTTTAAAAAGACAGACTTCCGTGTAGAAGACAGTGGACAAAGAACAGCCACTCACAATGAGACTGGACGAACCAAAATCACTGAGAATTTCAGTCTGCTGGCTTAATGTAGGAAACTCAGCTGCACGCAGATGAATTTACCAAGAAATTGTGGTTAACTTTCAGTCGAGAGAGGGATGCATTTGTTAGAAGTTGCATCTTTAGAGGTAGCTGCGCATGCTCCTCTTTCAAGTTCTATCGCCGAGACCCAGCAGTACCTCAGGTTGTTCATTCAGGGATAAAACGGATTGGTTTATGTATCACACGGTCGGTAGCGACCCTTAAATATGTCGCAGATCTGTCAGATCTAAAATTGAATAGCTTCGCGTTAAAGTTAGTTTCATAGATTAACATCATACTGCTAAGAAGATTGACGTGGGTGTAAGTGTTAAAGAGAAGGATCACTCAGGTTATATTTGTAAGATGGCGAGATTAACAGCGGATAGGATTCAATAACAAACTGATACAAAATATATCCAGTGGCTAGCGTTCTAGTTGATGTTGCATGGAATAGTTTCTTAGACACTGAAGCTAGCACTTGAAACGTCTTTATATTAGCTTCTGCTGAGCAGTAATGCAGCTGTCAAACAGGAAGCAGTGATTCAGCTGTCACACAGGAAGCAGTGATTCAGCTGTCACACAGGAAGCGGTAATGCCGCTGTCACACAGGAGCAACTACACTGTTGGTATCAAAGGAACTCAGACGCCAGTTCTCGGAAGAAGTCAGGTCGTTTACAGAACAACTCCTAGAAATTAATAGTAACTTCACAGCAGTTTTCATTTTAAGCAGTTATTAACTCGGGTAATATGTAAACCCCATCGCGGTGTGATCAAACGTTGATTCAAAGATGGATGGAAATGAAAATGAAACCTTCACTGTGACTTCGCAGTCCCGTAACTCCGACCTTAGCTGGGTTAGCGCGGACACGTATGTTCAAACGGACTTTGTCTTTGAACAGATAAGGATTTCCTCTTTGGTCTTCGCTGTGGTTGTTAACGTCGTCAATATTATCGTGTATTCTCGACCCAAGATGAAAAGCCCAACTTCAACCTACCTGACTGCAGCGAGCATGGCCCAGACTGCATACGGAGTGTTATTTCTTCTTGCTCCAATAGCCAGCATCTTTGGACGGTTCGACTCCAAATCCCTGCTCGATACGATCAGCTCTTTTATAATCAGAAATTACTTGATGATGTGCCTAGGAAGGTTAATGTACGTCCTGACATGCCTGGTGTCGATAGAACGATTCCTGGCCGTCGCGTTTCCACTGAAGGCAAAACAGTTCCGCGTGACGCGATCTCCGCTGCTGTTCACTTCCGGAGCTGCCGTCTTAATATTCATTTCGCATATGAACATCATAATGAAATTTGCCATATTTCCAGAAACGATTGCTGGCGACATAGTGACCCCCAAACCCTTACTCCACGACACAATAATCACCGAGTGTCAAAACATCGTCGATCTACGAATCAGCGAGAGCGAAACCGAACAAAGCGTCTCTTCGCGTAACGGTTTGATTACAACGTTTGACCTGGTATCGACCACCTGGCAGACAACAGTCCTATCGCCCGACTTGGCAACATTGAAAACCGCATCGTCTGCCTCGAAAGTGGTTTGGACGTTTGGTCCTAGCTTCCTGTTCACGCTGAATCCTGTGGTGTTTGATATCTGGGCAATGATAACGGCGATAACCTGCGTGTATGGGGTACTGCTAGTGGGGGTGGTGATGAATGTGATGCTAATTGTCTCCCTTACCAGGCACGGCCGACAGATGAGAGCGATTACAGCCACTGCTCGCGATGACAGGAAAGACAGGTAGGATTGAGGGAACGTGTTTTTGTAAGATTTATTGATGTTACTTTTTTCTTCTTCTTTTCCCTTCTCTTTCTCTCTCTGTAACTCCACCCGGCTCTCATGCAGCCGAACTGTTTCCATTTCTATCCGTGGGCACCCAGGGCAGCAGTCGCCGCAGCGAGCTACTGTGCTCCGTAGCGAGCTACAGCCGCAGCTCGCCCGTGAAAAAAAAGGTATAATCCGAAAAAAGATGCGAAAATCAAACGCCGCATCTTCGGCCAACACACGTGCACTCCCATCGACAATTATGCTCTTTTTAGCTAACGAAGATCTGAAAGATTCATTTATGAATTCGCTTCAATAAATCTATTTCATGCAAGTAGGGCAATTCAACAACGATATAAAGAGTTTTTCAACTGTTAAACATTTTTTAATGTTGCGAACTTCTCAGTATACAGTTTGGATTTGTTGTATGTCATGAGAGCAAAATATTAAACAGGATGTCTATGGCGGCGTTGAATGCAGGTGAAATGTACTGTGTGTGTCTGCGTGCGTGTGTGCGTGCGCAAATTACATCGAATGTCTTTGTGTATGTTTGACTGTGTGTGCAGGCAAGTTCGGCAAACCACGCTGACAGTGCTAGTGGCCAATCTCGTCTTCGTGGCTCTCAGCCTTCCACTGGTCACAAACGCCTTCATTGGCCACGTGTACCCACAGTACGGGTACTTCGGGCCTCACCGCTACACCTTCCTGTACATGCTGAGTCTGGGCACCACCTTCTCCTGCCTCAGCTTCTGCACGGACTTCCTAGCCTTCCTCGCGCTCAGCTCCGCGTACAGGTCGACGCTGGCCTCACTGGTGGGCCAGACATGTTCTGTTTTTGTACGCAACAGGAAGGACATCCTACGAAATAATAGTTCTGTCGGCTGGCAGGACAATGCGAAATCACAACGTCCTTTTTCTTCAGTTAAAGAATACACACAAGAAAGCTGAATACTTTTGAACTAAGATTTATTATTTTAGTTCTTACGTCTTGTGCCATCTACAAGTCGTTGCTCATGAGTGATATATAACAAATGTTATATAACAACCTGCTATGACAGGAGGAAATTCGTTAGCGCTTTGTGCTCCACCAAAGAGTGAAGAGAATTAACTAATGACAATGTTTATGATTTCAATATTATTTCATAAAGCTCCAGGCGAGAAGGTTAATGACGGATTACATATACATATATTAATTTTAACTATACTTTTTATGTTACAGTTAGTTCTGTGTCTTTTGATTCTAGAGCTTGGAGGTAACGCGTGCATTTCACAAAGACAATGAGGACCGTAGGTTCGGAAGTATTGTTCACCGTATGTACACTTTGTCAGTGTATGGGAAACCTGTTTACAGGGTTGGTCCACAGAGGATCGGATCTATTTGTGTCCCCCCACCCCGAGCCGGTTTGTCCTTTTCTTGTAACCAATCCCCTTCACCCCCTTTTCTTCATACATTCTCGCAGTGGGACAGCCTTGACTACTGGTTGGAATCAAACAGCCAGAAAACGTCCTTCTGTCCTGTTGAGGGTGCTTGTTCTTGTGATTGGCATAAATAAAGAGACTTATTATTCTCTGCACTCTGTCTGTGGGCACTGACGAAAAGCAGTCCCATGGGCTCATGAGGTGTCACCTCAAGGTAACGACAACATGAAAAGGTAACAGTAAATATACACGAGTCACAACACAAGTCTATCTCAACAGCGACAAAGGAAACTGAATATAGACTGCATGGGCGTGCTCTCCTTTCTAAAACCAGACTATTTTTATGGTTACTATAGTAGGTCGTTGGGTATTGATGCGATAGATTTTTCTGAACTTTGTGAAAGCGGTCCCCATTTTATTTCTCCCGTTACTGTTCTTTCACCAGCTTATAAGGTTTAAGTGTAATCAGATGGGGTGTAGTGACTTGTGTGTGTGTGTGTGTGTGCGCGCGCGCGTGTGTCCGCATGTATGCACGTATATCTTATCAAGATCTTTTCGATCGGAAGCTCATAAAAGAAACATCAAACTTTTCACTGAAAGCAGCTCAGCCAGAAACTTTTGTTATACTCTGAAAAGAACACATGAAATTCTTTACCATTTTCTGACAGACGCCTTGTAACATTGTCCGTCTTCAAAACACATCTTAAATGGTTTCTGTTTAAAGACTATTTCTAGCTACTTACTCATTTGTATTCGGAGATTAAACACAATCTGTGAATGCAAATCTGTGAGTGTACATAACTATGCTGTGCGAACAGATGAACAAATAAACCTGGTCTTTGCGGTTCGAGTGAATTGACAAAGATAGCTGGAATCAAAACCTGATTTTAGAAACTGTGCTTTCTCTCGGCAGTTGCAGTATTAACCTATTGTCACTATCTCCCTATTTTCAGCCTCGATGTAAACAATGTAAACAATTATTTTAGTGACGCAGTCCGAACTTGAGATTTCATTAATATTGACCAGTAGTAATGAATAGGGGTGGCTACAAACATTTCCGCACGTGACCATTGTTTAAAAAAAAGTTCGCTGTTTTCATTACTTTGCTGTGATTCAGTTTGATGGATATTTCTTTTTCTACTGTACAAATCCTTTAAAACTGCTTCTTTCGACTGCACTAGATTCTCAGCAACTTCGACAAGACACCATTTCCTTGAGATTTAAGAGCTCCCCATAATTCTTTAAGTAAAAAAGCTTGCGGAACACAAAACTCACTAGCTAAGCCTAAGCTCCCACTTCTTAGCTCGATAAGCAGACGCTGCATCACAGCTCCCACGTTCTTGTGTCGGGACGATGGCGCGAAAGCTGAGGTCGTTGTCAACAACAGACACCAAATAAGGACCTCAACGGACACCAAATAATAGCTGCAGGGGTCATAGCTGCAGGACTTGTGTCGCAGACGAACAGACATGACCTGCATTCATAACTTTGAACTAATCACATGACCTCTTTCCGTTTTGTCAGCGAAGGACTGTGCTAAGCTGTCGCCTGATAAGAGAAAGTGTCAGCGCGATGCGATGACAGTACGTCATAAATGACGTGGAAGGTGTTTGATGACTGTAAGAGATGGCTGTAAAGGGAACTAAAACCTTCGAGGTTGAAGGCCGCTGTAACGTGTCCCTAGGCGAGAGCTGGGGCAGCCATTTGCGCGGTGAGTTAACGGCCCTTACCTGTCGCAGTACTAGATCTAGATCATGTGCAACTATAGCTGGTCTAATATAGTTACATTCTCAAAATTGCACCTGTTTTACATAAGTAGACACTCTTAGGATTACACAGTGATCTTTCTTGTGATCACATCCAGTGAAGTGGTGTCGTTCCAGCGGAAAACTGCCAGTATCAATGTGCTATTTATCGTAGGCCCTGCAAACCTGTTTTGGGGAGACTACTCACTGCGACACGGAATAATTCAGGGAATGGCACATTTTCTCCCTTGTACCCACTCGAGCGATTTGCGGAGACACTGGTTTGTTTTGCAAACTTTCGCCACATTCAAAGACTAATATCTTGGTATAATATCACCGTATGTTGTAAACAGCACGTCAGTTGTTTCATTTAGAGGTCTAATACTAGGGTAAGATAACTCTCAGCAGTAGGATATTTTTGACTTTATGCATCGCATATTATCACTTGAGAATATTTCCGTTGTTCTACAATGTGTTTACAGAACCAAAACACGCGGTTTCATTATTACAGACCGGGATGGAGCAGTATATATTACGAAAATCAGCAGCTAGATAATGCACGAATGAGGAAGAGGGAAAAGTAGCACATTTCATTATTAAAACAAGCAAACACACTCGTGACTAAATAATCTGCCTAGCTCGGGAAGATATATGGCGGAATTTTCCTTCAAATTTTAGAAATTAAAAAAAATTTAATGCTCTTGCTTACATGCAGTGCTCTGCTTTCACGACTGTAAATTAGTTACTGCCCTCTTAACTGATTATGTTGAGAACGTTTGCGCTAAATCATTAGTCTGTGAGAAAATTTCCTCCTTCGATCTTTTTCTTCCTCCTCATCCTTGGCCGCATCCTGACATAAGATTTCCTCTGTCTAGGGTGATGAGCCGGAGTTGGATATAACAACCGAAATCTTTCGACTCTGTCAACAATCAACTTCTTCGAAGTGGCGTTCTTCAAGAGTCGCAAGGAAGGTTTTATCTCGGTTCACTGTAATTAGCCACAGTTACTAACTGCCTCAGTTTAGAGCCACTCCCACACCACTCACAGTCGCTTTCCTTTTCCATAAAGATCGAACAAAAGCAGTCACTTCGATTTCCGCTCGCGTGTCAGTTGTGCGAGACTAAAGAGATCCTTCCCATGACATCCTTGATCTCTAGGAGATGAAAGGTTATTTTTCTCGGCGCAAACCAAGCCAGGGCTGCTGGACCAGAGTGACTCTGCTAGTCCTGCTCGCGTTCGTGTTGAGCCTCCTCAGCAGCCGACTGGTGACCATCATGTTGCCTAGGTCATGGCGCGGCCACAGCAGTCTGCTTGTTGTGAGGACTTTGATGGACAGACAAAACTTCCCCGTGGACAGCCTGGTCGGTCGCCGGCAGCAGGACGCCCATCCCATGGCAGTCGACATGTCGGATCTGGTCGCTTTCCACGCGTCCACGGAAAACATCCACCCGGAGTTCCACGAGCGGGTGGAGCACCTGGCTGAGGAAGCACGCAACAACCTGGAGGGTGGGAGGGCGGAGCTGCAGATGCTGAGAACTTTCCAGCCCGTGGCTTCGCCGGAAGAGCGCGAGCTGCTTCTGTTCACCATGGACGTGTTCCGCAGAGCGTGCGAGCGGCACGGGCTGGTGTACTTTATCTGCGGGGGGACGCTGCTGGGCGCGTATCGTCACCACGGAGTCATCCCGTGGGACGACGATATTGATGTGGTTCTCAACGGCTCTCAGTGGCAGGAGGTGCACCGCGCTTTGAACCGCATCCCAGGCTTCGGGCTGTACGCACCGCGAAACCAGCAGTGGAAGTTCTTCCTGACACGGGAGCGGTCCTCCAGCAGCAAGTCCCCGTCCCCGTCCCCGTGGCCCTTCCTGGACCTGTACTTCTTCTCCGAGGACGATGCCCACGTGTGGGCGCTGACGCCCATGATCAAGCACGAGCTGCTGGCCGCACGCCGTCATGTGTTCCCGCTCGCGCGCGTGCGCTTCGAGAGCTGGCTGCTGCCGGCGCCCAGGTGCGTGGCGCGCATGCTTGCCGGAAGTTACGACGTCAACACGTGCCTGCGCGGCGCCGAGACGCACAAACCCAATCAGACTGTCTACCTGCGGACTCAGAAGGTTCCCTGCCGGAAGCTGCATCACGTGTACCCTTTTGTCTTCCGACAGGTGATGGCGGACGGACTCCACGTGCTGGAGAGCAGGCGAGTCGGACCGCGCGTGCTGGATACTCTCCTTGTTGCATCAGATTCTGCGTTTTGTGATAATTAATTAAAGTTAAGCCTGTTTAGTTTTAAAGCTGATTCATGTGAGATATGCAGTTATCAACTGTATTGGTATTTTGGCTTAAAATGTCATTTACTGATTGGTTTCATAATTATTCGCATGGCCATTTTTTTACTGTATCTGAGGTTCCATCACACGTGTTAGTTTTTACTGGAATGTTTGAACAGTTAAAATTTATTGATTCTGAATAGTAAGTGGTTCGTCTGCTTGACAGACAGTGGGTCGTTAATAACCGGCTGGTGTTCGTCTGCTGTAAGTCTGGTGGCTGACATCATGCGAAAGATCCAATGCTTGTTCTTCGTGTCACACCCCTCCAGGATGCTAGTGTGTCTGCAGGCACAGGGACCTACATCTTGTCTTACATATTCACTGGGTTCACGCGTGCCGCAGCTCTCTGTCTGCCTTTCCTGTGTTTTCTCCCCCTGTAAAGCACAGGGATAAGTGTCAGCAGCATTTAGTGCGTCGGAGCACAGAGGCGCCTCCACACATATTATCGGCTTCTGCGCTGGCACGCTAGTTTAATCAATTGATGGCATCGGAAACTCTCTGCCACCCATCAGACGCACGCTAACAAAATAAGCAGGTAAAAGAAAGGATAAGCCTCATAAAATAATTGCTTTCCTATCCCGAAGAAGCATCTTTCTACATTCTAGTTGAAAACCTTTCTTGAGTTAGAAATGTGCTTATAAGTTTGATGGGTTAAAAAAAGGTTTCGCTGGAGGTAGTTTGAATTATTGATTACATCGAAACATCCTCTGCTTGTTAGCCCATTCTTCTAAATTTGCGAACCCTGCTGGCTAGTTACGGCTATTTCAGTCTCGCAGCCTTCAACACTCTCGCCTCGCTTGCTTTTCTTTTCCTCTACCATCAACCCCATCCCCCATCCCCTTCGAGATGCCTGCTCTTACTAACTTTGTATCTGATTCTTTCTGCATTGTGATGAGTTATTTTTAGTCTTGTCTCTGTCTGCATTCCTGAAGCTGATGGTTTTCCCCTCTGACTCTCTGAGATCTATTGCAGTACCGACTTTACGGCTTCAATAGCTTCGTGACAGTTTCGTAGATCGATGACGGGAGAAATGTTACTTAAAAGGCTTAAAGAACAAAAGAGCCAGAAAGTCTTAGGAAAATTCTCTAAAGAAATACTCCAGCAGTTTTAACTAGGACAACTTTAGGATAGGCAAAGCTAAGAGCACTGCCCGAAAAGGGGTAAGGGTGGGGGTGGTTTGTCATACATTTGTCATGACGAATGCCTAAATTTCTTCTTCTTGCTGAGTACGCGACGATGTAAGGCAAGAAACGCGCTTTACAGTATTTTATTATCCATTTATTTTGCAGTCTACTCGAAGACGCTGGAAGCCCAACTGAGCAAGGTTCAGTGACAAAGAGTGGTTCCACTCATGACAAAAGAATTGGCAGGAAAGCTGTAAACACAGTCCTGACCCCTGCCTGTACAGTTTTACGATGCTCCCCCCCCCCATACAAACGCATACACAATCATGCGCATGCCTTCAGGCACGTATATTCATCCATTAACAGTAATTCTGCCATCTCCCTCTCTGTTGCCTGTCCTTCGATTTGTCCGTCCATCCGTCTATCAAAATTCCATGCAAACATTTTTTCTTTTAAAACTTGAGGTCCCATTGCTGTTCCGTGATATGCATAATAAGAATGCAAAAAAGCGAAACCTATTCAATCTGTTTCATATAGCCAGTGCAGTGCAGAAATATTACATTGACTCGTTGCACGAAAGGTATGCAACCTATTTCAAGTAGCCATGCAGAGAGAATGAACTGGTTTGTTACATGGAAAGTAAACACTTTTTTTACGAGACCAGTACAGAGAGAATACTCTAGCTTGGTACATGTAGCTTGCTGCTTCACGTGAGTTCATAGACAGCCTGCAGTTTGACTAGACGCACACCTTGGCTAGACCCACAAAATATATGGAGTATGTCTAGCTTGAAATGGTTTGCTATTCCTGTACTTGACAAAAGAAATCGCATTGTTACCGGAAAGCTTTGGCGCAACACCAGTGCAAAGCGGAATGACTTTTTGTATTAAAAATTGGCCTCAGACGGGCTCTTTTTTTTCTCTCTCTCTCTCTCTCTCGATCACACACACACACACACACAGAGACAGAAAGACACACACACACACAAGGCGACCAGGAAAACGCAAGGGGCAAAGTGGAAGTCGCATAACATTGGAGAGCCGTCCAAAGGGTCATCAATGAAATCGATATCGAGCTGGCAGCCGCGCTTCAGACATGTTGCGCTCTGGGGAGACCCCTCGCGACAGTTCCGTCTCAGGACCCGTTAATGGACAGGAAGTGCCATCTCTCTTATTTCTACCACGGGGATAAGGTCGGGTATTTCACGTGGAACTGCACCTGTTCTGTAGTTTTATTTAGAAAGCAGTGATCTTAAAACGCTACGTCCACCTGCCGGCATGATCAAACATTGAAATATTAACGAAACTCCAACAAGAAGTACTGGCAGCGCTCAACATAAACGTATGGAGACGCATGCGACACAGGGAGCTTACCGTACCCAAACACGTAGCAAAGAGAAGGTCGAAAGAAAGGAACGTGGCAGATCCTCTAAAAAAAAAATCTGCCATCCCTTTCTTTATAACGACGCTAGTCTTCACACAGCTAGTCCTCGGTGCACAATGTGTGCATACAGAGAATCCCTATTTAATGTAGTCAGCCCGCTCACTAAGCGAGTGCTGACAACTGGGATCCAAGACAAACACAACATAGGACAAATACACGAAGGGCTCAGTCCTCATTTGTTCTTTATTAACGAAACATTATCATCGGCGGGTGGCGCAGGGTGAAAGGTTATTGGTGCTCCATTATAGAAGTACCACTTTCGTAGACCAGATAAATCCATGATAGGATGGGATATCCTAAGCTGACCGCTGGTTTAACCGTGATATCCCACATATAATACCCGAAGGATTGCAGAGGAGTATTGTGATACTTTTGAATGACACCTACGTTTCTCCTGCCCCCCTCCCCACCCCACCCCCACCCCGTTGCGGGAGCGGGGGTGGGTGGATGTATCCGGCAGAAACAAAACCTACAGCCAGCTGTTACATAAGCACCGAGCGGGGATAATTCTGATATCGCAACACTAAATTCACCTGCTACCTATTTGTGTTTCCTCGCATTTTAATCGTTTCTACCTTCTGCCATTCATGGTATGAGGATAATTCATGTAGTTATGTTCAGGTGCGGCGTACGATAAGACCTGACAGGAAAAGTTTCAAGCACACCTTTGTCCCCAGCCATTCTGCCATAAATGAGCGACAGGGGACAACGGTGGTGAGCAGGTGCCTGCATAGATCTGTCCGTAGAGCTGCAGACTAGCATGTGGATGTTGCTGGTTCAAATCCAGGAGTGGCCAAGGATTTTTTTCCTGGATTTAAACTTTGTGCAGACTCCATTCGGCCATTCCTCCGGACTGTAACTGTCTGTCCGCACTGACCATCTTCCTGCAGCTATTAGTCTGGTAGTTCTTAATGGGCAAAGCCTGTTAATAGGGCCCCATCTCCCCCCATCCCCATTAGTGCGAAATCACCCCGAAGTGGAACCCCTGTCCCTCTAAAATAACCAACCAGCGGTGGTGAGCTGTAGTGGCGGGAGAAACAACAGCAGGAAAGTCTACTTTCAGTACAACGATGACGAAATTGCCGACAGGAGCGATAGCGGTGCAGCGTTCAACCACGACAGATACAGCAGCATGGTGCAACGTATCTTGGATATCATGAGAACCATTCTATGGTTAATATAAGATTTACGGATTTATGTTATTCTCCGGTGCTGCCTGTTGCGATGTAGTTTATGTCATTGTCTTGTAGTGGATCAAACCCCGCTTCTCCAGGGTTTGCACCTGATAAACGAAGCTGAGACTGAAATTCTTAGGCCAAGTCACAAAGCCAGCTTGTACCAGGTATTACATCATGAGTAGACGCCAGAGGGCTGAGGTCTGAAGTTTTTGAATGGCCCTGACGACAAATGCCTCACCTCACCGCTACACTTCCATGGCAACCTTCCTCTGCGAGAAGAGATGGAGATTTAAAAAGGAGGTCAGCCTCCCCCACCCCCACTCTCATCCTAAAAAAAAAAAACCAGATGAAAGTGCGGGCGTCGTTATGAATAATGGCATGCCTTTTGTGCGGATATAATCAAGGGGCTGGGTAGATTAAAGGCAATGCCTGCCTTATCATTCCGGACGTGAAAACAGGAGAAGGATTTTTTTTGGAAAGACGGATATTCTTTCCTGTTCTTTGACCTTACGAACTCGAGTTGCTTCCTTTGTGCGCTTGACTAATTACTGAGAAAATACTTGCTCCAAATTAAAATGACACTTGCACTTCCGAGCTTTTCTCTTTTTAAGAAATCTGCTGCGCTGTTTTGAATTCTGCGACACCATCCAGTGGACGCCCGGGGGTATGGCCAGCGTGAACGACATTCTAGGATGCTGCACCAGATTATTAACTCGTGCCTGTGGAGGACTAGCTTCCTGCGAGCTCCAGCAGCGGACAGCGTCAGACAGAAGTCAGAGCAGGTGCAGCACAGAATTATTAATGTCCAAACGCGCGTGCCCTCCATTTGCCTGCACGCAAACAAGGCACTCTTATGGCACGGGCTGAACCAGTGTCTCCAGACTCATTGCAGGATCGCCTACCACTTGCTGATGCAAAAGGAAAAGCTGGCCAGCTAGCGGTGGGTGGTTTGCCCACAGGCAGCACGTTCCACAAGGGCCTCGATCAAGCTGAGGTCCGGTGAATTTCCTGGTCAGTCCATGTGAGTCTCTTGCTGCTGCTGGTGAAGTAGGCAAGAGGGGACGGCCCGAAGCATGTGTGGTCTGGCATTGTCATATTGGAGACTGGCGCCTGGTTCAATTGCCAGCAACGATGAGAGTACGAGGGGGGGGGGGGCAGAAAGTCAAGTCTGTACACCACGCTAGCGAGGTTGCTTTACGCAATGTGCAGGGGAATTTTGTAGAGACGTTTGGCTGTCTCCTGTGGGGTGCACGACCGCGCCAGCACTGATTTCCACGCACACTGACATTCACTGTCGAAGCATGAAATAAGGTGCATCAAGTGTACGGGGTCTGATGTTGCGTTCTTGCAAATTACACACGTCCATGATCTGCTTCTTTTGAGCAGTAAATTAAAAAAAAACAAACGTAGCGTGTTTTACTTTTATGGGTGGGGCCAGGGTGGTTCTGTTCGTAGAGCTGGGTATTTTGTTGTAGGCGTTGCTGGTTCGGATCCAGGCTTGGCCAAAGATTATTTCTTCGAGTTAAACTTTGCGCAGCCTTCATTCGGCCATTCTAGAACTTCTTCTCTGCACTCGCCATCTTACTCCAGCTGTCACTCTGGTGATTTTTTTCAGTCCATAGCTTAGTAATAGGACCCCCATCCCCCATAGTGAGAAATTACTGCCAGGTTGACGCACTGTCCCTCTAAAATTACCTACCTACCTGTCTAGGCATGGATGGCATCGGCATTTATACCTACAAGTAGGAAGGGCAACCGCAAGGAACGTTTGCTCCGTATATTTTACAGTTTTTAAAAAACGGCAAATGTAGCTTATTGCCATATGCAGGTAATGTATATTAAAACAAAAGATTGCAGGACAGAAAACTAGCTAATTTATATGTGCCACGCACAGAAAAGAAAAACATCTGTTACAGACAATATTAGAAGAATTTAAAATGATTTATGAAGAGAAAATGCATCTAGGAAAAGAGAGAGGGAAAGAGGGTACATTTAACGACCCAGCTCGTTTAGTGAGGAGCATAGTTCCCGGTCAGTATCGGTGGGTTTACCGCCGTTCCTAATCGAAGCGCAAAGAAAGTTTTATGTAACTTGGATCTGACTGAAGATATGTTTGCATTCTCCCATAGTCAAGAAACCTTTCCAACGAGAAGGATGTCTTTTGTCCGTGTACTTTAAGTGCAGACAGGACGCATTTGATATCCATGCTATCCCGCGTGGAAGCAAACTGCAGTTTGTATCGTTCAGATAACGCTGTTCTGATTGGGCAGAACATGATTGTGTAGAAAAGACATTACATTAGTACACACAGAATACGTCTTGGAAAATGATCATAAGTTATCAATGCAGACGATATTATTGAAGATAGGTATAGTCTGTGGTGACGGTTCATCTGAGTGTTGCATGTGCGGAGTGTCACGCGTCGTGCTGCAGGATGTCTGCAGCCAAGATATTTCATGCTGCATGCAGAGGGTCGACGTTTGGTCATAGACTTTCAATAAGGTGCTGTCTGCGATGACACTTTCGCTCTCGCAGCTTGCAATCACAGCAGAACAAAGGTGACAGAAACGGCAGACGTCTCAAGGAGGCCAGACACAATTTCGCAGCAAAGAACCAGGATCCTTCCAGGCATTCTTCACATCGCGCCAGACGCCATTTAGAGTAGGGTTGTTAGAAGGGGAACAGCTGATCAGCTGCTGACAGCAGAGGTTTACCGAGTTTATTTGGTAATGGTGACGTGAGCGAGACTTCTGAAACTGAAGTTGTAGTTCCTTCAAAATTCAAATCTTATCTGTTTTCTCTCGACATACTTCGCTAAACCTCCATGCTGTGTGTAAAATGACGAGAGATTAACATAACTATTTCGTTTCATGCTCTTACACATAGACAGAGGTTGTTTGTTAAATGTTGTTTCACAACAAAACAAAACTATTGATATAAAGCAATCCATCAGCCCAATTCATTCATCCATCAATACATCGGTCCATCCCTGCTTGTCAGCCTGGTTGTCAACCTGCCTATCTGACTGCGTATCATGGTCTGCGTGCATTATTCATGCATGTGCATACATTGATACATACCTAAAACAAGTTACTGGAAGAAAACCATTATTAAAAATACAGCATGCAGGGTGTCATGCACACACAGCCAGACAAATGCAGCATGCAGGTTGCAATATGCACGCACATTCAGATGCAGGATGCAAATATCATAGAAACATACAGGTAGACCAACGAGAGGCTAAGCTGTTGATTTAATATGAAAGACTAGAATGTTTAGAAGTATGTACCTCACATTAAAAATGTCTATTACATGCTTACAAAAATTCTCTCTACACTTTGGTGAAATCAGGTTGGACACTCCAGGAGTCGTGAGATATTTTCGGACATTAATTTTGAGATCGACAGCCAGTCAAAGACCCGTGGTGTGATTTTTCCTTCAGAAGGAAAATAAATCGCGAAATTCACATGAAAAAACGACGTAGCAAATATAAGTCATTTACAAATTGAGGAAACAGGTATGCACACAAACAACAGCGTCCTACGGCCGTTGTGTCTTTGTCTATTTCTTAAAGAAACATTATATTAAAAGCAAACAAAAACATTCAATCGTTTTATTACGTTTTGCCTGTGTGTGCACTCAGAAAATATTGATTGGCATGTAGAGATGAAGAAATTGTAGGATCGATGAATGGCGACAGCAATGAGCTAAATCAATAAGGGTTAAAAATGAAGATGTTTTGTTCTATTTCCTAATCACCATCATAAGGACAAGAGACTCGCTCACGCTGGTGCGGCAAGTAACGCGAATGCGAGGTTAGGATGACCACAATTGCCATCAAGAAGCCGAACCAAATATCGTCCTGTGAGAACTCAGTACTGATAGACATTACAGTACCGCCCTATGCAAGCAGAGACCGCAGGGACACCACTCACTTGCCAAAATGTTAAGCACACACTTGGAGCAGTGATACCAGATGCTAGTCTTGCAGATGCGAGGAACGAAAGTAGTACGCAATGACGTCAGAGATTCTTTGATCGAAGCTTAGTCCCATTGTCACAACTTGGGAGATTTCTTTTTGCTCTTGACGGGTCGTCTGCTCTGCTCGCTCTCACGACCACCGTCAAGAGTGTGACATATGCGTAGGTGGAACAATCACTGTATTACTAACATTAATTAATATGATGTCTTAATCATATGGCCGAGCCCCCACCACCTACAGTCTCCCATAAAGAATAACAAAAGACCGTAATACAGTGAACACAAAAAAGAAGAATGTATTGTTGATAGAAACAGCGAGTATTTACAATCAAGACAATATATGTTACAACTCGTTACAACTTTAGGGTTCCCGCAATTTCCTTCTGTTTGAGCTAGGTCTACTATAACATCTAATACCACCCTACATCACCCGCCTCGCCATTAAACACAATGACAAAACCACGTACCTTAATCCCGCCTTTGCATACGAGAAAAAAGAATGACCACGTGATACACAACACTCACAGAACACAACACTCGTTCCCGAATGCTTCTTACAGTCCGCACGACAGTCTGTACGTTGGAGCGCCCCTTCCTTGGATGTGTTCACCAGTAGATACCCTGAAGACCTCTCGAACACCTCCACGTAACAGCAGACTTCGATGCTGACGATCACACACGTCACAGAGGAGATGACGTTTTCCAAAGGCTGACACACAGCCCCTTGAGCTCACCCCAAGAGCTCGGTTACAGACAGCCTCCTTGTAAGGCTGGACCTTCGCCCCCTGCTTCAGACGGTTGTCTTGTCCGCGGTCTTCGGTCTCCCTCCTTCCACCAGCAGAAGAGCACGTGCTAGAGTCTCACCCCAGTCTGGAGGTATCCAGTAACCCTCACAGAGTTCCTTGCGCTAGGCAACTGGTCTACTCAAGCCACGTGCTGTCGCTGCTAGACGTCCACACGTCTAGCCGAACGAGACACCTCAAATTCTGCAGCTGAATCCTT
>SMGT01006907.1:255790-299305 GCA_004794575.1 Lanistes nyassanus | reverse complement strand
CGGCTTGAACAAGGAATAATAGACCTTAATTAGGGCCTGAGAGTCGAGGATGGATCACACCTGGAATCTATGGTGCAATCTCCTTGACCCACCAGACCCCAACACGTGACACCCATGTTGGCAGCATGGAAAACAGGGAAAACAGAAGGGAGTTTTATACAGGCGAGACTGGCGGGCAAGGCTAGGCAACGACCCGAGAGGTCCCGTGGTGGACTGTAGAAACTCTGACGCCAGCACCTAGCCTTAGTCGCCTTCCTTGAACTATAAAACTCGCCCCTGACGTCAGGCGTCCCATACACACTGTTAACTCAAGGAAGCGATCGAAATACTCCGAAGTACTTTGGTAGCCGGAGAGGAGGGGAGAGAAGTGGCGACTGTCGGTCCCTTATCCCCTGCAATGCCAGCTCTGGCGCTTAGCCTTGCGGGAATTAATCTACAGGGATCCCAGCTACGGTCGTCGACCGGCCAGCAATCGCCTGTCTCTAATTTAACATTGCCCGAATTGTGGCACGCACGGAAACTGTCTGCAAATCTCTCGGTAAACGCTCTGTGCCTCTCTCTCCCTGTCTGTATCCTTCCTCCCCTCCTCAACCTTCTCTTTCGTCTTTCTCTCTTCCTCTCTCTCTCTATCTCTCTCTCTCTTAATCTAGGTCTTTCATTCATTCTTTCTATCTCTGGTTGTTGAAAGTGGGAGATACGGGAAGGTGCAAGAGGCAAGAGTAAGAGGAAAAGCTTAGAACAACGGTTGAGATAATAATTTCACACAATAGCAGGATCCTAGCAGGGTTTCTAAACCTATTTGGTTTTATAGAAGAGAAAAAGACAAATTATACTAGATCAAATATCAGCTTTATCTAATAATAACATCATAAATGCATATTTTGTTTAAAAGGTCGCGTGTGTGTGCGTGCATGTGTGCGTGCGTGCGTGCGTGTGTCTTGTTGGGGACAAAGCCTGCCTCAAACATCGGAAAGGAGGAACACAATGGAAAAAGTTTTCAACTTACGAGTATCGAGTGGAAAAAACCCCTGCAACATCAAAGAAACCTGTTCCACAGCTTTGTCGACTTTAAGAATGCATTTGACATAGTTGACCATCGATATCAAAGAAAGCCTAGCGAAGGTAACTGAAGTACTGCATAAAAATCTCCAGCAGTGCTGTGACTTTAAACAACCAGTTCGGTGACTTCTTCCCAATTCCACTAGGGTTCCGACACAGTTGCTTCCTTTCATCCGTTCTTTTCAACCTCTGACTTCAAAAGATCATGCGTGAGACCTTCCACAAACACACGTGTACCATTTCAGTAGGAGGAAAAGCTGTCTCCAATCTGCGTGTTCGCTAATGACACTGACCTTTCAGGTGACAGTTACCAAGAACTCCAGGAACTGACAGACAGGGTTTCGAGAATGCGCGAGAAATTGTGGAATGGAGATTATGTTTTCGGAAAGTAAAGTGACTACAAGAGACACTCAGGCAGACACCATTTTGAATCAAGACAAGCTGAAAGAAAGCGAACGGTTTCAAATATCTTGGCTTGAACCTGGCTAGAGACGAGCGATCGACTACAAAAGTGTAGATAGGACTAAATCTAGCCACATCAGGTTCCCCACCCAGAACAACGTCTACAAAACTCTAATCGTCTCCATCCTGCTATAGGGCTGTGAAAGTTAGATACTGATGACATCCGAGTTAGAAAAGATATAAGCGTCTTAGACCAAATGTTTCCACAAGCTCCTCAGAATTTCCTGGACGGAACACAAAACAAACGTCTATGTCTGCAACACAGAAGTCAGAGTGGCTGGTCCCCAGGAACCTCTCCTATCTGCCATCAAGAAAAGGAATCTGGCATGGTTCGGCCACACAACACGTCATAATACCCTTACTAGGACCATCGTGCAAGGCCCACTGATAGGCGGATGGAGGAGAGAACGGCAAAGGACAAGCTGGCTTGACAACGTCACGTAATGAACAATACTTGGCATCCCAGTTCTGCTACGGATAGCAGAAGACAGACAAGGATGGCCGAGATACTCGAAAGCTGGACGACACATGCATCAACGTATGTTGGGCTGTATGTACGCATGTAGGTCACGTGGCTCGGGGAGTGCTCAGTCCGTTTAGAGAATAGACGAAAGTTGATTGAAGAGTTCGTTTCCCTTTGAGAGGAAACGTCATCAAGCCTCTTGCCCCAAGGGACGGTAAAACCCTGACGTTTATTAGGATATTTCTGTCCTTTTCTGTGCCACATTTTCTCGTGGGGTTTTTAGAGTTTCACCTTCTTTGGCTTTTGGCCGAGGGGCTTTTAAGCCATGTGAAGTTATCACGTGTGGGTGTGAATGTTAACGTGCCTTGCGCGTGCGGTCTGCGCATAAATAACGAGGAATACCTATAAGCGTGGACGAGTGGGCTGGAAGCCACAACTAATGAACAGAAATGAACTCAGAAGGCATTTTAAAATGTTGCTTATATGTTTCAAGTCTCAAATCTACTGTAACAGGGCACTATCCAGTTCTTCCCACTTCCAGACTAGAGCAGCAACAGCAGATTAGGCGTCGGGGGTGTCTCGCATTCATTTCCTCACAATTTCCTTTTCTGAACCAATGACTTTCCATCACATGACCTGTGGCGCTAGCGAAAGGCATAGTCATAGCAACGAACTGCGAAATAAATTGAAACACAATAAAAAGCCCTGAGTACTGGCGGGGTTTTAAATTAGAGAATGGGATAGGGCAATTAACTCCCACCACCACACACACGCACGGACGCACGCACGCACGCACGCACGCACGCACGCAAGCAAGCACACAACTATGGCGCGCGAATACAGTGTTGTAGAAACAATCTTGGTGAATGAAAGAGAAAAATCTGCTACTCTGCGATATGAACAGTAGTACAATGTAAATAGCAACTTTATTGTGATATATAAATGAAACATTCCGTACGTCCGTCGATTGTCTTTCACCAGCATGTTTGATCGTCTTTCGTTTCAGGTTTGTTTGTTTGTTTGTTTTTGTAGGGGCTACTCTGGTGTGTTTTTGTGTTAGTGTGTGTGTGGTGGTGGTTGGGGGGGGGTAGGATTGTGAGAAAAAGAGGATACCAGGTATAGTGGTCATTTAAGCGGCACCATCAACAGAAACTGTGGTTATACGGGAGAGAAACACTTTTTGAAACAAAAAGTCAAAATGCCAAAATGACAGGAAGCGGAAAAGGCGGTAGAAATAACATTAGGGGTAAACACACCCAAACTGACATTCCGTTCGTGGTTAATCGTGGACAGGGGCTCCTGAACTCACTCATGGAGGAGACGAACTGCGTGTAAGAGTGAAAACATGTTACAGACTTGTGGTAGGAATGAAAAAGAAGTAAGGAACATAAAATTGGCAGTAAGTACCTTTAAAGGGTTTAATAAACGGGCAGGTGTGGGTTCTACACGCATAATGACAAGAAGATATTACGGTACCTGCCCGAGGAAAAATAGAAAAGCGTCTGGCGGGGTCTGGGTGTGCACCTGGTGACAGGGTAGGGGCTTTGTGGAAAAAAAGGTCAAACATTGTTTTCGCTGAATAGTGGTCATCTTGTCAGAACCAAGTGCAGAACAAGTGCGGGAGGTGTTGGACAGTGAGCTGTGCACTACTCAGGAGGACGTCAAGAGGAGGAGCGAGGCACCCGTGTGGAGGAGTGAACGTGAGTGTTAGCGCCCCAGCCAACACGGCTGAGTGCAGCCTCTTCATGCCAGCGACATGGCTACACGGGAGGCAGTCAGACGGCTTGGACAAGATGGAGATGGGGTTGGTGGGGGGGGGGCTTGGGGGGAATCTGGGGGGTAAGTCTGCTTTAGGTAAAAAAACCCTAGGCCATTTTCACTGCTGCTCATGTGTGTGTGTGTGTTCGTACGTGCGCGCGCGTATGGGCATGTGTATGCGTTTATGTGTGTGAATGCGTGCGTGCGTGCGTGTGTGGTTAAGGAATATGGTGTTCGAATATCCAGTAGCTGGAAAGAAAAGGTCGCTGAGGGAAGGAGGGAGGGGGAAGGGGGAATCAGGAGAAAGTAAAGGGAGAGGGAAAAAAAGGGATGAGGAAAAAAGTTAGAGGGGAGATAACGCGGTGCTTTATTCTCGTCAAAAGGGAAATTATTACAAATTGGCGCATATTTCTCGGAAATTAAGTAAGTGCATCAAAAGATCTTGCTTAATATAGCTGCAGATTTTCATGTAATTGCATTGAATAACTCGCACGGAGTATCAAATCAAATCATAATACTGTTAAATAAATAAAACAGCTACATTAAGAGTCCTTTTTAAATAATTTAGGCGAAGCAGAAAGAAGAAGTACATTCCGCCTAATCAGCTTCAAGCACTCGGCCAAGCTACAACGTCCATTATATTACGACAATGTGTGGCGAGAGGACTTAATAGAATGAGCGAAAGAATGTGCGGGTACGACAAAACTGTGCGGTTTTACGACAGCAAAGTCAACATCGTTAAATCAACGTTGGCCGCCCGGAGAATGCATCGAAGGGAAGAACATAAAATTAAAAAGCATTCAGCTGAGGCTTACTATGGACAGAAGAATAATGGCTCTGAGCAAACGTCGATCGCTGGATGGTGGGTCCGTAAAGTGGTGTTTCGCTTCGTGCGCAAACGGAGGGCGAGACACGACCCTGCTTAAATGCGCAGGGCACTATCAATACTCTGCAGCGCCGAGCATTGCCAACAATACCTTCTGTATTGTTTGAAAGTTTTCTGGCAGGCCGAACTTCAAACAATGGTGTCAGACAGAAAAGACCCCCCGAGACCATCCATAATTAGATCTCTTAATGCCTGCATCAGACAGACGATGGAAGCGAAACTTTGGGACAGCTAGGTTAATTAATTGGGAGTTGGAGCAAGGGGTGGGGACAGTTGGGTAAAAGAGTGAATAAAGGGATGTTTCACTGTCCCTCTTTCGTTTTTGGAAAGTACATGTATGCCAATGACAAGTAAAAGGAATTGCTTTATGGGGAAACAGTTCAATAATTCAGAGAAAATAAGCCGCGAGCGCCCATATACTTACTCGCCCATGTACTCAGTCACAACCAGTCACGCACGAATTCACACACACACACACACAGATACCGCAAGCACGTACACCTTTAGGACAAACACTAGTAACATAATTACTTCAGATTTACTCCACATATTTGTGATTACAATTTCGATTGTCTGTTATCAGATATAGATACAAAGTAAATGACTCTTAAATGATACACATACACGGACGAAACAGGCAACATTTAAAAACCGACTAATCCGGGTGTGGTCCCACAAAATGTTAAACAACATACCCGAACAGAAAGGAGCAAAGCAAGCAGAAAGAGAAAAACAAATCATACTGTCAGAAGTTGAAAAGGAGATTAAAGATGAAAACAAAATCAGCCTATATATAAAAATTCTACAAAATTAAATATAAACCTACAAATATAAACAAGTAATGAACTAAGAGACACATCACGATTTATGCAATAAAAAAAATACCGAGATTTATTGTTCCACGGCAGAAAGTGACTTAACAGGTGAATGCATGGCCCACACAACTTGCCAGACAAGCGGACAGAGTAAAAAACGGAACTTTCCCCTCGTTGCTGGACTTTAAAACTTGCTTCTGAGGCGCTATAGATATAATTCGAATAAGTTCTGCTCGTAAAGGTTCTGAAAGAGCAGATGTTTCCGGCAAGATAAGCCATTAGAAGCTGGAGCCTGTTAATGTCTGTGTTTGTGTTCGATGCTATCCACGGAAGACGGTCGTGGCGGTTGCAATCCGCTAATCACGTGGCCTTTGCCTGAGGACTAAAGAAAGGAAAGGAAATGGTGCTGTTTGCCAGGCCCACTGCTGCAGTCACCTTGTGAAGAACTAAGAATATATCACTCAAAAGAATTAGCAGACCCGTTACACTTCAGCAGGCAGGTTGAGGGCGTGTGTACTACTTTGCAAGAACACAACATCGGACCATGCATGTTTGGACGCACCTTAAGTTTCATGCTGCAACAGTGAACGTCTGCGTGCATGGGAATCGGTGCTGGGGTGTTTGCGTACAATGCAGGAGGAAGCCAAACGTGCAACACAATGCGCCAGACAATGTGTGCAAATCAAACGCGTGCAGGTAACAAAGCAAAACTGAACGGGCAATGGGCAGGCAAAGAATGTATAATGTGAACGTGACTCAGTCACTGCTAAGGGACGGTTGGGTATTCATGGACACGGTGGTAAGACAGTTTTTAACCTGCCTCCACAACCCGCTACAACCAGACAGGAAGTGTCAGCGAGTGCAGACGACAGGGACGCCTACGATCGGCGTCCGGACAAAGACGACAGGTTTGTCGTCCTGTCAGCCTTACGGGGCAGAACAGACACTGCCTACGCCCTCAGGGAGCAGCTGGGAGTAGCCAGCGATGTCACTGTCAGCGACCAGGCGATTATTAACTGGCTCCGTGAGGGTACGCTGGGTTCAAGGAATCCCGCAGTGCGACCTGTCCTGACGGCAAATCATCGCGCTGCTCGGATGACCTGGACAAGTCAGCACTGGGCAACAATTTTCTTCACCAAGTAATCCTGTGTTGCCAGATCATTTCACGATGGCAGAATCCGCGTCTGAAGGTCACAAGAGGAGCACGATCATGATGCCACTGTGAGGGCGCGGCAACCGTTTGATGGGAATGGGCATAGCCTCAAGTACAGCCCTGCACCATGTGCAAGGCAGCCTCACTGACCTGCTCTACAGGGATGACATCCTGCAGCATCTCGTACTGCCAGCGCTGCAGGGAATGGGACAAGGCGCAGTTCTCCAGGATGACAATGCACTTCAGCTTTGACTACCAGTTTGTGTTTTGGCATCACGTAGCGCGTCAGTATGTGCTGGTCTTGTAATTCTTTTGAGCAGTATAGCATGGCCGCTTGAACGTGGGCGCGTACGTGCGTCCGCGTGTAAATGTGTCTGCGTGCTTGCACATGGCCATGACCTTATGTATAAACAAGAGCAGCAAGGCGTTTGTGTTATCGCAGACTGGAAAATCCTCACCACGGAGAGAGAGAGAGGGAGAGAGGGAGGCATAAGGAAATGGAATGGAGGGAGAGGCAGAAGCGAGAAAAAAAGAGGCGAGGGAGGAGGTCATGGGGAAGAGAAGAGCAAACACGGAAACAGAAAAGCAGGGAGACGCAGGGAGGCAGGCAGAAGGATACAGAGCAGTAAGCAGAGATACTGTGGGAGGAAAAGGGGCACGTTTTGTAATCCGTAATCAATTGCAAGGATTACCCCGAGGTCACCGTTATGCAGGCCAAGCCGTAAATTTTCGCTTTAGTCTCAACGCTTGTCAGATCTTCAGTATTTTTAGCAACACAAAGATTTGCATGGGCATCCCTATAATGACGCGCTAAAAGTAAACTAAGATATCTGGACGTCTGTAAGTTTGCCTCATAACCCCAAATTTATTTTCTCAAACATTTTTTAGACGACAGAACGTCACTGCTGAAGTTTTGCACGCGCAAGAAACAAAAGGCTGACATACGTTATGACTGTCGAAAACCTCAGACCCATTAGATTAGAGGCTAGATTTATTCCTACTTGGCTTTACATCCATGTACTCACACGTAGGCACGCACGAATCCACACACACACGCGCACGCACACCCACACGCACACGCACGCACGCACACAACTTTCAACTCACAGAACCGTAGAGATCTGGGCAAGCACATGGTGAATATAATGATTCATGCCAATAAGGCATACCACCTTGAACAGAATGACCTTTTCCTAAATACCCTTTTTTCCAACCCCATCAACCCACTGCACGTGCAGCTGCTTTTTCGTTAAATAATCGCAATTGAAATGCTAAAAAATTTCTAATAAATAAACACTGCAAAAATTTCAATTTAGCAACTTTAAAAAATTCCACCTTATCATCTAATGATAGCTCAGTACCAGAAACAATCAGATGAACACAATTTACTGTCTCATGCCTGTAAATATATCGACTTCCCCCTCCCCCCTCCCCCCCCCAAAAAAAATCCCATTTTGTCTTCTTCTTTTCCTCCATTCTGAGACTGACGTGGAAAATCACCTCTCTCAAACGAAGTGACGACAAGTGGGACTTGTTTGATTTGTCGCATACCATTTCTCCAGTTACGACATGAACCCCTCAGTCGCAAAAGACAGACACCATTGGTGTTAGGAAACCCGAAGTCCGGTGACTTTAGTCAGCTTACATCATTAGAGGAAGGAAAGAACGTCACTAACAGGACCAAGAGCTTCAGCTGCAAGAGGATCGGCTTCCATTGATCGTTAGGGTTATTCCCTGGAGCTAAGCTGAGTTCCATTAGGCGGTGTACAGCAGCAGGAAACCAAGACTGACTTTTGATTCATCCTGTACACACTTCAACCCCAGACAGGGCGTGAACGCAGCTCACTGAATGGGAATCTACAAGAAAGTTCCCGAAACCTGGGTACCCCTCCCCTCTCCACACACACAAACTTTGATTAGAAACTTCAGGGTGCAACAACTTGAGATCTTTGATGTGTTATCAAATGGTATTGCCTCAGAAGACAAGGCAGGAGAGACATTATGGCTGTGTATAGTCATCATCATACATGAGCACGGAAGTAAAACACAAATCTTGCACTTTCATAGCTTGGTATTATACGCAGATACAAGGAGGAATCGATGTAGAGGACAAGAAAGAAATGGAAATAAACAGAAGAATAAACCAACAAAACAAATCGACCGGGAAAGGGGTGATTTAAAATTGACATAATGTACGAGAAAGGGGAACCAAACAGAAAAACAGAGTGGGCAGATAGAACCGACATAAAAACAGAAAGATAAGCAAGCAGACGGACAGGCAGGCAAGAAGGTAAGCAGGCAAACAGACAAACTAGCAGCCGGAGAGATGGAAGAAAGAGAAAAACAGGAGTAAAGCTAGATTACGAAGAAACTCAAAGACAGAAAGTTAGAAAGATGAACCCATAAACGAGGCTTATAGAGAGGCAAAATGCAGAAAACTGAAAAGTTAGATTGAAAATTGGATACGGCGCGAACTACGGACCATCGTTACGTGATGTATTTCAGGGACGAGCTGGATGGAACTAGCAGGCTAATAACAGCTCTTTCTCACAATCTTCACGTTTTTATGTCGCCACCACGTCAAAGCGATAACAAAACTGTCAGGGCTGCCAGCCGGAATAGCCTGCGGGCTCTTCAGCTAGAATTAATTCGTCCTGAACCACCGCTGAACACTTCTCATCCGGTTGCAAGTGTTGAAAGTAGACAACCTTAATTTAGCAGATACACATTACCGAGCAGAAAAAGTGGTGTACGTTCAGCAATCTAAACGTCCTTTTAATTAAAAAGGACAGGGCCTCGTGTGAATCTCATTAATATGATTTTCTGCTTGTAAAAGACAGCACAGAGGGAGAGAGAGAAGGACGATGAGAGATGGAGGGAATGAGAGAGGGACTCTGTGGGGGTGGCTGGGTGGGGCGGGATTGATAGCAATTTTAATATTGCGGGTCCAGCCGAATCGGTTGCTTTTCGACTCGAGAAATTCATTTGCAGGGTGCAAATTTCAAAAACGCGAATCCTCCATTCTCGAGATGCAAGCGCTTACACGCCATCATTTATATCTGACAGCAAACGAAGTTAACATTATGATTATCACTCACTTACTCCATCCATCCATCCATCCATCCATCCATCCATCCATCCATCCATCCATCCATCCATCCATCCATCCATCCATCCATCCATCCATCCATCCATCCATCCAATTTTTATTTTAGTTAGTGGAACATTCGTGCCACTTATATTTACTTTATTTGCAACAATGGAATTACTGCACGAATATTGATTCACTATCAGTATTTTTTTAAGCATATTTTGCAGTTTTACACGTAAAATGTTAACACCGAAGACTCTTTCAGGCTTTTCTTAACCAGACGAAGGTTTGTCTTAGTTCAATGAACCTGAGGGTACGTATAACAGTAAAGGATATCCGATCATGTTTTTGTGGGGTTTTTAAAGTCGTAAGAGACTGGGGTGTTGGAGAAAATCACAGGATCGGTAGGGCTGTGCCCATCTCCTTTCCGTCGCAATCTTACCTTCCCTGACCCATGGGGCCAGGTACCCATTTGCAGCTGGGAAGGGTGGGGGGGGGGGAGGGTAGTGTGCTGCGGCAGACGGGTTTCGAACCAACTGCGGCTGTGCTTTAGGGCTCGAAACCCCGCGCTCTAACCATTCTGGCATCGGCATCTCCCTTACCGCAAATTACGATGCACGCAGGTCAGGTTAAAAAGTTCTCTTTCATTTATGTGACTGAGAAAAGGGGTTTGGATGCTGTTGCTTAGCAGTAAAACCGGGTTGAAGGGCCATGAATTGGCGATGTGTCAAAACGCGAGGCGAAGAAGGGTCACCGTAGAGTCCAATACTTCGTTACCCTGGTAGGGTCACTAAACGTGTTTCCATTTAACACGGGGATCTCTGACCACAGAGTTAAGAGCAGAGGCTTGCGCTCGCTTTAAAGTCTGGCTTTGAAGTAAGCGGGATGTTTCGCGGACCCACGGCGCTTTCTGAAGAAATGTCTGTGGATTCGAACTGAATTCAGCGTGTCGGACTCCCAGAAGATCAAGGGACTAGCTTTGAATTATGCGGGGGTGACGAAGCAGAAACGTCTGGAACTGCTTTCCATACTGGCCGGAAAAGGGACCCCACAGGAGTACTAACAACGAGAACCCAAAGGAAAATAAAAACCAAACGGAAAGGCACTGGCCGGTTAGTAGAGATGATGGTCACGTGATCACGAGGCCATGCGTAGACCTAGAAACGCAGTCTTTACGTAGAGGCTTATTGCATGTCATACGCACACGCACACGCACACGCACACGCACACGCACACACTCTCTCTCAACTCCCCCCCTCTCTCTCTCACACACACAGAGACACACACACACCCCCCACACACACACAACCACCCCCCCCCACACACACACACACACAATTTTGAAGCTCAGAGGGAAAGAAGGAGGGAGAGAGACAATGGAGAGGAGAGGACGACGGAAAATGAGCGAGGAAGGAAAACGAAAAAACACTAGAGAACGTCAGAAAGAGAATAACAGTCATGTTGCCAAGTGACTGTGCGCTCATGTGAACATACCTAATCGTAGCTTTTACCTACAGAGGATTTTGTTTTTGTCTGCACTTGTGTAGAATTTCTGGTTCTAAGACTGAAAGTCATTGAGAGAGAGTTTATTAGGTACAATCCCACACCTTTGACTTCTTATAGGCGACGCCCCTTTTCCCCAGTTTGCGTCATCGCACGAAATGAAAGAGACAACAGAGAATCAGTTGACAGCTTATAAAGTTGATTAGGAAACCCTCACATGTACCAGAGCTCCACATTTTTCACAAGAAGCCAAGTTTTTTCTTTCTCCCATAATGCATTTCCTCTGTTCCGTTTGCGCCTCGCATACTCTCGGCCAGCTTACGTGCACCAGTGTCTGCATATCAGTCGGCGCGCACGCGCATGTGTGGTGCTTGTGTATGAGTGTGTGTGTGTGCGAGAGAGAGAGACGCTGCGTATGTGTGTATGTGTGTAAGTGAGAGAGAGAAACGTTGGGTATGTGTGTATTTGTGTGTGTGACATTGTGTGTGTGAGAGAGAGACTTTGGGTATGTATTTGTGTGATATTGTGTGTGTGTGAGAGAGAGAGAGAGACGTTGGGTATGATTGTATTTGTGTGTGTGACATTGTGTGTGTGTGTGAGAGAGAGAGACGTTGGGTATGTGTGCGGCCGAGTTTTGAAGTTTCTGTAACTTCTGTAGCAGATACAGAGGACAGCCGGCTAGCAAGGAATTGCAGTAGTCGAGTTTAGACAGAACGTAGGCACATACAAATGTGTTTGCAGCCTTGTTACACTGTTACACTTGTACCGATTATGAAGAACCCAACAACGACTGAAAGAGGAAAAAAAAAGCTTCTAAACATTCCCTACGTGGTCTCTACTTTCCAGACCTGCATAAAAAGCACTACGGTCTTCATAAAGATTACATGCAAGTAGTAATTACTCCTTAAGAAAATTTGTTCTCTTGGGCGAATAACACTTTATTTACTGTATTTTCCGCTATCGAATTTTGAGGTCAGTAAGGACAAGAGAATGGGAGGGAACTCTTGTGGTTGCTGTCGGTAAACTCTGTTCGCAGTAAAAGTACGAAGGTTTCGGCCCAGCGGCTACTGTTTGCCCATCTTCGTTCTGATGAAAGCTCTCCTTTTCAGCTCCTCTCCCCCCCAAAAAAATTGCCAGAAGCTCGCGCAGTAAATATGCCGTCAACTCAACACTGTTATCTTTTCTTTAACTCAAGGAATGCTGCCATGACAACCACTCTAGAACTCCTTGAGCACTCCACACACAATCAAGGAGCAGGTCATTCCGTAAATCTCAGCCACAGCTCTGTGTTCATCTGCCCGCTCCCCAGGCTCACTCTGCTGGATAAACGAACCTTTAAACACTAGTCTCTCTCACATATTCCAAATCCTTGCTGCGTTTAAAATAATTGTCACTCATTTTCATCCATTTAGTATTTTCTTCGAGGTATAGTTGGATGCTGTTTTAAGTAAGGCTTCATACGGGGCAAAACGTTCTCCCGTTATCTTTGACCTAAAGACGAAAGTTCTGGGATGCCGTCTCCGAGAAACCTTTTCCGTCTAAGATACACTGATCTGTTTCAATACCATGTTTAGCACTTCATTTTCGATCACTCTTCACTGTTTAAAATCAATGACATAATATCTTTACCCCATTATCAGTTCATTCATTACATTTCAAAGCAAAACTAATGTTTCTCAATACAGTACGATCTGCCACTAAAAGGACACTAGATTAAGCCAAACCCAACTCAACTCAAAGCCAACCCATCCCAAACAAACCAACTCAAACCAACCAACCTAGCTCAAACCAGTGTCTAGGTCAAATGTAACTTCATTAGTGTGACTAATATTATGAACACAGAGAGCAGAATCTTGGTTGGAACATTTATTTTGTACGCGCGGGAACCGAGAATTCTGACTTGAAATCTTTCCGTGATTTAACAAAGAAACACCGAAGACGGCAATGTGTTAATGTTCACCATTACTCTGTATTCTGGACATGAATGTTTCAAACCCGATAAATTGTCGTGATATGAGAATGGCAGAGAGAAACAAAATAAAGGAAACCCACAAGGGCTTTAAACGAAGAAAATAAAAATAAAAATTCAGAACCTCTGAGAGTTGTTATTGCTAGTATCTATCAAATTAACAAAGAACAAATGAGAACAGAGCGCTATAAAATCGTCGATGGACAATCCCAACAAGGTACTGGCAGCGCTAGACATACCCGTATGCTGACGTATGCAAACAAGGGAGCCTACCGTACCCATACACGTAGCAAAGAGAGAATCGAAAGTAAGGAGCGTGGCAGATCTTCAAAAAAGATCTGCCGCCCCTTTCTTTTAAACGACCCTAGTCTTCACACGGCTAACCCTCGGTGTACAACGTGTGCATACAGCGGATCCCTATTTTATATCGTCAACTCGCTCACTAAGCGTAGGTTGACGACTGGGATCCAAGACAAACACAACATAGGACAAATACATGGAATTCTCAAGGTGCACAATATAATTAACAAAGAACAAATGAGAACAGAGCGCTATAAAATCGTCAATGGACAATCCCAACAAGGTACTGGCAGCGCTAGACATACCCGTATGCTGACGTATGCAAACAAGGGAGCCTACCGTACCCATACACGTAGCAAAGAGAGAATCGAAAGTAAGGAGCGTGGCAGATCTTCAAAAAAGATCTGCCGCCCCTTTCTTTTAAACGACCCTAGTCTTCACACGGCTAACCCTCGGTGTACAACGTGTGCATACAGCGGATCCCTATTTTATATCGTCAACTCGCTCACTAAGCGTAGGTTGACGACTGGGATCCAAGACAAACACAACATAGGACAAATACATGGAATTCTCAAGGTGCACAATATAATTAACAAAGAACAAATGAGAACAGAGCGCTATAAAATCGTCGATGGACAATCCCAACAAGGTACTGGCAGCGCTAGACATACCGAGGGTTAGCCGTGTGAAGACTAGGGTCGTTTAAAAGAAAGGGGCGGCAGATCTTTTTTGAAGATCTGCCACGCTCCTTACTTTCGATTCTCTCTTTGCTACGTGTATGGGTACGGTAGGCTCCCTTGTTTGCATACGTCAGCATACGGGTATGTCTAGTATCTATCGTCATCATTTTTCTGTTATCTTTCTGTTTTCCTTCATTCGTTGGTTTGTTCACTCTTTACTTTCTCTTTCCTTCTTCTTTTTTCTCTTTCTCGTTCGTTAGCACTTTCTTCACTGAGTTAGTTTATTATTTAATTTGTTTGTTTCTTTTTCTTTCTTTGTTTTCTTTTGCTTCCGTCCTCTAGTCTTTCTATTTCTTTCCCTTCTTCTTTGTTCTGGTCTTGCTATTTCTTTTTATCTTCTTGTCTTTCCTTTTTTATTACGGATTTTAGTTCCTTTCCCTTCCCATCGTTTCTGTCCATCCATTGTCTCCTCAGTTATCTGTCTGCCTATATCTTCTGTTCCCGCTTGCATGAGACTCTAGGAGGAACCTCACAGGCACATTACTTTTCCTACATAAATGGGATAAACACCTGAGCCACTTGTTGTCTTGGTAGCTCCTATCTTTATGTGGTGCCTAGATCACGCGATACCAACGTCCAGACTTGTTTTGCGCTTTGCCTGCATAAGCACCCTTGACTGATACTTGAATCCCTCCCGTCGCCGACCTCCACCCCCTGTCTCCAACCGCTGACACGTCGTACTCACAAAAATCACCCCATCAACTGCTGAACTCTGGATGGGATCACTGACATCCAGCAAACACCTTCCTGTGCAGAATCCGACCTCAGGGGGGATAAGTACTGTAGTGTCCAGTCAGCTGAGTCGTCTATATCTGTGCTGTTCTTTTAATGGGTCGGTCGCCATTCACTTCTTTGTTCTCGAAGTTGTCTATAACCTTCCGCTGATGAGGCAACAACCAACAACCTAATCAGCGGGGCACATTTGAACGAACGAACGAACGAACGCAGGCACGCACGCACGCACGCACGCACGCACGAACGCACGCACGAACGAACGAACGATGTCCGAAATCTATTCACTGCTTAGTGTATTCCCCACAACTTGATTGGAAAACTTACAGAGGTCTTGACATCTCTCTGTTTCCGGTTTCAAAAAGGAATATGATTTCTGCAGCAAGAAAAACTTTCTTCAGCAAACGTCTTCTTTCAGTGACCAACTGAATATTTGGTCGGTACCCTATATACTAGAGTTGCCGTTTCCGCTTATCTATCTCACTGTTGCGGGTGATAAAAGATTCGGCATTCAGAAAAGAAACCGTTTTCTATGTGTCTGCTCCGTTTTCACCCAAATAAACAAACTTTCTAATGGTATTTTTTTACTCTAGCAAATCACCTTTGTTTTCATCCTTCTATTTGTCCTTGTGTGTTTAGGAATGTGTCTCCACGAAGTGATTTTGTTTGGTTAGCTCATTCAGTTCCGCAGCCAAGATAGTGGCTGAGATGCGCTACAAAGAAGCGAACGACAGATTCAAGCCAAGCGAGTTCATGTCGGCATTTCAAGGAATAACCTACAAAGACCCATTGACAGGGTTTGGTCAAGAAAACAATCAATGAGGCCTGCAGTAGACCAACCTTACTCGTTCCATTGCAGAGTGGGAGAGCTCGAGAAAGTAAAACAAACAAACAAACAAACAAACCCAAGAGTTAGAATGAAGACAGCGAGAGCAGAAAGAAAGAGGAATTGAGACGAAGTAGGAAGCGCACGCGCACGCACGCACACACAACCATGTGGTGAAGTACAATGGTCATACGTAAAAACACGTTGTCCTTTACCTCCACTGCCTCCGGACAACTGCAAGAAAGATCGAATTGCGGTATCTTATTTAGATTCGAAAGTCCATGGTCTTTGTTATTCAACTGATGGAGGCTCTGTTGCATGAGGGTTAAGTTAAATCGGTTGTATAGGTGCAATGGCTCATACATTTCAGACGATAGTCAATTTTATTTGCAGAAAAGGACATACGAGCACTCATGCAACTCCGCCTGGGACTATGAAACTGGGCCGGTAAAATAGCTCTAATGTTCGCACAGTCTCCCACTAGCAGTATGTCAGACTTCAGTCTGTAGAAAGAAGATACGGGGGGAGTCTGTCTATAGCATACAGACGATCTCCACTTACTTTCTGAAACGCACATCAGGATTCTGCAGACTATAATCATTTATTTGATGCATACGTCTGGCTCTCAGAGACACATTTTACGCAAGGATGCCAAACACCCGAAATGCCGAGGTCTCTCTCTTCTGGACGTATCGCTCACTGTAAATCCGGGTCTTTTAGCCCTTCCGCGCCCCTAGGGATACAGAATTACCAGGGACACGAACTGAAGGTTCGGAAGATGGATGGTCATGGGAGCTGGACTGAGATTCGATGGCGCTATGCATTGGCATGCGCGAAGCGAACTGAAGCAGCCCCGTATGTAGTAGAGTAAAAGGACCTGAAGCTGCTTTCCGGAAGTTGATTTGCAGCAAGGAATAGACGGGGAGTAAAACATTCATCTGGAAAGCAAACTTCCGCGATGCTGTATCGTATCCTTTGAAGGGCCTCAGCTTCTGCCAAGCTTCTGTCTACGGTACAGGGGGGGCTGTCCTCGAAAATCTCACGTGTGACGTCATGCACTGACGTCACACGCCGAGCGTGGGGAACGACCTTTAACACGCGGATGCTTGACAAAAGGTCAGTAACCAAGAAACAGAGAAGATGAGATAGCTAGGATTTAAACTATCGTTAAATAGTCGAATACCTTTATGGTACGTTAATGAGTCAGGAGTTACTAATAACCGCATCATACCAGTTGCAGCAAAAGGAATAGATTGGTTTGAGGCTAATTTTGTTTTAACTTTAATTCAGGATGTTTTAAAGCCACCCACCCCAGTTAACAGGGCTTCGTTAATTTGGAAGGGGTGAGAGAACAGGGAAAAGCAATGGGCCTCTAAAGGTAGCGTTCACCTGAGACTTGGGCGAAAGGTTCGAACTGCATGGGCAATGTCTCGTTCCCGAGACAGAGACCGTCACACTAGCACGAAAGCTGCAAGGATGGTCGTGTCAATCTCAGCCAGAATGAGACTGTGAGATACATCTACAGCGCAGTCGAGAGATTTTTTTAAAATAAAAAGGCCATCATCTTTGCATGTCTGAGGAAATGTCAAGACTTATAAAATTTCAACCCCCAAAACCCCAAACAAACAAAAACAAAAACAAAAACACGTAGTGATGTTTGTCAAACGTAAGGCGAGATAAAAATTAAAGGGCATAAGACACACTGCTATTTGAGAAAAACGTTTTGTACTCGTTTCCAGACGCGAATATGCATACCAATCATGGTCATGGCAAACTTTCAAACATTTTCTTACCTTTGGTACCCGAAGTATTGTGGGGTACACAAGCGTGATTTTTGCTAGCTGGCCGCTAGTTCATTTCAGATTTAATAAGATGGATATGATCTAAACATCTCCGGAGTTTATATCTATACATAAGAATTTCGTATGGACAAGCAGATGAATTAAGAAATCTCGCCATCTATGTTCCAGCTTTTCGTTACATATCTACAATAGCCAACCGACCGACCGACCCATCCACCCACCCACCTTAGCCCGGGCAAGCTTTTCAAAGCATGTAATCAGCCCTATGTCCGTAACCCTACGCAAGCCAATTAAAAGGGAAGTCATACGTTATAGTGTAGCTTCTTATTTCTAGAATAAACACAAGTTGCCAAAGCAATCCGTAGCATAATAATTAAAGTGTTAATTTTATGGACTAAAATGTGATTCTCACCTTCCTTTTTTTCCACAGCTTTAAATCTTTGTTCTGTTGAGGATAGGGGCGGGAGTTATGGGAGAGGGTAGGTGGGGCTAGTTAAGGGTGAGGGTGTGTGTGGGGTGGGGTTCTCTGCGAACCTTTTCAGGAACTGTGAAACGTCAAGCCTTTACACAGAAAATAGATGTATTGACTCCAAAGAAAGACTGAAAAAAGCGCTCAACCCAAACCCTGCGTTTTTTCCCGCTGACTTCATTTGTATAGAGTTATGGAGATGGAGTGCACTGACTAGCTGATATAAAAAAAGAGTTACCCGGGCTTGGACAGAAGTGCTTGATTGAAAAGAATTTTGCGAGTTGGAGGGGTCATAGAGAAACACTCCCCCGCATATGCACTGCGAAAATGTCACTTAGACGGCTGTGCTGGGTTTGCAAGCAGGCAGGTGACAAGAGTGCACACTGCACAAATCGTGCAAAGCCGTTCGCTCGTGGAGCGAGAGTGGGCGGCAGGATACAGTTACCGACTGGTCCGAACAGCTGATTCATAAAACTTAAAGATTAATCTTTGATCTGGGGCTGATGTTTCCCTTATTGATCAAAGTGTATTCAAGGCTGAAGATCGCAACCCCCCCCCCCCCGAAAAAGAACTTCGTCTACACGGAATTAATGGAAAATAGTAAGGCATTTTGGTATACTGTACAAGACCTTAATGGAAAACAGTTTGGCATTTTTGGACAAGCTGCTGTAATAATGAAAGTAGGAAATAAACATATACAGCATGATTTATTCATATTTAAATACATTCACAGAAATATTATTTTATGGTTGCACTGGTTGGTTCAGAACAGAATTACTTCGTATTTTTGGAAAGAACAGATGAGACGACTAAATAACTCGTTTTTTTTTTGGGGGGGGGGGGAATGATCTACCTATTTCCTCACTAGCAGGCTAGTGAAAGAGACAAATTCAAAGCGGCAGAAAGCCAAAGGCTGCTTTGTTAATGTCAAATTGTCGAGGGGTGCATTGAAAGGGCAAGAGTGTCAGAAAACGAAAGGTGAACAAGGGTTCATTACGTCACACCCTGTCCAACCGGTTAGAACAGCAACAGCTGTGGTACACAAAAGAAAGAGACTTCGCGTGCATGTTGTCAACAACACACTTCGTGTGAAGAGGGGATGCATGTTTCATTGAAGGACTTTTTCTACTTGGCCGCTGGTGAAATGCCACTCGTTATGCAGTATTTATACAGTAATACGAGGATTCCCTGCCGGTGAAGGAGTCCTTTTCCAAAGCGAGAGGTCCGTGGTTTACGCCCGGTGTCGCAAGAAATTCGGTCCGCCAAGAAATCTGGTCCGGCATGCAGATTGCGCATGGGCGCGCAGAGAGTAAGCAAAACCTTAACCCTAACCTACCCTAACCTAAATGCTGAGACGAAAAACAATTCTAATTTAACTAATAACTGGCTGTTTAAATCCTCGGACCACACTTACCACAATAACCAATGACTAGTACGCATGCGTATACTATAACCTAACCGGACCTGGACCAGATTTCTTGGCCGACCGAATTTCTTGCGACACCGGACCAAGTTATATCTAAGACTTAAAAATTGACAATCTAGTAGCTGCCCTACAAGACGCACGACACTATAGGGAACAGTACTAGAAATACTTGGCCTGGTGTGAGTATAATGTGACTGGGTGGGACTGAAACCTGTTTTGTGACAGCTGTCCATCTTTGGCAGCACTTTGCCTGCAGCCATTTTGAATTGTCTCTGGTCATGTTTACCCGACATTTTAGGCCCCATGTGTAAAAATCCCAAGAAATAACTATATCCTCTACAGACAAAAATCAAACTGATTTTTAAATTTAAACAAACGCTGAACAAAATTTTTATTACCTTAATCTTTGCTATCTTCTCAAAGTTGGTTAAAATCCAGCAGCAATGAGGTAACTGAAATCCACTGTGCACAAAATCCGCCTTATGAACTGTCATGTCATTTTGGTCAGCTGAGGGCACTTGCAAAAACCCGTATGTATTCCTATTCCAACCTCAATACATGGTCAAAGGGAAACAACTTCATAACTAGGACTGTGTAAGCTACTGATTAAATGCACTTGCTTCACTTAAAAGGACGTATCTTGCTGGTAAGACATTGGCAGGCAAAGTGACGTTATGTAAGAATGTCCTGATGGAAGTAGTTTCGGACGGGACAAAAAAAGATAAAAACAAAACAAACAAACAAACCCAGATCAAACCTTGTAAGTGGGAAAACCACTAGAGTCAATGATTTATTTAAGTATTTCAGACCATCACCAATTATAAGTGATCATTCCCTAGGCATGAACAGAAACCAAGCATGTTCCAGTTCTCAGAGAGAGAGAGAGAGATATACAAGGAGCGTACAAATCCGCTGTCAGCATGCACGCACTTTTGTTCCAACCGCCAAAAGCAAAATCCAACTACTGTCTCCCATTTAGATTACTGTATTAAGCTTTTTAAAAGAAACGAAAAATGTAACACACGTAAGACTTACTCTGACGTGCATGAGAACCACAAAATAAGATCAGGAAATTTTTTTTAAATCAGTCGTGTTCGGGAAAACAAAATCCTGTACTGGAGCAACAGAAGCTTCGGTAACAAATCTTGAAAAAAAAACGAGCTGAAGGGGAGAACTGCATTACTCGGGGGCGACTTGAAAATTGACACAGGACTGAACAGTTTTCTGTTTGATATTTTCTTGCTGATAAAAAACAAGATAAAAGTATTCTTTTATCGCGAATTTTTAAAATACTTTTCAAGCAGTGGACTTTATTTACAAAGAAGAGGGACTTTTTTATAAAAAAAGTTGAAACTTGCGAAATATACTGTTGTGTTTCCCCGAGACTAGGTATTTTTCAGTTTTCAGTAAGCTTCATTTAAAATTTGCTTTTAAAAATTTACTTTTACAGTTTAAAAAAACTCAGCAGAATAATTATTTGTAAGTGTTTCGTGCTTCATTTGATATATTCTATTATCACTGTAACGCAGCTGACAGGTGATTTTTCTTGAGGGGAAAAAATTCCCCCCCAAAAACGAAGTCATCAATACTGAAAATATCGTTTAATGCTTTCATTGCAAGAAAGAAGTCTCTTTATTAAAAGGTATACTATCAGGATTGTAGGTATGTGGCGTTGTGGCTGTGTAGTCTAGAGCTGACGATTGTGGAGGGACCATGACAACAGGATTAGTCATGCCTGCATTGCTGTAGGTCAGAGGAGCGTTGTACGCCCCAGTTAACATTGGTGAAGGGACCACGAAGGACGAATTTTGAGCAGGGTTAGTAATGCCTATAGGGGTTGTGCTGCTGGCTGTCTGGGAAACCACGACTGTGGGGTTGGAACTGACGACGTAGGCAGGGAGCGGATTGTTAGGGGAGGCGAAACAGGCCACAAACGAGGCTAACAGCAGGATTGAAAAGCCAACAGCAAAGACAATCATTCCCCACCCATAGTGAGCAACATGTTTGTCCGCAATATTCAGAGACACGATTACATCAACCTTTGAAATGAAAATGCCCAGAACAGTAGCACCGCATGCACCTGAAAACAAAAAAACATACAGAGCGTGAAGAATATATCCATCCCAGTGCATAACATCAAATTGTACATAGACTTGAAAGAAGCGACGACAGCCGCTGCATAAGATTTAGGAAGTTAGCGAACATTTTTACCTTAACCTGAACGAAATGAATGGCACGCCAGCACACCTGAAATCACTTACAACGGTTATCTATCAATAGGCAATCATAGTTTGAAAACATTTCTGCAATCAGATTTTGAGCTTAGTAGAAACAGAACCTTTAAGACACGAAACATTGCCAAAAAAATTGTCGAAAATAGTTTACTTAAAACTATAAAGCTGAATAGAAGAAACCTAATAAATCTGAACAGCTCAATCCCTTTTCAATTATTTTGCATAACTTGATGAGAGACGAGCGAAAAGCGAAATTTGCAAGGGACCCTCAGCCGGTTATATTTTTGCTGAAAACGTGAACGCATTACCCGAGAAGAGCTTTAGATGTGAAAAAGTGTGAAAACATATCTTTAGCTTGACAACATTAAATGCTAGAACAAAGTGGATCCAAAAGGAAGATACATTCATCGAAACCCTGTTTCAACTATTTCATGCTGTGATGTGATTATCAATGGAAGCACTGTGCCAGTGATTGATTCTTATGATGGATTGCGGCTGGACGTTTTGCCGACAATAATCTGGCCATATTTTAAACAGCAGAAAACTCACAAAATTGTTCAGGTTACGACAATCTTACTTTTAAAAAAAGGTTTTAATCATGTGTGAACGAAGCTTGTGTTGTTTGCGATTTCACTTTTATATTTCTTTCGAAGTCACCTGAAATCATTCACTACTTAAACGTACGTGGTCATTTTGATCAACCTGGAACGGTTCAGTCAGCATATTCTTCAAATTTTAGTCCTGCAGCAATAGTTCTATTTGAGAAGACAGAGTATTTTCGGTGGAAATATACCATACCAGCCAAAAAGCATGTAACTCCCACGCAAATCGTGTTGCTGCCTTGGCAACAGCAGGCCATACACAGAGCTATGAGGCCGCTGAGCCCTCCAAAGAACACACAGGCGCAGGCAGCGGCCCGTACAACATGGAAGGTTGCATCTGCACAGTCAAATAATTGTATGTATGTCTCATTCAAACACAAAGACAGACATGAGTATTTCCCTAAGTGTGCTCACGTGCACTAAGTTTTCACTTTGGTACATGGATTATAGTTGCGTGCTGGGTATGTGGCATCCTATGGGAAACTATGATACAGAGACAGCATCATAGCATCATATTAGACATTCAGATTTTAAGCAACAAAATTATATTATACACAAAAGCACTCACATAACATTAAAACTACCTTGATCGATATAAAAATGGCTGCCGCTTGGCGATAAACCGAAGTCAACAAAAACTCCGGTTTTACCCCAAGCCGGATTTATATTTACTTCTTTCCGCTTCACCCAGCTAAAAGCCTTTTTTTTGTCTTTTCCTCCCTCTGTTTCTGCCTTTATCTGTCTTTATCTCTATCTGTTTGTGTTTGTGTGGTTGTGGGCTGTCGGTGTTGTGTATAGTTTAAGTTAGTTTGGCTCACTTCCGTTTTTGTTAACTTACCGTTGATGAAGTCCCAGGGAATAGCTTGACAGCCCGATACCCCCAAGACTGTGGGGCACCACATCCAGAGACCAACGTCAACACCTATCACATCGGATGGAACGCCGACGTCAGTACCGTTAAATAGCACCCAGTAGGGTACAGCTGCACCAAGCAAGCACATGATGGAGCCCATCACGATTGCTGCAAGAGCTATCTTTTGGGCTATGCTGAAGTCTCTGTAGGCCATCTTTGCTGATTTCTGCTGAAAGTTATAATAAAGTTACTCTAAGTCTGTGCCTCCACTATGGGCATCGCTGCATGTGTCTGCATATATATGCTTAATGCGAGATACATCTAACTCAATTTGTATGAATAAACTTTGGATGAATGTGCATATATATATATATATCCTTTCTAATTTTGTACCTTCCTCTGTAAGACGTATCAATAAATATTTATTCGTTAAAAAAAATTAATTTATTTACAGAGCGTTTACGAAAATGAGCTTTCTTTGTTTAAGAATTTCAAAATATGCAATACAAAACTTTTAGTAACTTTGCGTGAACAGATGTTTTTGTGCAGTGTTCCGTACTACAACAATTAGCAGACTAAATCTTTAGAACAGTCAGCAACACACACTTCCATAATATATTAGACACTTAAAAGTAAAATAATTGCGCAGGTGTGTTGAAAATACCAGGAAGAAAGTCGTTTTAGGACGGCGGATCAATAAACAGAAAGCTTACAAAAAGTGTCCGTAAGAGAATCCGGGCAGGACAAAATTTACATTTTTGGTCTACGGAAACAGGCCTTCAACTTACTAGCGTCCGATCACATATCTGACGCCCAAGCCAATCACGACACATCACGAAACTTCACCACCTGGCTGGGCAGCTGGTGGGACTAGGTGGGCAGGCAATTTTAGAGTAACAGTGCTTCCAACTCACGGTGATTTTGCACAATGCAGGATGAGGTCCTATTACTAAGCTATGCTTTGGGGAAAAACCCACTAGAATGATAGCTGCAGTAAGGTGGCCAGTGCAGAGAGGCAAGTTGATGTTTGAGGGAACGGGCGAATGGAGTCTGTACAATGGGTAACTCTAGAAAATAATCCTTGACCACTCCTCGATTCGAATTTCCTAGGTGACAAATTTACAGCTGAACGCAACACCGCACTGACACCATACTACTTGAGCCGGCCAAATACATTTAAACTTTATAAACTCTTTTCTTGCAAAAACAAAACTGTATTGACCAAAGTAATGAATTTTGTTAAAATACTTCTTAGCAGAGTGCATTAATGAATAGATGAATAGGTGCCTATGTTTTTGCGTGTGGGTACGTCTGCGTTCGTGATTGAATGTGTGTTATTTGGGTGTTTACTAATCATTGAGTTTATTTATCAATATATGTATATTCTAATGCCAGGTGAATTATGATTGACGTGTTCTTTAACAATTTTTCTTTCTTTCTTTCTTTTTAGGAACTTTAGGAACTTTATTTGTTAACTCTGGACCCCAGATGGGGTATGAGAGACAAAGGGGAAAGGGGAACATTTAGGAATTCAAACAAATAAGTAAACATAAAATAAGAATAAAACCCAAGGCATGGTACATAGCATACAATGATGACTGTACAACATTTCGCTTAACTATTGGCATTTCTCAGTTCTTTCGTTATAACAGCAATAAATTTCACTACATTTATCAGTTTTTTCTTGTTTTTAACATTAAAAAGGAGATCGAACTTTACAGAATTAGGGTGCTGATAAAAGAAAGGACTTATGTATTTCTTACGATGTTCCTGGAAGAAAGGACAGCACAAAATATAATGGTATTCATCTCCAATATCGCTTGCGCATTTAACACATACACATTCATTTCTAGGAATTCCTTCAAATCTATTGACATTAACTGTTAAATTGTTATTAATAGTCCTGAATTTAGCGAAATGGACAGCCAAGCTTTCAGGAAGTAAGGTCAAATAGCTTTCAGTACAAAACTTATTTTTAAACATTCTATAATTCCAATATATTTCGTTATTATCAATGGTTGTGTGCCACTGGTGTATATATTGGTCGCGCAGGCATGTTTTAACCTTTTCTTTGAACCAAGCTTGTGTGAACGGGAGGGTACCCTGGGACAACCACACCCAATTTAGCCCTAGGTTCTGCAATAACGTCTTAATTGCATTTACATACCCAAAATTATACCCTTTAATTATGTGTAATTTAAACATTAGTCTGTAAATAAGGCTTGAAAGTTTAGTCTGGGCATCAGGCAGGCACAAAGACCTCCAAAACACCAACATTCTACTTTTAATGCAAGTATCAATTGGAAGTTTACCGAGTTCGCCATAAACCATAGCAGAGGGAGTAGATTTCCTTAGCTTCAGGATAGTTTTGTAGTATTTTAGCTGGAGTTTTGCAGGTAGCCCGCCCTCTGAATACCCCCTGAGGGTAAAAGAATAAAGAAACTTGCACTTGAGCAACCTTCCACACGCTGTTCTGCTGGTCTGCCTGGTTGACGAGACTGACTGAACAGAACACAAGCGTACCATAACGGAGGGCTGCTTCACACTGACTAAAATATACCTGGGTATGACCATACTTTATGACATTTGTTATTGTTGTAAATGGATAGCGCGCTCCAGCGGGCTAGTCTTCGAGCATTTCCTGCAAGCGTTAATCAACAGGAATGTGATAGAGACGTGACGCGAAGGTTTACAGCCTGGCATTTCACACCTTACAGAGCCAGACCTGCGAACAGAAGTTGTAGCCAAGGTGATAATTCTGTATGCCAAGCCCCTCATATTGCAAAAAGCGATTCGCAAAATGACGTCAGCTGTTTCGTGTCTGGAGGACAGCCTAGGTTGTAGCACGCACTAGGCATCAGCAGCAAATACGCGGCTTTTTTTTGTTTTTGTAAAGCGTTACACATCTCAGAAGAAAATGGTGAGTTTGCTGTGTACGCATGTCACAGTCGATTTAGAGTACCAGAGAGGAAGATAAACAATTTCATAAGATTCCGCTAGTTTTGAGCAAACTTAACTCACCTGGGCTAAAGAAAGCAAAGAGAATGGATACTCTAGCGTGCTTGCTAAAGACTCAGTTTATATTCAACACGCTCTTGGCAGCAGGTGTGATCCGATTATTTTGTTAAAGACAGTTCTAAATGTAAATGTATGACAGCATTGTTAGTGGTTTACTGTCGATTAGAATTCACGGTACAAAATAGCAGAATTCTGATACAGATAGATTTTTGAATTTAAATAAATGTTGCTGTGGGAAATTTAATTATAAAAATCAATATATAGCATACATGTGGGAATAGGACTTTAAGAAGATGAGTTGTCACCAAACATCTGAAAATTTCAGAGGCAAATGCACTTTCAGATTTTCGACGCCGAAGTGACCAGTTATATTTCAGGGGTTTAGTTCCTTCGTTGCGTATGAACATTTAGCAAGGTATTTAGCGAAGTCCTCGTTTCGATCTGGCGGCATCTTGTTATCGTCTGAAGGGCCTGCTTTATCAAGCGATTGATACAGATCATTTCCATATATATTCTATATATATATCTCGTCTGCGCGGCATAGTCTGGATGATAAAAATATAGTTGTGTAGCTACTGTAGAAACAGACCGATTTGTTTTACTCATTGTGGTGGAAATGGGCACGCTTTTCTGTGCTGCGGCAAAGTTATTCTCCAACCGAAGGCACGGCTTTTCTAACGGGTCAGGCAATACGCAGGCTACGGACTGGAAGAAATCCGGGTCAACCTGGGTGGAGGTGGGGGTGGGTTGGGGTGCAAGATGACGCAGGTGTCTGTCACAGATGTGCACAGGACACTCCAGGTCAACTGAGTGAGCGACAGACGCAAAGACGTGTGTGAGACGTGATATCGAAGAAAACAGCAGATTATTTGCGTAAGCCTGATGACACATTACTAGTTTTTTCATCATAATTAAGTACAGCAGGGGCGGCCACCTTTTTTTTTTTTGGAATAGCGACCCATTTCACAGTTCCTTAACCATCCGCGGGCCGCATATACCGGTATGTGTGTGTGTTTGGCTGTGGCGCGCGAGAGCGTTTTCTTCTGGTGGGCAAGGGGCATAATTTACACTGGGTGTTCGTGCTGTATAGAAATGATCACAAACATGTAAAACAGACTTTTCCTTACAAATGGATCCCGCATGACAGTACAGATAGTGAGGTTTCGTTAGAATCGTGTAAAATAAAGACTCTTCATCAAGATCATAGAGGTACTTTCACATGATTACGGTAAAAAAAATAATGTTCAGGTAAATAGTTCGTTTTCATCAGAATCAACCCTCATAGACATGCTTCGTCAAGGAGTCACAGCCCTCGATACGGTTCGAACAAACCAGCAAACGGGGATTGAGGCAGCACCGTACCACCACCAACCCAGAACATCACAGCCCTAGGGGTCACTCCTCAGAATCCCCATTTCTCCATACATGACAGAAGGATGGAAACATTTTCCATAAAAAACAACAGCATGGTTTGGTGACGGGTCGAGTAACTTCGTAAAACGAAAAGTAGTCGTAACAAATCTTTTCGATTGAATTGAATATTCTATAGGGACAAATAATTATTTTCACTAAAATCTCGAGTGAGAAACAAAGCTTGAACTAGAAAAATTGGATGTACTTCGAAATTAGACAACATCTTTGAATACACAGACTTAACAAGAGCTGTTTTACGAATTAAGCCTTTCAAGGATTACTGTACGGCGCGACCAACTCATATCAAAAAGATGTTCCGTGACCTTTGTTTAAGGTCGTAGTGGACTGATGGGTTTGAACAGTTTGAACTGTTCGAACTGTATTCAATGCTCATACTACACATGTCAGCAAGTCGGGTTCGGCTTACAGTCAGCAGCTATGCACAGTGCAACATGCTGTGCACATTTTTTCCTCTGCCCCCTCCGGCAACAGTCATGGGTGTGGTTCGAGAAGGAGAACAGCTTTTCAGAACTAACGCTCCTAGAATTGCTATCGGACCCTAGGAAGTCTATCCGTGAACTAAATGCTACAAAGTTTTCGTGAATAAAGGAACTTACCTGAGCAGAACACCAAAATTTCTTTGTTTTCTGAGAACTCGATAAGATACGCCTGTGAAAAGCTTCCACGCAGCTGTTGCCACGAGTGTTGAGTCAATCGCCTCTAACCCCGACGAGGCCACGTGATTTCTGCGAAAACTGAAAGTAGACAGGACTGGAAAACTTTAAGAAGCTATGAATTCCGGGGAGCTTCAAAAACGCTTGGATATTTCGGCTAGCTGTAAAACAGGGTGGTGCAAAATTAGATATTCAGGTTTAGTACCTTTCACATGACCTGTACATGACCGTGTCGCATGTGGCTGACAAACTCCACGAATGTGTCAATGTGTGGGTGGACACTTTAAACACTTGCGAGACAAAAAGTGTGTCTTTTATGTTTGAAATGTCTCACCGCAGTAATCTATGGTAATGGCAACTGTCAGGCTATATATTTTCCACTACCCTGGGTATTATTCAGGGGAGCGATCGACGTCGGCGAAATAAAACCGCTATGAATGTCTTTAATGTTTTCTCCGGATAAATGGTGAAAATAAAATCAATGGCCCAGTAAAAGGTTGCAATGATCCCATTACCACAGGTTAAAGCTATTCCACCGTCTAGGTTTAACTTACCCGGTCTTTGAGGAAGCACTCTTTTTCCTGGCAAGCGCTCTGACCAACACCATCATCGTCGTTGTCATCATCATCAGTGTCGTCACCATCGTCATCTATTGTGTAACTTTATTGAAATATATGCGGGAGATAGCGTAGAAAAGGGGGAGAATTCAGCAATTATTGGCCACCATGTGTGCTGCTCAAAAGAATGGAAAGACCTGCACTTTGGCAGACAGGTCTCAGACGTGTGTGATTTGCAGGAACACATGTGGATGCACCTTGTTTCGTGTTTCTACAGTGAACGTCGGAAATCAGTGCTGGAGAGTTCGTGCTCACCATACCAAAAGGAGCACCCAAGACGCCAAACAATATGTGCAAATCAAACACGTGGAGGTGACAAAGCGAAATTGAAAGGGTGAAAACCCCCAATGCAAGTGGAAACTATGTTTAATATGAGCACAGTTCAGCCCCTTTCCAGTGGCCGGTGGGTATTTTTGGACGCGTTCGAAAGACAGTTGATAACCATGCCTCCAAGACGGGGATTGGGTGGCTGCATGAAAGAATCGGAGTCCGGGAGGTTAGTCGCCGATAAAACTGGGAGTATCGCGAGACCGCTTCAACCAGACGAGAAATGTCAGCGAGGGTGGAGGACAGTGACGCCCACCATCGACGTCGAGAGAAAATGACAGGTTTGTCGTCCTGTCGGCCTTACGGGACAAAACAGACACCGCCTACACCCTCAGAGAGCAGCCGTGAGCAGCCAGACGAGTATTATTAGGCTACCCTGCATTCAAGACATCCCGCAGTGCGACTTGTCCTGACTCTAGCTCATCGCGAGCCCAGGCACATGCGAAAAAGTTGTGCTTTATGCTCAGGCAGATATGCTTTATTTGCATCAGGAGGGCCCTCATCCCCCCCATCCCCTCCCCTCCCTCCTTGCAAATGTTTCGCCAGCAAGACTGTAGAAAGTCTGCATAAAAATATAGGCGTAGTGTAATTCAGTTACGTTTAAATTAAATCATAAATCTCATGCCGACGGCTTAACTGCTTGTTTACTTCTGTCTTTATTAGACTTCATATCTGAGCCGCATTTTAAGATGACTTCGCGTGGTGTTAAAGCCTCGTTTTGGTCCAGATGCTCCCTGACTCTTCTCATTGCGACAACAGGCCAATGCTTTTAAAAAGCAAACAGCATTCTGTGTGATACGATGTCCTTGGAACAGGCCAGCGAGCCCCAGGAAATCTTTGAAGGTTTTTAAGTGGCCTTCATCGATTGTGTTACGGTCCGTGTAGCTCCGTATGTACAGAGACATTGATTAAGAATGGGCAGTAACTGTCCGTGGCGTTTGTGCGACAAAATAGCAGTACTATTGATTACTGAAGCACGACATGGTGCTTTCCTTCAGTGAAACATTGAAGCATCGATTGAAGATGTATGTTTCAATCTTCGAGTATGTTTGGGAAAGCGATCGTAACATCTGATGAGAAAACAATTCGGCAGTACCTAGAGTAGCTCTGTTATTATTTTATGTTGCCTATTCGTTGTAATTATCCAAACGAAATATTTTTACAAGAGATTAAAGAGAAGCCGGTCAGAGAAGCAAACAGTCCTGTATCCAGGCTGCCATAATTGATTACCTCCCTGCAAAAAAGACGTCTTTGGAATACGAATGTCTTTTGCATGGGTAATCAGTCGAGTGTGCGCGTGCAAGCTAACGCGGAAAACATTGGCTTAAACCGTGATTTGAAAGCGAAGAAACAAAGCTGCAACTTAAACCAAAATTATATTTCTGTAATTAGCTGGATGGTCAAACATCACAGGGGCTTTCATGCATTTGCTTTTCCAGGACCTAGTTACGTAAATGTACCTAGGAAAGCGAACATACATCTGCTGAAAGAAAAATAGGGCAGTACATAATCTAGCTCTGTTATTATTAATGAATTCCAAGTCCTAGCGACGTACGCGCTGTGAACTTTGACTTTGTCAAATGGCTTAATCTTTCTTCAGAAGAACTGGACGTAAATTTTCTCGCTGATCGCGTTGACTATAAGACAGCCATAGGCAGGAAAATCTGCCTCCTGAAACATAGGAGCAAAGGGCAAGAGGGGCTAAGTTCGTGCGCGATTACTGTTAACAATTTTTATAGGTCCCAGGGGGAGACTATGAGATCAATGAAAAATGCAATAAGGAGATAATAGGATCCCACAAAAAGAGGACGCAGCATTATGAGGCCCGCGCTAGTAGGGATTCCCCGGCTTCGCTCTGTCCACACGCGAGAAGCCTTCTTAAGTCGCAGGGTTCTTTATGGCGTCCAGAAACGCAGACAGTTTTACACCCAGTTATCGCTCGGCATATAGAGATGAAAGATTCGAGACCTCTCATGAAAAGAATCTGTTCTCTCCAATGCGCATAAAGACGTTTTCAGAAGCTGGCCTGCGACATTCTATAACCACCTTCCCTTCCTGTTGTCACGTGTGCTAAGGTTCAAAGTTTTGCCTTTAACTTTCAATAGCAAAACTTTAGTCCAGCTTAAAGTTTTCTTTTTCTTCTGCTGTGTGCCTTAGCGAAATCATTAAAATGTTAAAATGTCTCATTTCTGTGCAAGCTTCCGAAAGTGTGCTACGTGGATAGTGGAACTGCCTAAGCTTGTTCTTATTCAGGGCATGTTTCTGTATATCATTTTATTTCAAGACAGCGACTGATTATACGTAATAAGTAGGTTTTTGCAGTAATCAGCTTTGTACGTAGTCACCAGGTTTGTACAAGATAACCAAGTTTGTACACAGCAGCCATTCACGTTGTAAGCAGGTTTGTGCTTAATAACCAGCGTTGTACGTGACAAACAGGTTTGTGCATTACAAGCAGCTTTGTGCACAGTAACCAGGTTCGTATATAATCAACAGGTTTGCGTGTAATAAGCAGGTTTGTAGGCTGTAACCAGGTTCGGCTGCAGAAGCTCAACAGACGCGCTCAGCTTTCTAAGAAGTAAAGTAATTAACCATACCTTATATATATATATAGAAACCCAACCTCTTACAAAAATTTTTAAAAAACCACAACAAAAAAATACCCCATCCCCCAATAAAATAAAATAATACTCCACCCACACAAAACGAAACAAAAGTCCCCCTTCCTGAAAAAAACACTCAACCAAAACTCTCCGGATGGAGATCAAAAACTCGTTTTTATTCATCCTTTCTTGTCTCAAGAAAAACATCAGCTATAGAAACTCGAGTGTGAAATGAAACAAAACAGGATTTTTTTCTTATTAAAAGTTACATGCTTCGTGCAGTCTAATTCCCGACAAATCGATGTCTCATTCAAACCATATCTTTTTCGATATCGCCTTTGAATAGCAAGTTTTCTTTTATTTTCTATGCTCTCTCAGCTTGGCTTCATTCAGAGACGTTAAAGAAAAGACAACCGTGTGGTCCGTCAGAGTAGATTACTTTCTATTTTAACATCGATTACTCAACAACAGCATAAAAAACAAACGGTTTACAGGTTTTCATTGCTCAAGACCGGATTAACAAGGTGCAGCTGTTTTCTTTAGACCTCCTGACTTTTGCCATTAAAGACAAGTCCCTACAACATTTTATTAGATTTCAAGCGCTGCCTTCACACGTTTTATTATAATGTGAATGCGTGTAGTAAAAAGAGATGTCTCGAATGTTGGGAGTTTTTATTGCTTTATGTACAGGTGCAATAGAGGTGTTTTAGACAAGCTGACGTGCTGCCACACTGAAACTGCTGTGGCAATACGCGCTTCACTCCCACCCAGTCACTTTACACTGACACCGGGCCAACCAGTCCTAGTACGGTTCCCTATAGTGCCAGGCGTCTGGCAGGGCAGCTACTAGATTGCTAATGACTCGGTCAGGGCACAAACTGACCTCCCGCCTCGGAAACGGAAGCCTTAACCGTTAGACAAGAGAGGAGGTGGAATTTTCAAAGGATTAATATTAGTCACTTTTGTATTTGCCGACATTTGTCTGAAGCCAACTACAGCAAAACATGCACTACAGGTGCTGCCTCAATTATCTCAAACATTACAATTCTTTTACTGCAGACAGAGAGACAGACGGACGGACGGACGGACGGACGGAAAGTTTGCCAGTCAGGTAGACGGACAGGTGGAAAACCAGACTGAGAAACACACAGAACAAGTACAACAAAGAGGATAAGGTAGCCAGGCAGCCCCCCCCCTCCGCCAGCCCTCCAGCCTGTCAGCCCGCCAGACAGCCCCAGACAGCCCCAGACAGCCCGCCAGACAGCCAGGCAGGCACCAAGGTAGATAGGAACCCGGATGAACTGACAAAACCATTAGCGTTTACAAGCACTTGCCTCTCACGTGACATTTTTCTCTGCATAGCGGGAGCTATGCGAAGCTGTTACAAACCTCAACAACAAGAGAGAGTTCGATGTTCTCTGTCTTCTCCACACCCGCACCAACAAACACCCCCATCCCTTCTTCGGGTTCTCCTCTTCCTCCTCTCCTTCCTCGTTCCTCCCTTTCATTCTTCCGTGACTTACATCAAGACCAACGCTGATAAAAGTTTATTGCACGGGCTATCGCATGTTTCGAGCTAGAATTTGGCGAGCCGATTTTCTCATACAGTTTTTGCGCCTGGCTATTGCAATCGATCGCCTTCTTGTTCTTGGCGCTATAACTTGCTGGAAGCCCTTTTTTAAGGTTTATATTAGCATTTTCTTTCTTCTTAATGAGATGCTTATAAAGCAGCAACGCAGGGTCATCATCTCGCTTTGTTACGCCCGTAATCTGATAAGTACAGGGATCCAGCCTCGCCTCGCTTTTAATGGTCACGGGCTGCGCAGCTGCTTTCTGCATGGGCGAATTCTGTTCCTTTGCTCCCCATATCTTCTTTTCTGGCGGAAAATTTCGACCTGTCGGTAGCAGAGCGTAAGATTCGCTGGCGTGGAAAGCATACTTCCGTACACTCTGACCTGCAGGTTGCCGCCACCCTGCACCCGTAGGGCATTGTATTAACACACATCTATTGACACAGATAATGTCATCGGCTAGGAAGCACGCATTGCCTCTCTGTACACGACTTGACTTTCCACACAGATTTCCACTCACGCGAAAAAAAAGAGACCTACCCGTGTAAATACAGAAAAAAATTCCTCCAGTGAGACATTTTTGCTATAGTCATATTATGACATTCTGTTTCGTTTCATTTGTTGGTCGGTAATAATTCCGTTCAAGTTTTCCGCTTCTTAATCCATTCTAGAACGACCATGGAACGCGAACGTTAGCACTTGTCTCGAAGACAGTGAGAATCTTAATAATGGGTTCAGATCTCGGGTAAGGCAAATGTATTTCCTCTGTAAGTGATAGCCGTTTACAGGGCTGGCTGCTTGCCAGTAAATAATCTTAGGTTTTTTCCCTGCGTGAGAAATCAAAATCACAACTCTTAAAACGTTTTCTCCCAGAGAATTTCTAAAGCCGTCCATTCTTTTTCTATAAAGGGTTTGCTCTTCACGGTCGTTTGTTACACACTATTGAAACCGCGGGGCGCATAAGCTGTAATATCTACTGCTCTTATCTAAAGATGCACGTTAAACATACAAGGTACACAGCTCTCACGACTGTTTGAATGACTGAAATGACAAGAGCAACTGAATGCTCATACAACCCAGTGCCTTTTGTCTCCTGTACAAAAGACGTAGGCTGGTTGCATAAGCATTTTTATTGCATGTTCATACGTACGGCTTCACGCAAAATACACAGGGGGAATGAGTCTTACAGCCACACTTTTGACCGGAAGTGCTGATACGAACGCTCGTGCAAGCCAAGTGTCTGATTTCTGCATTATTCTTTCCCAAGATGTCTATCTCCTTTCTCTTTACAAACTTCTTTCACAATGAGTCTAAATTGGTTATCCTTATGTTCTTACACGAGATACTGGGACCGTTCTTTCTTGACATTCTTGTCTCATGTTTAAGGCTGTTCTCTCATCACAAACTTGTTCACTAATGTTAGGAGCTGTTCGTTCTATACAATGTTCTCTGAAAGTGTCTGAGCCTGTTGTTTTAACACAATCTTCTTTTAGTAAATACTGGGAACTGAACGTTCTTGACATCCTTCTCTCGTAAAGTAAACAAGCATGTTTTTTCGTCACAATCTTCTTTTACAAATACAGGAAATGTTCTTTTTTGACAATGTTCGTTTTTGACAATGTGCTCTTTCACAAAGTGCCAGAGCCCTTTCTTTCATCACAATTTTCTTTCACTAAATACAGGAAGTGTTCATGACAATCTTCTCCAGCCCCGTAATGCCAGATCGATGGCAGACATCAGCAGACCTGACTGCCACGTACTCTGGCATCGCATTAAAACTGCATGCGAAATCCAAGCCATCCCGCGGAAGGTTGGGGGCAAATTTAGTTGCTAATGAAACAGAACGGCAACAGAACGGCAACAAAAGAAACTCTGAGCGCATCGTTTCCCTGTCTGAATCTCCAAACACCGACGAGGGACCGTTCATAAAATGGCGGCCGAAGACACGAACCCGAAGCGACTGACAGCATCTGGAAATCCATCCGCATTTGCTCGACGTGGTAAAAGATAGTTTAATGATCGCTTTTTAAAGGAATTTGTCGGCTCGTCGAAGACAACCCAGGTTAGATTCTAGCACGCCGTTAGTATAGCCAAGCCAGAAATGTCAAAACTTGTGGGTGAAAATTTGAGGAAGGTAGATTTAATTTAATAAATCTGTTTTATTAGGTATGATACAACGGCTAGTGAATTTTTCCGAAAATATAGCATCCGTCTGTGAAAAAAGTTTTTTTTCTCTTTCTCTTTCCAGGCCCTTTTTGTCGTTTTTGCTTCTATCTATCCCTAATTTTATTCCTTTCTTCTTTCCTGCCTAATGCCTGGCTGCCTGTCTGCATCCCCCAAAACGTCCTCTCTGTCAATTTTTTGTTCTCACCTGATTGCTTGCTCTGTTCGTTCTGCCTGTCTGTCATTTTTTGCCCTCTTGTTATCCTGAATTGCCCTGCGACTGTTTCATGCATCTTCCCTCAATGCATTTCTTGCCGTAAGGCTGTCCTTGATATGTATCAATCTTTGTCCATTATACTGTGAATATGCATCACGCCTGTCATCTTCGCTGTCCTTGTCATGTTGCCTCATATCATCGGGAAGCATCAACAGAAGGACACGGCATCACCACAAACATGAGGCGGGAGAACTAAAAAGCAGCAGATGTTCCTGGAAGGGTGGACGGTGGACAGTGGGTGGTGGACGGTGGACAGTGGCGGTGGGCGGTGAGTTCAGACAGACTGGCAACCTAAGATACCTTCCTTCGAAGAGAGAGCCGAAGAAATATGGCCAGTGTTAGGTCCTAAGAGCTCAGTGGCGGTAATGGACCTGCGGTCTGACTGTTGGTAAGACGATTCCAGGGGCTCTCAAGCTTTTCTTCTTGTCACGGCCTGTCGGCATTCATCCTAAATCGACTTATCTTTAGGGCTTACGTCAGCACGATGTGCAGAGTGCATTCACTTCCGGTTCACGACAGTACAATGATCTGGAATCCTAGCTAATAACTTTAAAAACTTTTTCAAACTTTAATAACTTTAAAAAAATACTGAGTAGGCGGACAAATACAGGCGAACAACCAAAAACAAAACTTATTACTGTATCACGGCAGTGCGCAATTCACAGCCAGTAATGTAAATAACCGATCCAAACACAGAGAAAACTTAACAAACTCCGAAAGAATAGTTAGTTTAGCAAGATATTCATAAAATTCGTAATATCTTCCTGTCTATCGACCTTGGATGACCATCGTCTCTGTCAGCTAAGTGACCATTTTATTTGTTATTTGTTATTTGTTATCTGTTATTTATTTGTTATTTGTTATCTGTTGTTATCTGTGTCATCCTGAATAAGGGGCCATGCCCCTAAACGTCTACCTCTTGTCTAAGCCTCGCTTGGTCAAGTTCTCTTTGTTGTTACCCAGTTTATTTCATTATACAATTTGTCATCTACCCGGGTAATTGTTTTTACTCCAGACGTGTCGTCTCATGCGCTAACCCTCACACGACTGACGTTGAGGGGACGACCAATGGGTAGCTTATACAACACACTGTATTACTTATTACATATCAATGCCACTCATTCACCATTTACCTGCGGTCTCCACAAAAGAACCACGTAACACAATAACAGAAAACAAAATATATTATTTACAAATAGATGAGAAAAGTGGCGCGATGTTGCGGGGATGCCCCCTGCTTTATTTACACGTCAGTCTAAGCTGGATCTGCTGAAGGATAGATCTCACCTGATCACCTGTAGTAAACAACAACAATAAGGGACAAGCACCTTGCTCAAGAGCCATTGCGTACAGCAATCACTTGCAGACAAAATAAATCAATACAACAAGAAGTACTTGAAACGCTCAAAGTAACCGTATGCAGACGCATGTGACCAAGGGAGCTTACCGTACCCAAACACGTAGCAAAGAGAGAGTTGAAAGAAAGGGACCTGGCAGATCCTCAAAAAGATCATTCAAGCAATCACTTGACATTCCAATACATCAATATTCAGGCAAGAAAGAGACAAGTTAACCGCACCTTCCTGTCAACCACAGGTACACTCCTATCTCCACACACTTCTAGTAGTTGGGGTGGTGACCTTGATGTTTATCCGCCTTTTGGTTTAGGATCTGTCATAATCCTACGGGAAGTTCAACTTAAACTACTACCAAAGGTAAAAGTCGGCATTAATCTATATAAGATTAATTTTACAAGCTTTTACAATGGAGGCAAGTTCAGATAATCTTCTCCTTCCAGCTCCTTTCTGGATGCGCAGATCTCCCGGCCATGCCAGTCTATCATAGCGTGCTTCCAGAACATCGACAGTCTTTTCCCCAGAGAGAGGAATCAAACAAGAGGATTTATATCACAGAAGAAATATCTTCCCTGATCTCTTGACAGAAAATCGACATTTAAGACAGCGGTGGAATAATTCTCACCATTAAAACACTAGGAAAATTCCCAGATAGGTAGGGTCCCTTCTGTACCATTCTTCTCGAGTTTCTTCTGATACGACCACCGCGGCAAACAGTTATTATCACGACTGACAATAACGTGTCACATCAACAGGATGTAGATCTACTGACAATCACAGCCTCCCCTGTTGGACCTCAGAAAAACATTCTGCAACCTGTGGAAGACACACAAAAAAATCAATGTGATGATGTGGAGGAAAGGTCAACGCAAGACGTCTATGATAAAAACAAATACCCCCCCTACCCCTTCACACATAGAAACCTAAGAGATCCTTGATTTGTAACAAAAATAGAAACCTATGACGCACGAGCAAAACATAGAGGAGTGGGGGCCTGACTGCCCCCCCGGCCCCCACCCCTTTATATTCCTCGAGTATGAATTGCTGCTCGCGAAGAGCAGTCATGATTCAGACACGACGACAGGTTTGCTGGTTGGATGTTTTCAGCTAATCCCCGAATTAAAATAGATAATTTGCTATTTCGTAGAATTCGTAAAAAAATGTTCAGGTCATATGATGTCATCTAAAGGTCATATAAATTATATGATGTATAGGCGTGAGTGACATTTCGCATCAGTTTATTTGTCGTCAGCTTATTCGTCCCACGACGAGGGTTGATACCGAAGATTTAAACACAAAAGGCAGCATTCAAATAATGTCGACAGTTCAGATATTAAGAGATTAGTTAAACGCTATTACTTCCCTATGTTTCCTATCTCTCCAATGATACAGCCAGTTTATTTATGCTCTCCCGCAAACACATACGCAGTATGTCCTGTCCCTCACATACATAAATGTATTGTTGGACATGGCATCTAATGGGGTCCCAGTACTTATCTGTACTGTTTCGAAGGTACTTTTCTGGTTCCCGTGCACTTTGAATGATAGAAACTAAGTATAAGTGATTTCTTCTAAAGACGAGTCCATTTTGCCTGGCCTGTTTATAACAGGCGAAATTCTGCCAAAAACAGCCTCTCATGTCCTGCTCCTTGTTGCAGCCAAACAACTTTAAACCCGTCTTTAGTTACCATGTCCTTGACCCTGGACGCCCATGCAATTACATTGACCAGTTTCTTGTAGTATAAGTGACATAAGCTTGTCTGTTTAATTCATGGTTTGCTGAACTAGTTTTAACCAATATTTAATGGACACAATAGCTGGTTTGATATAGATGGGGTACCTACCCGTGTCTCCACAAACTAGTTGGTTAGAAGCGTGCTGGACAACATTTAGGAAGCGTTTCATGGCTTATTTTACTTCTTCTTGGAGACCCCATATTTCAGATGCATATGTAATTACAGGCTGTATCTGTGAATCGAAGAGTTTCCAAAACAGAGGATCACTTTGGCCAAGTTTTTCCAAAGTTTTCACATTTTGATTACTCCAAATTTTGATCTTTCTTTTTTACATACTTCAGTTAGCGAACCTGTGACAGCTTTGGGTATTGAAAATCCTTCCAAGATATTTATACATATTTTCTGCGCTAACTGGAACACCGCCATACCATCATTTTTCTCTTCCTGATAGACATCCTACCCATTCAAAAGACCACGTAAGGGGCCTGGATAGCTCAGTTGTTAGAGCTGCGGACTAGCAGGCGGATGATTGCTGGTTCGAATCCTGGTCTGGCCAATGATTATTTCCTGGAGTTACACATTGGACAAACTCTATTCGCACATTAAACTGTCTGTTCGCACTGGCCATCTTACTGCAACTATCAGTCTTGTGCTTCTTTCAGTGCATAGATTAGTAATAGGTCCCCACCCCAAATAGCGCGAAATCACTGCAAGGTGGAAGCACTGTCCTTCTAAATAACCATCCAAGACCACTACGTGAGTTTTTGCGAGGTTGATGGTTATAGTCTGTTTGCTTCCCTCTGTAGATTGTTTAGCTGGTTTTGCAGATTGTGATGTGTTACTGTGCTGGACATCACCACATCATCGACAAACAACAACAGGAATATTACAACTGATCCTGGGTGTGTCGCAGTGAGTGAGTGAGTGAGTGAGTGAGTGAGTGAGTGAGTGAGTGAGTGAGTGAGTGAGTGAGTGAGTGAGTGAGTGAGTGAGTGAGTGAGTGAGTGAGTGAGTGAGTGGGTGAGTGGGTGAGTGGGCGGGTGGGTGGGTTGTTACAGTGGGTGGGTGGGTGTTACAGGGAAAGGGGTCTTCAGCTCTTCTCGCGTGCCTACTGCGTCCATCGACCGTCCCTTCAAACACACAATCCGGACCAGGAAGGTTATTTTTTCATCAATATGGCAGGCACTTGGCTCGAGGTAAATGTCCCCCGATCATTGCTGAGGCCTTAAATGAGCGGCAAGAAGCGCTGAATGTGTTCAGAAGCACGTATGACTTTCGCTGCCACAGACGGGCGAAGAGTACTTCACACACTGATTGCAGGTTTACAAGTCATGTAACTTGAACAGCTGAAGGTTCCCCCCCCCCCACACACACACCGTCCTTCTCACTGTGTGGGTATTTTTCCACAATCTGTGGTGACATTCTCGGCGAAACTCATTAAAGTCTCGTGCTAACACCTGCGTGCGAGAAAGCCTCGCAAGATTTTCAACTATTAATGATTTACCCAAGATTCTCGTCGAAGTCTCGCGAGAAACGGTTTTAGAGCCTGCAGTGACGTCTGCGCTCGGTCAGCTATTGTGGCATCTGAAAAACGACTGGAAAACGTGAAGCATCCTTTTGTAGAAAAACCCCTTTTTCCCCCTCTCACGCAGCTAGAACAAGTCGAATAAAAACAGCCGCAGAGAACCGTTATCACAGGGTGCAACAAACGCTTTTCTTTTCATTTACTTTGACAAGGCAAGGCTTAACCATAATGTAACCAAGCGAAATACACATTTTCGTGGTTATGGGGAGATTACTACTTCGCTGCGGTTTCCGCTAAACATTATGTGCAGTCGGTTTGACTGAAAAACTTATAGGGCTCTTATGTTCTTTTTTGTGGCTGTTATTTTCCTGCTTTGGGTTGAGGTACAGGCAGACATGCTTCAGTTACTGCAGGGAAAAAATCAGGTTGTGCAGAATAGATTGTTTAAATAATACAAGAACTTCTAGCCATAAAAGGACCAGGAAAAAGGAAAACATTGGGTATGGTTGGTACTTGTGTTCGCACGCGCTGATCTGGCCTTTTGTAGTCATACACTGCAAATGTAGCATACCTTCAAACAGATGTACGAACGTAGAGAGGAATGAAAGAGAGAGAGAACGTGAAGTGGAAAAAGAGAGAACAGAGAAAGAAGGAAGTGGCGAAGAAATCAGTAGTGGTGCTAAGTACGTGGATTTCAGGCCTCACTTGATGAGAAAATTCACCAGAGCTCGAGCAGAAGGTTAATAAAAAGACATCCGGAAGAATTGACGGCAAAATGCATTTTAACGGAATAATAAAAAAACTAGTGGCGTCTAAACCACAAAATCAAATAAACACAATTTCGCATCACTAAACACGATAGGAACATTTTCTTCACTTTAAAAAAAGCATCACTGGAAATTAGCGTTGACGAAATGTCGTCATGCGGGGCTTAGGCTGCGAAATTCTGGCGGTGCTCGGGGAGTGACTGCAAACGCAGAACTCTGATCTTTCTGCCACGCATGGTTTACACGACCGTTGGATTGTTTACGTGGGCCGTGGATTGTTGAGGTGGGCCGTAGCTTGTTGTTGTGTTGGGGGTGAACGGTAATAATGCAGAAAATTGGAAGCAAAACGTTTTGGATGATGGTTAATTGTCACGTTTTCCAGCCTCATCGCGCTGGAGTCATCTTGAGACAGGCCACAGCGATTATTACGAAGAAGAGGTACCCCAGAGAAATCTCGTAGTCTCCAGAACAAAAATCTTACAGTGTCCAGAGAGCACTCGTTGCTGCCTGCTTTGTACTTTTTTTTTTACTTTTTGTTAAGCGCTTCTAGGAAACGTGTTCATGTTCTTTCTTCTTTCTTGTTTTGTTTTTGTTTTTGCAAAATGGACCTTAAATTTGACTTCTCCATATGTTCTACAGAACACAAGTTACGGTCGAAGATTTTCTGAAGAAGTGTGTATTTTACAAAACCCCAATCTATTCACCTTGAAGTTTCTACTTTCTTTTCTTGCAATACGTTACAAGCAAAACAAGAAGGAAAAGACTTAGCTAAAAGTGGCACATGAAAACTGAAAATGTGAATAGTTTATACAGAATTGTATTTTTTCATCCGTCTTTACATCCCACACTTTTACACCTACGTCTCTCCCCGGTACTCCCACACTATGTAACTCCCCTATCTCGTTTGTCTCTTTTTTACTCTTGCACAGTCCATAAAAGACAGGAACAGGAAGGGAGAGAAAAAGAGTGCTGGAAAGAAAGAGTGGAGAGGTAACGTCAAACATTTTTGGCTGCGAGAGGTTTGTGTCAGACCAGAAGGATATCGAACGATCGGTGGGAGGGGTGGGAGGGGTGAGAGGGGGATAGCCCTGACACGGGGTATATATAATGTGGGATGATGTTAGGGACATGCTGCCAGGAGAGGACAGACTCCAGACTTGTTATCACATCTGTCGTCCACTTCTTCGGACTTTTCTCCACTCCTCTTTATTCGCGCCAGGTTTTGATCACAGCGTCTATCATTCCCAGTCTTCATGTTTTATATTTCTTCTTGTTTTGTTTTGTTTTGTTTTGTTTTTTTGTATTTTGCCAAATTCACCTTAAATTTGCGGGGTTTTTTTTCGTCTCAAGAGATGTCTTTGAAAACAGAAAATACGCACGTGGAGAGGAGACAATAGACAAAAAAATCTAAGAAAAACAACAGTTAAAAAAAATATTTCCTGTTTCCCTGTCCCAGGTGTTCGTTTTTTCCTTCTGAATATGAGTCGCATGTGTGCACGCATATGTGAGCGCACAGGCACGCTCGCACGCACGCACGCACACCACCACCACCACCACCACCACCACCACCACCACCACCACCACCACCACAACAACAACAACAACAGCAACAATGCACACGCCGCCACGCCACATACACAGGAAGACTGAAGAAAAAGGTAAATGCAGTGCAAGAAGGTGGACAGAGAAAGAGAGAGAGGGATGAGGAAAAGAAAGAGCAAAAGGATAAATAAAATTGGAAAAACACCAGAAAAGGAATAAAGATGAACAGCTGGAACAATATTGACACAACGGCATGATCACAGTTTATATGGTGACAACCCTTACATTACAATCATTATGTACTGGTATCAGATCATTTTCGTTGAGTTAACGTTCTGTGAGACTCGCGAAAGCAGAATGCGAGGACTGGCGTTCAAAATGCGCAGCGAATAAACCATATATACCTGGAAATTAAACTGCGCGGCGAATAAACCATATTGTCGCGGTTTTTCTCTGTCGTGTCTAGGGGTATGGCGCTTAATGTGTTTTACTACTCTGCTCGTTCGACTCGAGTTATCACAACATAAAAATGTGTCAAGAAGGGGGAAACTAGCACTGCAATCACTACCTAATTTCCTCAATTTATAACCGGCTCAAGCCCCCACCCCCTTGCTTAATATTGTCACGCGCACAACTTAACAAAAGCAGGCAACGATAATACACTACTCTATTTATTTACAGTTACTCCAGAATATTTCACTACACAATGAATGATGCTCCACTATACATCTACTGGTATACGTAGAACAATCACTCGCACTCTCATACGTTCATCCCAGCGCTA
>SMGT01006907.1:221124-255615 GCA_004794575.1 Lanistes nyassanus | reverse complement strand
CAGTTTACACGACTGTATTACAACTGTCCTAAAAACTGACTTTTGACGTAACTCAGTAAATCCTATGAAAGCTATAGAACACTAAATAAACCCTGAACACCTTTACTCTAACAGTCACGTTCAGGCTGAAATACCTACGGCCGGACATATTAACAAAATCCAGCTTCTGGCAAACTGGGGGGGGAAAAAACCGAACAAGAGCACTAACTATTCCCCGCACTCATAGTAGGTCAAAAACAAGCAGGCAAACATCTTCATAGTTTCACGAGAGCTTAACAAACAAGACCGCAGAAGATTAAAGACACTTCCTTTACCAAACTCTCGCAGAGTGCTAAAGATCTACATTCTGCCTTGGAGCTTTGTCTTCTACGTCAGGACGGAATTACAGCAACGATCTTCCTCCTTCCTGGGATGTGGAGTACCTTTGAGACTTCGGATTTTCTTCCACAGCTGAACTGAGGAACCTGTTTGAAGATTTCTCTCAACGTGATGTTCCTTCCTTTGCTTTGGTCAATATTTACCCCCCTTTTAAAAAAAATCGGTCTCCTTAGCACGCTGCATCTTTAGTTCTCTCGACCTGGAAGGTCTAATTCTGTCTGGGTTGTCCATTCTCCTCTGCCCAGCGGCTCAAGCTCCGGAAGCGTATTTCTTGTCGCTGTGTTGATCCATCTCGTACAAGATCCGCGTTTCTTTCTCGTCTGTTTTCGTTGGTGTTTTCGATCACAGATTTTTCTTTTCTCCGCTGTCCTTTTTCTTCCCCCCCCCCCTCCGATCTGTGGTCCAGATACCACTCGGTGCTGACTTTCATGGGCGTTCGTATCTCCTGTTCGTAGGGAAAGACGGACGTAAAATACACAGGGTAATCGGGTCTTAAAGGGCTGCTTTTATGACCGAAAGGACAGGTATGAACCTTCATGTAAGGCATCCTAGGCTGACCTGCATGAACTTTCTTATCTCCTGATCATACGTAAAGGTGTTACGGAAACGTGCCATGTAACTACAAACGCGTTAGTGAGTACGCTAGTTTGACTACCCTGAGCGCTGACGAAGCGCTAAATTTAGAACGCCGGGCATCGGTCAACCCGCGTGTTTGGGGAAGACGCGCTCAGTTTGAAAGTCAGTGGACTGTCGATGATGAGAGAACAGTGCAGACGGCATGAAGGACAGTGACGTAGGGTTAGAAGGACGGAATAATACTACGAGTGCCAAGAGATCCTTCATCTGCACTGGGAGTCCAAAGAAGAATCGGCCTGGATTTTTGTGTGTGTAAACCCTTCTGACTAGACGGAGGGTAGACCAAAGCACTCCACGGGAGTTCTTTTTTTTCTATTTTGTAACCCATGTTTATTTTGCACGAGCTCTGAATACTACAGTAATGTGTGTTCCTATGCTTTTTTCTGTGTGTTTTTCGAGTCAGCGCCTGCTGGTGAAGCATCTGAACCCCTTTACCTAGGTGGGCTAATCCCTTACATCTTCAACAATGTCTGGAGGCCCAAGCTTCGTTAACACGTCGTCTAACGTCGCAGTAACAGGTTGCTACGTGTCACCTGCAGTTTCCCCTCTGCTGTTGCCTTTACGGCCCTGCTCATGACGTCATCAGCAAGGTGTCGGCTGGGTCTAAGGGGTACCCAGGTGGTCGTCGAGGTATTTACACCTTGGGCAATGGCTGGGTTTCCTCTAACCCACCAAAGACCCCAAGACGTGACAAACGCTTTGATATCCTTTGTGGATAATTACTTTGATAGTAGTTCTATGTGACAAAACGTTCAAATCCTTTGAGTATAGTTACTTTTGATAGTAAGTCTGTGTGACAACACGTTCAAATCCTTTGAGTATAGTTACTTTTGATAGTAAGTCTGTGTGACAACACTTCGAAATCCTTTGAGACTTTAAGAACAGTAAGCGACTCGAAAGACTGATTCTCAGGAGATTGATCATTTGTGAAGAATTGCCTTTTTTGTAAAACGCGAGGAGAGGAACTGCAATCGATTAGCCTTACGATATTTGAGAGATGTGATAGATGAGAGCGAGCAAAGTCATGAAGTTAGTAAGAGAGTTTGTGTACACGCGCTGTGATCTGTGGGAGATGGACACCGCTGTGTGCGTAAGAATTGTTAAGTGCGTGTGTATCAGAGCACGAGTGCGAGCGTGTAGTTTAATAAAGCCGGGTCCTTTTTTTTTAGGAAAACTACAACGTCTCCTTGTCTTGTGCTTGTGTTTGTGAGGAGTCGTAGGCGAGACGAACACGCCCCACATACCACTGGTCACTTGGCGAGAGTAAGGTAGGGTGAGCGAGTGGTGTGTGGCCAAAGGTCCGCCTAAAATATACAGGGCGAACGGGCCTCACAATCACTTTTATTACCAGAAGTGCAGCTACGAACTCTCATGCAAGGCAGTCCTGGTCTTTTGTTCCTCGTTGAAGACGACACCAGTCTGAATGAATGAATGAATGAACGAATCCTGTGGGGTTTCTTCAATGCTAGCCCATACTGTCAAATGCACTATTAACAGATTGCAAGTAGCCCCGACCGTAAGTACAAAAGTCACAGAGTCACAGAGACTAAGAATACAAGTGCGATGCCTCAGGCTAGTTTCCGCTGTTGTTTGACAGCCGTCCGCTAAGATGAACCTGATAACCAGACAGACCCCAATCTCAAAATAGGATCCCCAGCAAAAAGAGGAGGGGACTGCAAGCCAAAAATCCCTTCTGACAAATCCCTGTCAGTGACAGGGTCAAAGCGATGGTCTTTCCTTGGCGTAAGAGGATGCAGGCAGTCAAGTTGCTGCGGACGTCTTTAGGCGCTGTGCCAAAGCGGCCGGCAAGTCGAGGTCAGCCTTACAGCAGCTCCGCTCCGTTAGGTTCGCAGTCCTTCAACGGCAAACGCGTTGAGCAGGGAAGGCTGTGACTAGCAAAAGCCCATTCGCCGCGTGCTTCATTCTTCTGTGATCTACAGGCGTAACATCGGGCTGTGCCAACACCGAGACGTCCTCTTTCTTAACGGAAGTGACGCAGCCCGTAGTTCTCCGAACTTTGACATCTCCAGTTACGGACGGCACTAAGAGTAGCGTGGGGTTGGAAGGATGAGAATAAGCGGTGTATGAAATATGCTGCAGTGGGGAAGACAGAGCAATGAACACTGTAAAATGACGGGGAAGTGTGGAGAGAATTACGACTATGGTGATATTGAAAGTGGGGGAAGGGGAATCCGGGGTGGCTGGGAGTAGTTTGAGGGAGATTAAGCGCTTTTAAATATATGAGCGGGAAATGGAGATGAAAGGAGTCACGCATCAAAACAGAAATGAAACGGGGAGAGAATGAATGTAAAACCAGAGCCAGGCATTGAAAGATTCCTTGTGTCTTAGACTCGGATCATTTCTCTTCATTTTTCTTCTTCTCTAAGGTTTCGAACGAAAAACTTTCAGAATACCATATGCGATATATACAGCTACAGCATAATTAAATCCACAATAAAAGCTGTAACTACACGCAAATACATTTAAAGTAACATTTGTCTTCAGTGTTACCCATCTGTTTAAATCTCATCTCATCTCGTCAGCACCCGGACATTCAGTTTCCAAAACAACTTTTTGTATGAAGACGTAGAATGACGGCAATCGAAAAATACAATAGCAATTGTTATTCTTTCTCAACAGCGGTCATTTATGTTATAAGGAAGAAATCTTTAATTAAAGAACTGTTGTAAAAGGTAAGAACATTCACGTGTGCAAATCGTGAGACGTTACTGTCATAACTTTTTTCGAACACAAAACTTTCCAGGAAACAAGTTTAGAAAAGTAAATGGAGAGGCGATGTTGAATCTGTTGCTTTTTGACTATTTCTCAAAATAATTTATAAAATTCATTTTATTTTCAAAGTAAGTGATGCCTGTAAGCGAGATTGATTCTGATTTATATAACGATGGGAAGAACAACTTATCAAAATTGAACAGCAACAACAACCCCCACCCCCACCCCCCAAAAATGAAGCTACATGCCGGGATAAAAGAAATTGATTGTGCGGTGGTTGAAGAAGTCCAACTTTTGTATAGCAGCAATCCCACCACTGGGGGTCGGGGGTTGAGTACTTGGGTAGAATAAATGGTGGGAAACACTACGTAGGTGACTAAATGGGAAATATATCCGAATCCTAATTTTTGAGATTTGCGACTTATTTTATTTTCAGGAAAACCTGAAGAAAGACAACTGAATAAATTAATGTGAAGGTTTGTCCGCTGCAACAAAGCTGTTATGGGCAATGCTATCCCATGCTCCACACGAAGCCGACCATTTTACGACATTGATCCCCGGGAAACACCTGTGCCATCGTTATTCTTTTCTCCCTGGTACCATTACAAGAAGTTTAGTAATGATTGCTTTTATTTTCTTAAACACCATTGCACCTGATGTCCTATCCATAAAGGAGAGTTCTTGTCCTTGGATCCGGGTGTTTGTAATGTTCGACTCGGATCTCTCACTTGCCCACGCTATTGCAAACATATTACCACGTATTGGCGAAACCCATTTCTTAAGAGCGAAAATACGCCTCCTGACCGCAAGACCTGCCTCTGTACACGCACGATATGCGCATATATAGCAACTGAATTATCACGTCCGTTCTTGGCTAAAGCCACCTTTTAATACACAAAAAATGCACGTCCTATCGCCTCTAAACCTACCTCTGTATAAACACGGGCTTGGCAACAAAACCAGAGAGTGGTAGGTCTAATGTTGTGCTGAAGTATTAGTCCCCAAACAACAATCTAGATAAATGGGTAGCAGGGATGCACATGACAAATCAAGCCAACTTAAATTATTAATTAACGAACTCATTCCATAATTGATATAGTCTCCAGGTACCTCACCGGGAAAGGCTTGTCTTTCAAGTCCTCGGGACTTTACAGCATTGAAATGACGTATACCTACTCAATATATCGTTATGTTACAATAGTGCGCGACAGTGGCAGTCTGCTGCACTATGTGTAATCCACGTGACACAACGACAATTAATGTGGTAAAAAAAAGATTCAATTCATTTCTGTGTCCAGGTTCAGAGAACTATGTACTAGCCACACCAGAAACAAGATTTATTTAAAAAAATTAAAGATCTAAATAAGAACGTGAAGGACTTGGCAGGTTAACTCACAAAAGAGCACAAACCAAAGCAGAAACAAAACAATGAAGAATAAAAAGAACAGGGACAAAACAGACCTCTGACAGCAGACATTCACAGCATGCAGTAAAAGTGTCAAAAATAATTAATAATTTGGAACTATCAGGTACAATTCAGACACAATAATCACGCGCCGTTAATCAGCTGAATGAGTGTTTACTACAGGCAGCAGTCTCTCAGTAAGATTAGTCGGGAGAGGAAGACGCGAGACGCGATATTAGTACGATAGGGAATTGACATCTGGGGATCGCGAAGAGATGGGAGGATGGAATGAGCGACTAAGAAAACGAGATTAACAATAACACAGCACTCAAGTCTTCTGGGAGATGCATCATCAGACCTTCGCGATTCCATTTTATTAGGCGCCCTGTCTGTGTTTGCTTTTCACCTTTTGAAGTTTTTGCGTTTTCGCAAAGTGAAAAAATATGCATATGCCATAAAAAAAACTCGTACTTGAAAGAAGACTATGTTCTGAATACACTTTGCACGAGTTTCAAAGAGCTAAAAGATTCTTGCTGTAGTAGCATTATTGCTAGTTTTGGTAAAAACACATTTTTTTCAGAGTGAAACTGTTTAATCACTTACTTTTTTCCTGTGCCTGTCCTCACTCAGACTACAAAAACCTAACATGCCAAGTGAAGATATCGGGATAAATTTAATAGGTCTGGGACACTCAAAGCACACAGCTAGCCAGTTTTCATGAATTTAGATGCGGAAAGGAAAGTGTGTAAATACAGCCATTCAATTCCAATGTTTTTGCCTGCCTTTCATCTTATTTTTTATATTCATAGGATTGGGTATGGAGTAGTCCTTTCTTTTTTTTCTTTAAGTAAATGCCTTTTCTTCTGCACCCTTGTATGAAGGCACCATATATACACACACACACACACATACACAAGCATGCGCAGGCACACACACACGCGCGCGCGCGCGCACAGGTACAAAGACATTAAAGGGAGCTCACCAAATTCCACCCATTGACAGGGAGATCGAGAAAAAATCCAAGACAGAAGGAAAGACACGTTCTGCAGCTATGCTAACACTAGTCGGAGACCATCACAAATTTATTCCGCAAGAAGCCGCCAGAAGTGAAAGGAAAGGCGTCCTGGGCTGTTTGATTCCTTCGCAAATAACATATTGGATTCTTGGCAAACGTAGTGCCGAACCCTCACAGACAGCCATCGAGGCCGACTCGTAAAGTGAAACGAGCGGGGACAGCAGAGAGAACGTCCAGGAAATGTCCTTGTACATCAGTGCGTGTTGAATGTGCATTAATGTCAAACGTTTTCTGTACTGTCCCGGATGAATCTAACAGGGTTACTCCATGAAAATGTGCGACCTGATATTCTTGTTTTTGTTTTTGAGAAGACGCATACTTTCTGGCAGTACATAAGTTCTTGTGCGCACATGCACACTAGTACGTGCTAGCACGCGCGCAGGCATCCACGCACACACACTCTCTCTGCCTACCGCATCCATCCATCCATCCATCCATCCACGCACGCACAGTCGCACATGTGCACACGCACACGCACACGCAATCAAAACATCGTATGCACTGTTTCACAATGCACATCTTTATAAAATATCTCAATAATGACTTGCTGACAGTGAGACCTTGCTTATTTTACATAATTGACAAGAGCGCGCGAGCAAACAAACGCAGGGACAAGCCCAAGTGCATCCAGTTAGTATGCATTGAATTAATGCGACAGAGATGGCATTTCGTCAAAACACTCAATTTGTCGTTACTTTTACCACAGGCAAAACATCGAAGCCATTTTAAAGGCAACAAAACTTCGACCGTTCCCCCCCCCCCTTCATTATTAACGGCTTTTTGCAGTCTAGTGGTCCAGTGGGAATTCGGTTCCCTCCCAGAGGTTTTTTTTTCAAATTCAGGATGCACTGCTGCCACGCACTTTTCCTTCTTGGTTGTAACCGTTGTATCACAATCCTCGCAAACTCTCGGGAGATGTTTGCGGTATTCCTCTGTGCTGATCGTTCAGTTAATGTTAACACATTGATCAGACATCTCACCCTAACTGGACGTTTGCCTGACGGCGAACACTTCTCGGGTTAAGCTGACTTCAAACATTGGTCTCAATGTTGCCAACGAATTATACACACTGTTTGCGTATGTACAAACGGCTTAGCTAGTGAGAGTTATATTTTCTGGCCATGCGGCAGTATCGTTTTCTTAAGGTATATGGTGATTACTGGCAGTCTGTTCATACCGAAAACTATGCCAGTTCGGCCTTGGGTGCGCGTGCGTCATCAATTTGCAAGTCTAGATCAGTGTAACCGGACTGTTAGAAGACACCAAAGTTAATAAACTAACACTGTTGATGTAGCTCTATGACACAGCATCACGTGGCGGACACGAGCTCACGCTATTACCAATTTGCTTAATGGCCCTATCCTATACATTGCTTTAGATTCCTCTGCTCAAAGGGCATTGTGGGAAACGTTTCAGTTTAGCCAAATGTAATTATTAAGACATTTTGGAATAGCTTCTCATCATACTTGCTTGACTTATACCCTTTAGCGACATTAACTTTTCAACAACAACAACAACAACAACAACAACAACAACAGCAGCAGCAGCAACAGCAACGACAAAAGGAATTTGGTTAGGGTTAATTATAGTTTGGTAGTTTCTGCCAAAAACCCGACGAACCTGCAGCCTAGTTCTTCCTATTTGAGAATGTTGTCTTCAATGTAGCGATCGAAATCTGAGAAGCAACAAAATTAATAATTTCTTCGCAGTACATGTACTTACATACATTTGAGGGAGGCTGACTTTATTTCATCTGTGTATTTTTAAATGATCTTGATATGTCAGTTTCATTTCAAGAGGAATAGTGTATTTTGTACTCTATCCACATATTGTGTCTCTTTGTTAGTATGTTAGTATGTTTGTGTATACATAGAACTGCGTACGTTCGTACAATCACGTACGTATATATGTACACCCGTGTAAGTGCGTCTTGATATACATGTATACCTTCGAATGAATGAATGAATGAATGAATGAATGAATGAATGAATGAATGAATGAATGAATGAATGAATGAATGAATGAATGAATGAATGAATGAATGAATGAATGAATGAATGAATGGGCATGCCTTCAAGGAACTGTTATGTGTGGATGTATGCGCCTGTTTTGTGTAAACACGATATGCATGCATGGGTACACAGCCTCAACAACTGTCCACGGGAAACGTGTGAAATGATAAAAACACGATGTTTTTAATTAAAAAGTCCCAAATTAGCGCACAGCAAACAGCATCGAGATTAGAAAAGTTTTGTTTCGCTGTATTAAAATGTCAGGAATATTCTTTGGCACAATGTTCTCCAGCTTTTAGTGATGTTCGCAAAAAATCTTTAACCTTGAAAATAAATATTCTTAGGATTTTATCCTTTAATTAATTGCAAATAACTGCAAAGTGTCCCGGATAACACTTTCATAAGATAAAATCTGAGGCTGAAAGCGCGAAGAGAAGAAAATGACAATCCAAGGAGAAGGAAGACATGAAAAATTAGATTGTAGTAAATAAATGAGTTCGACATCAGATCGGTGGATGCATTTTAACCTATAAAGGCAAGGAGGCTACTACGAAAGTCTGAATTACCTCCCCGCGGACATAAAATCTAAACAGAACAAAATCGTTTCTTTCTCTTTTTTTTAAGATTCACCAGATTGGGAGTTAATTCGGCCTCGGGGCTGGTCTGAATAATCGTAATTTATCTTCCAACCCGTGAAGGTCGTGATGACAATATACAAGCACACACAGACTGTGAGTAGTAGGGAGATTGATTAAAACGCATTTTATAAAATGTTTTTGTGGTTGTTTTTTTATAGCGATTTTGAAATATTTAATTGATAGCATGTTCAAACCACACAAACAGTTGAGATTTTTTCAGTAAAACATTTAAATTTTAAGTATTTCTAAGACTATTATGTCAGTAAATAGAAAAATGCGAGGCCACTGTCTACAAGCGTTCCACATGTGGAACATCTAGCGTTCCACATGTGGAACATCTAGCGTTCCACATGTGGAACACCACATTTCGCTCTTTTCCCAACCCCCACAGCAGATGTTTTATGATCAGATGTTAGTAAATAGATTGAATCACAATATTTTACTATTTAATATAAAGTTACTTCGGTGTATGTTTTTCAACAGTACCTTTGTGTTAATTTTAGCTGCCATTTTGACTCTCACAGAAAAAAAACCTGGTTCGTTCGTAAATAAAATGCAGAAACGGACAAAACGAGATACAAATCATATCAAACAAGTGAAGAACAAACGAAAATATTATGACTTTGTCTCACAAGGAGCTATTGAAGGGAATAAAAGCGGCCACATGTGCAACGCTAGTAGAAAATGGTTTAAGTGAATGAAAAGTACAGTGATGTAATCTGTCTTTAATGCTGGAGTTGTACAACTCAGAACACTGCTGTTCGTCCTGTTTCCTATAAAAACTACCAGATGCTTGCATTAAAAAAAGGCAAGGCCACTTCTGTCCCCGTGCTTAATAAGACCGAAAACACAAAAGCAAACGACCAGTACTGAAGCTGTGTCAACATCTGCATTGTATAAACGGTGGAGAGAATTATTGAGGTTTTCTTTCTAAGAGTGTAATGTGACAAAACCTTTTTCCTTTATCCTTAGAGTACTTTCTGCGTTCATACACTCTATTTCTAATATTCTTCAAAAATGTAATAAAGCCTGGAGGAATTTTGTCTATAACGTCCAAAGATAAAAAAGCTGCGATAGAGGAAAAGAACTACGAACGAAGAAGCAACAGGGCTGGCTTGCATAAGCGTTCTTATCTCCTGTTCGTTCGTAAAAGTGTACGTAAAATACGCAGGGAGAATGGGTCTTACGACCGCTGTTATGACCGACAGAGCAGCTGCGAAAGCTCATCCAAGCCATCTCTGGTACAAAAAAAGCTGTAAGAAATACTTTAACTCACAAAGACGTGAAAATGAACGTGGTGGTTAAATATCTTCTGCCAGCAGCCAGAAGGCTTTTCGAAATGCGAAGTGCATGTATTCAGTTTTTAACGAGCCCTAATGCTTTTATTTCTTAATTCTATCTTCTGCTTCCCGCAAATTCTTTGTGTTTTTGCTGTGCTTGTTTGTTTCTGGTCCTTTTGGCCATTGGTGTCTTGTTCCTCGCTCTGTCTCTGCCTTTTAATAGGAGGGCTCAGGTTTTCCGTCTCATCTTTCCCCTACCTCACTACCCCAGTGTTTTTCTCCTCCCTTCCATATCTTTCCCCGTTTTTTTTCCTTTCTAAAGCACACGTCCGCCGATCTCGTGTTTTTTGGTCGACACAAACATGATTCCCACTGCGTAATGGACTGTGCGAGTGACTGGTTGAGGAAGTGACGCACTTGGGAGGATTTTAACTGGGTTTTCTCCAGTCGCTCAGGGTTGCGTTCCTGCCCAAGTTTTTGCGGCTTAATTAATCAGTTTTCCTTCTCGTGATTTCTTTGAAACCGAACTTTCCCTTCTCATCCTGTTGTTCACAACAACCTTTCTGTAAGATTCAACACTGCACGAATGCCTTTAGACACGCTGGTCAGATCGCTCGATCACAACGAAGTCCTACAGATGTAGTTGTAAGATTAGTATGCGTGCACACACACACACACAAGCACTCTCTCTCTCTCTCACACACACACACACACTGACGAACTGCGCCAGTGTATCTGGACTTTGGGTTCCTTTCAGACTTGTATCCATTTTATAGATGGGCGGTCTATAGCATAGAGAGAGAGAGCGCGTGCTTGCAAAAAATGTGGAGTGTCAGAATTTTGAACACAGACGCACACGCATACACTAGCCTATACTCACAAATACACTCGCGCATACGCTCATTCGTACGGTAGCATAAAGATCTACCTGTACACATCCAAAGTGCCCCTAAACACCTGTCACAAATTGGAAACTTATCTGTAGAGGTGGATAGGCTGTGTGTGCACTTCAGGTTATAAGGTCCGTCCGTCCTGAGTATTGTAAGTGCGCCTCTTACTGTGGAGAGAACATATTAAAACTTTACGTCAACGCAGCCATGCCCAGGACGCAAGTTTGCAATTCTCATCGGCTAGGGGAATGCACGTTCGGCGTACCAAGTGCTCTGCGCATGCTCATGCCGCTTGCTAACACAATAACCGATAATTACAGGTCAAGGCATGACCTCTACACATTGTCACATTTTTATAGTTACCGTGAAGACACCATATCCGTAGCGGTCGATAGCTGCGTGATAAAGACTGTTAAAAAGCCGCAGATTCGATACGCTTATTAGTTTACGATTGATTTTTTTGGGGGGAGAGGGGGAGGGGGAACGGGGTTTAGGGATATGGGTAGGGCTTGGCATTGTGTAGGACTTCTGTTTTCGTGTATGAGTTCAATCACAAATTATGTCCGCCAGCAGAAGCTGAATGAAAGGTGGTCTGCGCATGCGTGCCCTAAGTCAGTAAGAAAAGCAGACTCGAGCCCAGGGCTGGTTGCATAAGCATTCGTAGCTGCTTTTCCGGCCATAAGGGTGGTCGTGCGGCCCGATTGCCCTGTGCGGGCCTAGTTTACCCCCACCGTTACGTATGAACAAGGGATAAGAACGCTCATGCACGCCATCCCTGGACGGACTAGTCTAGTTGTTTTCCAAGCTTCAGCTTATCTGCGAGGTTTTTTTCTCTTTTTTTTAATGGCTAACGTGGCGTGTTTTGCTAAACAAGAGGGAGGGGTAAATATTACCTGACCCAGATCTGTAAATGGTTTTAGTTTCTGAAAGTGCATTGGATCAACCCCTAGAGGAAAAGTACGTGGGTGAGCCACTTTTTTGCAGCAGTGTAGTTCACGACTTGTTTACGAAAGTCAAAACCTTTTTTTGGGGGGGCTTGGCTGTAATCCTGGTGCCTAGACGGTGTTAACCACATTCGTACGTCAGCTGTCATGTAATGAAGCCTTTCTGACAAGGTCTTCCGACATCCTAACACCTACATATAGGTCTAGATTAAGTCTGAAAATGCTTTATGTCGTTCTTTTCCTCTCCCCACCCCATGTTTTGAAAGAAAGAAAGTTTTGTAATTGTTATTTATTATAACCTATAGGCCTGGGGAATTTTAAGACTGTATGAGGAAGGAAGGAAGAAAGAAAAAGAGACTAAACAGACATTAGACAGACAGACAAGAAAGAAAGACAAGAAAAAAGGAAAGGAAAAAGACAGAAAAAGAAAGAAAAGGAAAAAAGCAAACTAAAGCCAACAAGTACACCTTCGAGAAATGCGTTTCAACCAGTCCTCTGAGAAGTGTTGTCATGTATGATTTTAGAAAGAACTGTACAATATCAGAATCCATAGAAACCTTCTAGGGAACCACAATCCTCAATCATGGATGCTTAAAAGCACAAGTAAATGAGAGACACAGAGAGATGTGACAGCTCGAAACAGCAAAAAGCTGAAAACATTATAAATATTGGAGAAAAAAATGTCCAACAGGGAGGTATGAAAGTAAACTAAGCCCTTACCCCTACCGCACTTCTCACCCAACGTTTTTTTTTTTCCTGTTTGAACCAATAAAATAAGAGATTTGGACAAGGCCTGATGACCATCACAGACACCTTTCTACGAGGTTAAAAAAAATCCATCACGTTTCTCTCAAAACGAAGCCTAAAAGTGTGTCTCATATAAACAACCAAAGGGCTACGGGGCTGACCAAAAAAAAAAAACTCGTGGCAGAGCGCGTTCCGAGCCCTTGAACAAACACGACATCGGGCCTTAGTTTATGGAAATGAAATGGTTGCCAGGGAAAAGGAATCAGTCTTAACTTAAGTCGCAAGCCGTTGTCAAGGTTGAGGTGACATCTTGCTGACTTCCTGTTGCCTGAGGGGTCCTGCCGACAACCTCATAATCGACACGATGGGTACAAACTTTTTGTTGGGTGGTAAAGTAAGGACATACAAAAAAGAGGACAAACAACTCACATTATTGAAAGTTAGCCCCAAGCCGTGCATGCCTACTCAGCTACCACACTTTGTGGTCCAAAAGTGGGCAACGCTGGTTTAATGGGTGAATAAGTGATAAAGAAAGCTTGCTTACTTCTGTGAAACAAATTTTTCCTACAGCAAATGATGTATTCTGATCGATGTTTCCTTTCTCTGTGCGGATGTTTCGAGAAAAATCCTAAGTTGATGATGCATCTTTTCCCATTTTCTCCCTCTTTCCCTTGCAGTTCCACGAGCCTGTTGTTAGATACAGAACCAGTCATATGTGTCTGGAAAATGATCTAACAGAATGGAAGAAATTTTAAGCAGTTAAAGGCATTTTATTTTGTCGCCCTCGGCAGAAGATAGCCACGCAGTGATTATAAGCTATCGACCCAGTCCTGCCAAACAACGACAGAAAAATTGAAAACGAAATTCTCTGTCACTTTTCTGAAATGTTTTATTGATCACTTTTACTGACATTGCCAGTGAAAAGACTATTATGCGTGTGTGTGTGTGTGTGTGTGCGCGCGCGCGTGGGTCCTTGCGTGTGTACGTTCACGCATTTGTGCATGTATGCACGTGCGTGGGAAGATACGAGTGTGCGTCTGTGATCGTTTGTGTCTGTCTCCGTCCGCTCTGGTTCGAGACAACTTTCGGATGATCAGCATTGGGTAACTGGATATCTTTGTCCAGCGCTAAATTGGTAACGATCACGGCTTGGGAAGGGGATATTGCATGCTTCGATTGGTGCACGAGGGGCAAGGGAACAAAGTGGGCGGCAGAGAGACCTGTTCCATTGATCACGCACTGCTTCGCAGAAATACATTTTCCTCATCACCACTGTCTCTTTACTAGAACCAGACGTGCCCTGACATGCATTATGATCTGAACGGCCGGACAATTTTGCAAGCTTGTTAAATTAGCATGTTCTTCCATTATGTGTTCTTCAGACTCCGTGTCATGTTTGTGGAAACAGTTCAGGTGCAGACAGTCATGAGGCAGGCAACGGGACGTCACTGCTTGCATCCTGTCGGTTTTCAGACAGTATTCGGTGAGACTGACATAACGACATTTCCAGAGCATGTTTCACGTAACATTGCACTGGTGGAAAACCGAGCAAAAGATTTCTTAAGCTGCGAGTTTTGTTTTCTCAACGGAATATTTGCTTAATCGTGCTGCGAAAACCTCTCGCTCATTTTAGCGCAACCTCTATGTGAGATGCATGTGGGCGGGTGCGGGTGAAAGAAACAGAGTGAGATACACACACACACACAGAGAGAGAGAGAGAGAGAAACTGTGAAAAGGAGTAAGAGTTCAGCAGGAGGAACAAAAGCAAGAACGATGAGACGGAAATTAAAGAGGAGTAAAGGGAAAATAGAATGGAGGGTAGAGGAGAGAAATAAAGGAGAAGAACTGGCAGAGACGAAAGTAGAAACAGAAAAAAAAGAAATTACGGGAGGGGGGGTCACGGAAAGACTAGACAATCAACAGGAAGGAAAGGATGAAAAAGAAAATCGATGACCGAATGCCCATGGAAGGAATTAACACGCTCGCTGGCCAGTATCATCACCCGGCCTTGCCCCAAGCGACAGCGGAACACAATCGGATTGTGCGACCATCATTTATTTGCACACTTGACATTATCGCGTACCTCTAGAACTACAGTCACTTAACAGCTTCTGCAGACAAAAAATAATTTTGCCGCATGAGAAAGAAGGGCAGTGAACTTATGCACAAGAGAGAGAGAAAAGGACAAAGTTCAACCATGCACTTTCACGTAAAGCGGAATCTAGTGTAAATCACAGTGTCTTGCCGAAAACAGAATGTGGGTGTGTTCCCTCTGCGTGAACGCACATTTTGGGGCGGTGAAACACAGGATAGTGAGGGGAATTGGAGGGGGGGAGTTGAATCGCATGTAGCATAAGTAAAGGTGTGTAACAATTAAATTGTCCGAGGCGCGCAGGTCTTAAGAAGAAATGTCTCCATTACTAACGGTGGATGGCCGATGAACAGCCATTTCCAAAGCCGGACAACCGCTTTTAGCAGAAAATTACAGAAAAATGGACGTTTAGCAGGAACTCTTTCCAAGCATTTATTTTGTCTATCTGTCTGAACGTCTGTGTGTGTGTGTCAGAGAGAGAGAGAACACTGGGTTTATGGCTATGGAGTACATATTTTTCAATGCAGGCACATTTTCAGCTTTTACACTAAAGTAATGAAGTTCCTTTCGATGCAAGTAAACATTTTCGTTTAGTGCAAGAAGCAAGACGCTGTTCCATTAGGAAAAAATAATCCTCCAGAAATAAACAAAGAACACTAACGTGCAATAAAACGTTAGATACGTGCATTCATGCCTCGTGTCCAGAACTATAACGGTAAACCTCTTGTGCCAGCGGTAGCAAAATCACATCGCATTCACCCATGCATGCATTGTCGATCAGCCCTGCAACACACCACCACACCCCTCCCCGCCGACCCTCCCCGCCACCCCCAAATCCCAATGCACTAATGCACGCACATTCTTATGTACACCTAAGAAGGAAAGCAAACGAAAATATTCTTTGGTCTATCGGTTTTCTGCGTCTCATCAAGATCTCTTGGTACATGAGGCCCGCAGTACACACTGCGTTTTCTAGCTTGAATAATCTAGAGCTTTGAATGTTCTGCTGACATTTTGGCATTAATTAAAGGGAAGTATGCAAAATAAATAAACCAAAATAAAACGAAATATGAGAGGAGGGAAGGGGGAGACGAAGACAGAAAACGAGTTATTCATTCAACGCAAGCAACCTCGTCTGAACACAGCTTCTGTGTACAAATTGTTAAAGCACATTTATTTCGGCAAAACCACAGGACGTGCCATATCGTACAACCAAGCGTTCATGCATTATAACATACAATTAAAATTACAGTTTAAAGATTGAATTTAAGACCCGGACAAGTTGGGTTTTCAATGTCTATACAATTTGCCCAGGAGATCCGCGATTGCCTAAAGGCTGTGACACACAAGCAGTTTCTCATACAGCGTAGTGCCTTGAAATTGTGTCTGTCCTATTTCAGCTAGCGATACTCGCTTTTGACCACAGTGAGAAATCACCGCAAGGGGGAAAACCTTCCAACATAATTTAAAAACAACAACGAAAATTTGTTACCACACTTGATTCGGCTCTCAGCATCAGCGAGTGAAACTGCTCGTGTGTAATAACCTTTAGATGAGCAGGTATCATCTTCTCAAAGGTTTATAGAGCAGCACACACAAAATTTAATTCGAGAAGACAGAAATTCTATGCAGTGTTCTAGAAAGCACCCGGAGAATAGTTTTTAAAAGTAACTTCTAGCAATTAAGAGTAAAGGTCACGTTAGACGACTCCGAGCAATCCCAAGCAAAACTGGGAGCGGCGAGTAATTCTTCTGTTTGTACTGACGCCTGCGTCAGGTATCAGTGTACCTGTAGCAGAAAACTACTCGCCGCTCCCTGTTTTGCTCGCGATGGCTCGGCGCCGTCTGACATGGCGTTTACTCTTAATTGCTAGAAGTTACTTTTAAAAAGTAAATAGGTGAAGGAAAAGGAGCGCCGGGGTTTGGTGCACGGAGGGTTTCTTCACGTTGCATGACCTCACATGACAGGCGAAAACAGCTGCGAGTTTGAAGACGTAGTTGCGTACACATTCACGCAGCGCGAACACAGACAGACAGACAGACAGACAGACAGACAGACAGACAGACAGACAGACAGACAGACAGACAGACAGACAGACAGACAGACAGACAGACAGACAGACAGACAGACAGAGACTACAGCAAAGCGCGTATCAAAACAAGCCAGTTCTTCTTTCTCTAGTGACATTATAATAACAATAATAACTACTATTTTTAGCTGCCCAAGGAGCTGACTATAGGTGCCTAGACCGTCTGTAACAGCGGGGGATCGTACTGTCAAGTAAATCCCCGCATAAAGTAAATCTAACAACGAAGTATACAATGTATACCTTCTGTTCTCAATAACAGCAGCTGACAACGCGTTTGACGAAATAAATTGTCTAGTTTCTAGAGATAACGTTTTCTGTCAAGATCTACTGTACCATCCTTAAAATCAGCAAAACTTGCCAACGAGAACAATCTGCAAACTCGTCTCCCGGGGCTTGTCTTACCAGAGTTAGAACTGCAAGCAGTTGATTATAGTTTTAAACATGCGGAAGTTTTGTGTGGACTCACGTAAATGACTTGTCAAGAGATGCTGGGGGTATTTATCCGTTCAGGATGACGTCCGGGATTCCATATCACGAAATGAGTTATTTCTCTCTCCATACCTGCGGAGATTTTTTTTTCTACGGGGAATTTAGCTCGAGCACGTCGGCCATTGAACTCCGCTCACGTTAAACATCTTCGTGCCAATCGGCTGTGTGACGCAAGTTGGGTTTTTACTGCGTCAGGGTAGCTTTCAAGCACAGTCAATATTCCTGATTATATTTAGCATGGCATGCCAATGCTGACGACATAGCAAACGTGAGCTGTAATATGAGCTTTAAAACAGCTTGCAGGACGCCTCACAACAGCATACAGTGCTGGGAAATCCTCATTTTGCGGTATGCCAGTGACAGAGACAAGTGCGGAGAATTTAATTTTCGGCACAGCATAGTCACAGCAAGTAGGTTTCAAGTCACATCAGACGCGATTTCCAATCAAGCACAGAGAAATCTGTTCCGGTATAGCTTTTAATATCAAGTACGCTGTACTTAAGGAACACACTTCTAGAAAGCTCTCGTTTCGCTTGCTTTTCAACCTAACACTCTTCAGAGCATTGAGTGGATTCGTTTAATCAAATATGTGACATGATGTGGTCGCGTTCGAATAACTGCTGTTTTTCCTTTAGACACAGAGCTATACAAAAGGCTCTCATTTCTCCTGGAGCAGTTCAACAGTCTGTGGCCGGCTATAATTAATGGATTTGTAGTCGGGTTTATGTCACTCAGCTGTAACTGGCATATAAATACGTTGATACAACCAATTAATCACCGCAACGTCGAAGCACTGTTGGTCCACAATTAACAACCAAAGCCAAGTAAGCCGAGCTGTTGTTGGAGACAGAATGCAGATCTATGACCGCCCACAGCAGAGGCAGTTGTCTCTCTTTGATGATTTGTTCTCTGCCTAGAGGTGGTTTTTACGCACTGCAGTGACAATCCTTGTTGGGTGCCTCACCCTGATAAAGGCGTCGCTGTAGGGCTACGCTCTTTTGCGTAGCGATAAACTCTCTCCGGTCAACAAAACAAAGAAAGTGGTGGGATCGAATCCTTTGTCCACTACCCGTGCCTTCTCTCTGCACGTGACACCCGTCTGTGGTCATCTTGACCACGTCTTCAGTCCTTCTCGCCGCTCCCACGCCATGAGGTAGACTTCTTTCTACTTGTGGCACCAAGACACCGATCCTCTAAAACTCACCAGTTCAAACTGCAGATGTTAATAATTTTGTAATTACTCAAATTACAAATTAAGCTGGTTGAAGATATAGTCGAAGCAGTGAAAAGAAACTCAAGAACTGTCTGCATTATCATCATCGTCATCGTAGTCGTTGTCACCATTAGCAACATCAACAAAGAAGACAAGAAGTATAAACAAATAAGATAAATAACATTTTATATAACAATCCTATTTAAACAGATATTTCACATATGTAAATGTCCACAGGTGAGGTCGTTTACATAACAGAAACTAAGCTGTCGTTTGTACAATCACAGTACTTAGGCGTCAGGTGTGGTTTTAAAAAAATGGTGTAAAAAAAGTAGGCACTGTACAGATGAGATCTCGAATTCTACGAGTAGCAGCAAATGAGCAAATGAGCGGATCTGGTCTCAATCACCATTCTCAACAACAACAACGGAGCACATCTTGTCTCACCATTCTCTAACAGCAACAACGGAATAGATCCTGTCTCACTCACCATTCTCTAACAGCAACAACGGAGCACATCCTGTCTCACCATTCTCTAACAGCAACAACGGAGCACATCTTGTCTCACTCACTGTTCTCTAACAGCAACAACCGAGCATATCTTGTCTCACTCACTGTTCTCTAACAGCAACAACCGAGCATATCTTGTCTCACTCACCATTCTCGAACAGCAACAACCGAGCACATCCTGTCTCACTCACCATTCTCTAACAGCAACAACCGAGCATATCTTGTCTCACTCACTGTTCTCTAACAGCAACAACCGAGCATATCTTGTCTCACTCACTGTTCTCTAACAGCAACAACCGAGCACATCCTGTCTCACTCACCATTCTCTAACAGCAACAACCGAGCATATCTTGTCTCATCACTGTTCTCTAATAGCAACAACCGAGCATATCTTGTCTCACTCACCATTCTCTAACAGCAACAACGGAGCACATCCTGTCTCACTCACCAGTCTCTAACAGCAACAACCGAGCATATCCTGTCTCATCCACCATTCTCTAACAGCAACAACGGAACAGATCCTGTCTCACTCACCATTCTCTAACAGCAACAACGGAGCACATCCTGTCTCACTCACCAATAATGATTTTTTGAAAGCCAGTCTATGTCATAGTGAACTGCGACTTATAAGCAGGTTAGAACAAAGCCCTTTGTGGGACGCACATTTGCAGTTGACAGAGAACGTAGGCTATCCGTGACAAAAAGCGGGACATAGACACATACCGAAGGATTTTTTTTTTTTACATCTGGCGGCTTATTCGTGAACTTCTACGATCAACATTGTCAGGAACTACGCGGTAAATACTGAATCCTTATTTGCTGTCGTAGCCGTTTGTAAAACTAGGATAGAACCAGTTCATGAGTGCTCCATCAGGCTTGGGGTGACTTGCATGAGCGTTGTACGTCCTGTTCACACGTAAAAATGTCACGTAAAATACTCAGAGGAAACGTTACGTACGACTCCTTATGGCCGGAAGTGCCGACACGGAAGCTCGTGCATGCCAGACCTTGGTTCCAGGATTGCTTTTATCGGCACTTCCTGTAATAAGAGATGTCGAAAGACCCATTTGTCCAGCACATTTTACACTCGTATTTACATACGAACAGATGATACAGACGCTCGTGCAACCTAGTAAGAAGTCAAATATAAACTGATAATAATACTGTCCATAATGAATTTACGCTAAAATGAATTATGGCAGGTGCCATGTCCTGTTTGTGTTTTTTGGGACTACAGGGATCACAAAAAATGGGAAAATAATGTCTGACTCTCTGTAGAATGACGAAGATCATCAAGAGTTGTGTCCCATTGCTGACAGTCTTGCACTGTAACCCTCAGAATAAACGCGTAACTTTTACAAAGAACAAAAATTAAAAGCAGTACCCTAAAGAAAGCACAGAAATGTCACTATTCTCATAGAATACAGAACGCTTTCATCGAGAAGTGAATAACGCTGAATGTTTACTTGAGCCAATTATTGATATCGTGGTCATATGAGAAACAGCACTGTGGGACTTCGCACGGTTCGTCTGAAGAATTAATGCAAACGTCTGCAGCAAGGAATTCAGGGGATCTGGTCGACAGTTTTTCAACTTTCACAAATTTTCTCACGAGATTATCGAAAGTATGCGTCAATACAGACCCCTTTTTATAGTTTTGAAGCGCTTGGATGACACTTTTTTGATGCAAGAATGGACCTTACTGTTGTTTTAATCTGCCAAAGCCCTATGAACATAGAATTTTAAAAGATTTCAAATTTTTCTTGAGAACTGTACACTTTTGCGGGCAGAAATCGTGATAATTCGAATGGGGAAATCTCTACGAAAATGTGCGTTTATGCAAAGAATAAACGCACATTTGTGTAAAGGGGCAGTTTTGCCAAGGATAGCATTTCCATTTTTTTCTCTTAATTCTCTGCGTTTGGATCAACGGAAAAAAGAGTATTTCTGTTTTCTTAAGGGTATTCCGACATCTTGCTTAAAGGACAAATCTACCAGTCGTTTACGTGGAATTAAAATAATTTATGTTTTTCTCAACAAAAATGAACTGTAAAGTATGTTTCAAAGATCGCCTGCCTTCGATAGCACATCGAAGACCAGTTGTCGGAGCCCGTCAGGAAGTGGGTGCTCACGTAAAATCAACAACCTCTACCTGCAATGGAAGAATTACACTTTCGTCCTCAGGAGGATCATGTCGTTCTCGTTGGAAGATGTATCATCCGGGACGCTGGCCAGCAGCAGATGAGGGTTGCTGTTCTTGTTGCCATGGAGACTGTTCAACGGCGTGTGCTCTGTGTGCGTGGAGTTCCAGGAAGACGAGGCCCCCGAGCGACAGCACATCAGGTGCGCGATCTGCTGGCGGAACTTCTGACCCGTGGCGCAGTACAGGTAGAAATTGATGGAGTGATTGGCGTACATCAGCAGCTCGGCAACGGTGTTGGCCAGCTTCAGCTGCGCCACCTGGCGGAGGCCGTGGTTCTGCTGCTCCCAGAAGGCCGTGACGATCAGGGAGATGTTCATGGGCAGCGTGGTCAGCAAGAAGGTGAAGGACACCGTCAGAAGCATGACGGTCAGCTTGGTTCCCTCCCCTGCAGAACACGAGCGCCGACACGCCACCGCTACTGCTCCGCTGGTGGAGCGGCGGTGATGGTAATTCTGCTGCTGCTGCTGCTGTTGCGGCTGCTTTTGCTGGTGATAGTGGTAGTCCGGCATGTTCTGAAGATTGAGGCGGTGCGCGCGAGCCTCCATGACCTCCGTGATGATGAGCACGTTGAAGACGAGGATGATGACGAAAGGGAGGAAAGAATAGACGCAGGCATCGACCCACGGCCAGACGTCCTCCACCAGATGGTCGAAGTCGGGCGACGCCTCGCACTTGGTGATGTTCTCGCTGTCGACCGTCCGCTCCACCACGCCGACCGTCCAGAAGAAGTGGAGGTTCATGCTGCAGATCAGGAAGACGATGAACCCGATGACGCACTTGGCGCGGTTGGTGTTGCACATGGTGGAGGCGCGCAGCGGGAAACACACGACGATGTAGCGCTCGACGGTCACGGCAATGATCAGCCAGACGGACAGGTCGCTGGCCAGGTAGCCCAGGAACACCGTCACCTTGCACAGCCACTCCGAGCTGTCGTGGAAGTCCACTCCGGTCAGCTCGCCCAGCCACAGGCGCAGCAGCCCGATGTACAGCACGAGGGAATCGGCCACCGCCAGGGACGCTAGGTACAGGTACGAGGACACCTTCGACATTGCCCGTCGTCTCAGAACGACGAAAGAAACGACGTTGCCGAAGGTTCCCAGAACGATCAGGACGGGCGGGATGTAGATCAGCAGGTACTTCAGAATCCGGTATTCCGGAAACTGCATCATCACCGCCTCGTAGCTTTTGACGTGCATCCTTCCACACGCTACGCAGGACACGGCAAGTCGTGGTCACCGTTTGAAGCTGGCATAACTGAGAAAAAGACGACAGAAGCTTTCCCGTTGCCCTCAGGCTGGCTGCAGCAGTGCGCGGGTTGGCCGCAGCGGCACCGCTCAGTGACATGGTGCAGCACGACAGTGAGTGGCGGCGCGAAGCGTGCACGGCGCACGAGATTCGATGGGCGGGGGGCGTCCTCTTGACCAAAACGTTTTCCACATGAAGCACTCGCGGAAATCTCGAGCACCTCTTGTTGTGGATATTTAAACACAAGAAAGAAAGAAAGAAAGAAAGAAAGAAAGAAAGAAAGAAAGAAAGAAAGAAAGAAAGAAAGAAAGAAAGAAAGAAAGAAAGAAAGAAAGAAAGAAAGAAAAAAAGAAAGAAAAAAAGAAAGAGCGAAACAAAAGAAAGAACGAAAGAAAGATAAAGAAACAAAAAAAAACGAAACAAAAGAACTAAAGAACGACAAAGAAAAAGAGAGAAAGAAGGAAACAAAAGAACGAACAAATGAACGAAACAAAAACAAATGAACGAAACAAAAACAAACAAACAAACAAGGAAAAAAAACAAAGTAACAAGAAAAGAAAAGAACGAAACAATACAAAGAACAAACAAAATCACAGAAAGCAATAAGAGAGAAAGAAAAGACAGAGAAAAGTAAAAGATTTAAACAAAAACAGAAGTAAGCACAAACAAACAACAAAGAAAGTGAAAGAAAAACACCAAAAGAATGGAGGTGGCCTATTGCAAACAATCATGGGAGAGTTGGACCTAAGGAAGAAACATCCGTTCAGATGTGTGAGAGATGCTTCCGAGAAAACACGGTATTTCTTTCTCGCGCAACTGCATCCCTCCCACGTGCGTGTATACACTCAGACATATCCGTGCATGAGAGCATTAAATATAGAAAACTAGGCCCGGGGAGAATGAAAGGAACCTAATGTAGACACCTACCTCTAACGGAAACAGGATAGCACGTTAGAAAAGTGAGATTAAAGCAATACCTTGTCTGTAATTTTTACCTGATAGAGGAACAGCGCACCCCGCTAGTCTGAAAACGGAGGCGAACGCTTGATGAAGGCAGTGTGATTGCTGCTTGACTTTTTCTTGTGCCTCTCTTTTAGCAATTTATCTGAAACCTATCTCTGTGCACTGAAAATAAAATTTTTATAAAAAAACTGCCTGTGAATAAGTTCGCTGTTATCTTCACGTTTCAAGAGGTGAATATCCATTTTAAATGTCTTGAGAGTAAATATCTTGAGTCTAGAGATTGAGAATGACTGCGTTGATAGCTTCAGGCAATCGGCAAAAAAAATGGTTCGGTCAGCTTTTGCGAAAACAGTTCTTGCAGTTTTGGGGACTAAATTTTATGGTGGCAGCAACAATGTTTTGCAATTCCAAACTACAGGTGTCATGGTTGCCTATGTGCCTGCCTGCCGGTCCGTCGGTCTGTCCATCCTTCCCTCCGTCCGTCTGTCTGTGTCGTTCTCTCACCCTTTCTTTTTCACCCTTTCTCTCTCTCCCTCTCTGTGCCTGGCTTCTTGCTTGCCTCCCACCCCATCTTCCAGCGTGTTCGTATGTCTGTCTCCATGGTTTCTGGCTGTCTGCCTGCCTGCCTGCCTGTCTGTCTGCCTGTCTGTCTGTCTGTCTGTCTATATTCTATCTTCTCACTCTTCCTTCTTCTGAAGTTTCAGTGAAAAGGAAGGAAATACAGATCAAGAAAAAGAATTTAATGAAGAATGAGAAAAAGAAGGGGCAAAAAGCAGGAAAGAAATGTCGATGCTCAATCATTTCCACCTCAACGCTCACGACAGAAGTATAACCGGAATCAAATTCGGCAATCTGAAGGCCATTCTGAAAGGAAATTATCGCTACTGGTCTTTGCAGTCCGCAATACCTCCATAACCCTATAATTTTGTTGTAGCCGACAGAGAAAAGCGAGTTTATTATCGTAAACAATAACCACACCCACTTTTACACTGCACTCCACCCCTTTCTTGCCTAATTTTTCCAGTCCCGTCTCACTTCTGGCCTCGGGATCACCGCATAATTTGTTTCACTCAGGGCATTAGTGCTGGACTGCTGCTTGGCGGTTTTTGTCAAATAGGTTAGCAGTCGGATAATTAGTGGAACCATCTACATAACATGACTCAACACAGTACGCACATGGTCTGTCGCGATCGGCGAGACATTTAGCGCCCAGTGGAAGTAGAGACAGATTATTCCAAGAGCGCGTTGCCTGCAGGCGACAAAAGTAATGCCCTCTCTTCTTGCGACGGAAGAGAAAACCAGACAGCGCAACTCTTTTTGCTACTTTCCCCTCGAGGAAAGAGCATTTTTAGCCTGTGTGGCTAGCGTGGGTCTGGTTCAGCACTGGGAAAAGTCACCGCATCATGTCTAAATGATCTCACGAGACTGTGGACAAGACGGCTTAAGGGGGCCAGAAGGGACAATGAACTTGTCAGAGATCATCATCATCATCATCATCATCATCATCATCATCATCATCATCATCATCATCATCATCATCATCATCATCACCATCATCATCATCATCATCATCATCAATCACGTTTGTCCTGACTTTTATCTTCTCCTCACTTTTTTCTAACCCATCACCATAACCATCGCTGCCATCACAACTCGCATCACTTCTTTACGTACTATCTACCTTTCATCGTTTACATGCTGCATATTATATCCACCATTTTTTCCCGTTGGGTACTTCAACGTTACAAATTTAAACCCTTTCCACCTCCTCTGTGTGTGTGTGAGAGAGAGAGAGAGAGAGTGTGTGTGTGTGTGTGTTTGTGAGAGAGGAAAGGAAAGTAGAGGACAGGATATTTAGCAGAAGCCCACTGTAACGCCTTGCATAAAAAAATCAATTATCGAAGCGTGATTAAAATTATCACACGGGAATTTGTATAATCTTATTTTTCTAGGACAACTGTTTTTATATCTTGTATGTCCTTATCGTTTTACCTGCAGGCCAAATGCGCCCGTGTACTGTGTATAAATACAGAGAGAGCTACAAATAAACCGTAAAGCAATAAAAACAACAGAAGAGTGGAGAAAAAAACCAAGAAATTATATTTATCATTAAAGCAGCTACAATGAACTAGATGCAAAACAAATTTATAAGACGAGAAATCGATAAACAGAATGATATATTTTTTTGTTGTTTCCACTTAAGCACATCTTGCGAAAATCTCGATTCACCATTTAACACAGATCAAGACTGTAGCCCTGGATCCTGCTCACATGCATGCTGTGAGACCAAACTGAGTTTCTATCGGTCAGTGGGTTAAAGGTTTTAATGTTGGGGTTTTTTGCGATCTCGAGCTATTTTAAAATACCGGAGTATCCCGGATTTCAAAGAAATATCGGTAATCCATTGCCAACCTTCAGCTCACCGGACGCTGTGCTCGAGATCGCTGTGTGAAGATAATGGGACAGATCGATAGACCTGATTTTATTGTTCTTCTATATGTTTTGCACGAGGAAAATATTAGCCACAGAAAATGTTTCATGTAAAACATTTCTTATCGCGCGACAAGTGAAGTGAACGAAATGAGCCTTTTAAACTGAAATGTTTTAGGGGAACGCGTGACAAAAGTATTTGAAAATGAACGTAGGCTTCTGTAGTGTTGGCTTATTTTGAAAATGTCGAGTGTTACTCGTGTCAAACAAACTGAAAATTCCTTTTTAGCAAAGTATTTTATAGAATGGTTTCAACCGTACTTTAGCTCATATCTACAAAATGGCTTCAGATGTACTTTGCGCTTGTATTTACTGATTGGCTTCAGATGCACTTTGCTTTAATCTGTTAATAGCTTCTGAGAACTAACTGAATGTGCGAGGGTTTTGAAAACGGCCAGCGGAATTCATACAAAAAACTTAATATCGAGATGAGCAGGTGAAATGGTGGATAATGCGGTGCATCAAGTAGACGATGAAAGGTATACAAAAAAACAGAGAAGTGATCGGTAGCCGAGTTGTGATTTTAGCAAAGGTTGTGGTGGCGGAGTAGAAAAATGTTTTTAAAAAAAGGATGGGACAAACGTGATGATGATGATGATGATGATGATGATGATGATGATGATGATGATGATGATGATGATGATGATGATGATGTCAGCTGAGGTGGTGGAGTGGACGGTGAGGATTCTTTTTAAATCAATCAGTAAAAGCTAATACAAAAAGCTAGTCCCGAGAATACCATTAAGGAGCTACTTTCAGGCACAGGGCCGGAAACTTCCTGGGCTGTGTGTTCTCTAGAGTGGACAAAGTAGGGTGCCGACCAGCGACCCAGCTACGTATCCCGACAGCATCTCACGCAATACTTTGTTTGTTCCAAGCAGTTTCCAGGGCGACAAATGAAAGTCGCGGCCAACACGATGTGAAAGACGCCGACGCAATATTACGGCGTTCGATCGGCCCAAATCACGGGGCCGGAACTCCTGCACTCATGAATTTCCTCCCCTTTTATGCCCACGGCACGCTCCTCTCCCTGCGCGCTGCTCACCATCGGAGCTACTTGGCGGGAAGGACGTGCTCGAGCAGATGGAGAACGAGAGAACAGCGGAACGCGTTTCACTTACCTCTGGACCTTCGGTTTCACACGACAAAGGTCTATTGTCTACTGACAAGTCCCCGAACGCGACTTGCACTCGCAAAACTGTACCTCTTCGCGAAGGGAAGCGCGAATATCTTGTACACTGGCTTGCTTCCTCCACGATAAACATGTAAACGCGCAGTACTGGGCAGTAGGTTAATGTCTTGTCCTGTGTATGTGTGTGTGTTTGTGTTTGCGCAAAACACTTGTTTTTTTTAGCGGTAAATTGCGCATAGGTCATTTGTGTGCACAGCTGATGTGATCCCAGCACTGATAGAGTTTTGGTTTGTAACGATTTGTGTCAAGTCTGTTGAAAAACCACGTCCCTGTCTGGACGCTCTGTTTCCGTCAAGAAAATTATAATGGAACTGAAAAGATGTGGATTTTATTAGGATTAGGAAACCACGTAACTCCGAAGTCTTGTTATTGACGAGCAACTAAATGAGATCAGAATAATTTTATCCTCTGTGATCAAGATCATAATCATATCAGAACTAAATTGCGTTATGTCCAATATTGCGTTCAAAAACCCTCTTTAAATGACCCAGACAGTTTTATTACGGAATTTTGATCAAATTCCGAATTCAAACCAAGTTCCTTAATCAACTGATATCCAGTGTTGAGATCAATTTCCGTGGAAAGCGAAGGGGTGAGGCAAGATGAGGAGTGACGGGCATCTTTAAGATGACTAAGAAAAGAAAGATGAGGACTAAAACAACAACAATATGAACAACAGCAGCAGCAACATCATCAGCCTTTTGAAAAAGGGCCTGCCTATAAATACAGGGGCCCACAGAAAAGAAAGACAAGAGATATGGATGTTGAACGACATAGAAAGAAGCACAGAACGTCGGAAAACTAAAGGAAACTATGGGGGGGAAAAAGAAGAAAAATGGTAAAACAGAATTACACAAATTTACGTCAGGCGAGAAGAAAAACACTTCGCAAGACGAGGCTGGGCGAGGAAAGAAAAAGGAGTTTCTATAGCCTGGCGTCAAGTCAACCAGAAATATTAGCCCATGACATGAGTTGAAGGGGAGAGGGTGATGAACGGGAGAAGAAGATGGGTGAAGAAACTGGAGTGCCTGAAAAAAAAACCGTGGCGACCAGCCTTGTTAACAGGTGCCACATGTAGACAAAGTACATGCAAGAGACGCGGGATGCAAACCCTCTGTACTTGTGACAAGCACGCGTTACAGTCCAGTTTTGCCCGCCCACAGTGCCGTGTGTGTGTGTGTGTGGTAGGAGGGGAGGGAAGACAGAGGGACAAACAACAATATCGGGTGAAGTAGACTGAGGCGATTACATCTCGACCGCTGACTTCCAAAAGAAGCTATCGCCCGTTTCAGACTTGGCCACTCCGGTCATATTGTGTCGTTTCTGTTTGCCTTGACTTCCCGGGATTTCAATGGGCGTCGTTTGCGTAAAGAGCGCCCCGCGAGCTGACAAATCCCGGCATCAATTGTAGCTGCCCTCCGTCATAGAGAATTTGCTGCTGAAAGAGTTAATCGACATCGATTTCTTCCGAGCGATCCCAGCGATGATTTACTTGGCAGGCATGCCATTTGGGTGTCCAGCAGAAAGACAGTGTGTGTGTGTGTGTGAGGGTTGCGTGGAGACGAAGAGAGACAGACGGAAAGAGTGAAACCTAAGAGGGAGGAAAAGGAGCGGAGGAATTTAGCTACCTAGATGGAAGAAGGGAGTGAGAGGCTTAACAAAAAAGAGCAAGAGAAAAGGAGGTAGAAGCGAGGAGAATGAGGGATGAGGGGAGAGAAAGACGGTGAAAAGAGGAGTAGAAGGTGAGGGATTGGTGGGGGGGGGGGGGTGAGAGTTAATACAGCGAAATTCACGGCCCCCAATACTTCACCTAGCCATAAAAACACCTTTTCGCTCCATTATTTGTCTGGAAGGACATTAGAAATCAATTTTGAAATCGTACGTGTGTTTAGTGGGTTTTCCCCTGCATGTTTGTTTCTAAAAATACCTCGCGAGTTCTTCGCCTGCGGAGGAAGAGTTTGATGATGATTGAGACAGAAGCCTACAGGCATGGCGTTCCGTTTCCTCGTCTTTCGTGTGAAACTGAGCAGCACAGGCATAAACACACGGAGAAAACCCTGAAGGGGTTACAGACACAAACGCATGCAAACACGCAGCTGCAGGCACTTTCTTTCTTTGCTATGTCTTAATCAATTTCCTATACACGCAAGAACACACACACACACTCACACTCTCTTTCTCTCTCTCTCTCTCTCTCACACACATACACTCTCCCACACACACACTCGCACACACACTCTCTCTCTCTCACACACACACTCACACTCTCTTTCTCTCTTTCTCTCTCTCACACACACACTCTCACACATACACTCGCACACACAAACTCTCTCTCTCTCACACACACACACTCTCTCTTTCTCTCTCTCTCTCTTACACACATACACTCTCACACATACACTCTCCCCCACACACACACACTCACTCACACTCTCTTTCTCTCTCTCTCTCACACACACACACACTCTCACACATACACTCTCCCACACACACTCGCACACGCACTCTCTCTCTCTCTCACACATACACTCTCACATACGCTCTCTGTCTCACACACACATGGAGTGAATGCAATTGAAATAACAGATAACTTGTCCACATTAGAACTTTCGTGGTGTAAATATTTACTACAGTCATGATATTATTTGCCTGTCAGTATGGAATGAATGGTTAATATTGTGTGTCATGGTCATCTCCCATTGTAAAGGCCATGTAGGCCATAGACAATAAAGGTTTTAGTTTCGTTTCTCTCTCTCACACACTACAAATGTATCCACGGATGAAGGCTCAAAGCAGGACCCTCCCCCAACACAAAAACCTCGAAACAGAATAAAATTTAAAAAACCTTCGGAATATAACAAACCTATAATGTCCCAACAACCAAGTCCTTCAAAAAATGAAGCAAAACGCAAGAAACTTTTCCATCCCATTTGATTCTATTTACGACATAAAATTTTTGAGCTGACTGAAATTACAGCAGAACTGCGTGGTCCTCGTTTCTGGAAACGGAAGCAGTTTTGCATAATGGAAAGTCTTGGGGAGAGAATCATCATGCGATACTAGCTCGTGTTTTTTCTTACCAAAAGCTTGTGTTTCTCTGGGCTCTTGTTCCGTGTCCTGTTTCTTAGATGAAATTTTTGAGTTACTGTTCTTGTCCGTTCCGCGAGCTGACGGAAAGGTGTGATGGATTAGGGAGTCTCCAGCCCCCCACTGCGTGAAAAAGCACTTTTTTCGGTGATAGGCAGCTGCCAGCAAGGGACTTAAACTATTTGACAGCACGGTTTTCCTGTATACATTTAGTTATGGAAATAAAAGATTTATATGCAGGCGTCATTATTTATTGGCATAACGTTGTTTGTCGACCCCCTCCCCCCACCAATCCCACTTCTTCGGAAACGTCGCTTGCGGTAGCAGCTGGGAGGGGCAAAGGCAACAGAGAGGGGGAGGAACGGAAGTGGAAGCAGAGGAAGAAGAACAGCAGATGTAAACAGACGAATGGGAGTCAGCAAGGTGTTTACAGTAAATTTGTTTGTTGCTGAACGTCCGACAGGAGGAGTGGAGAAGGTGGTGAAGGATGTGGAAGGGGGATTATGGAGGGAGGAGAAAACCGGAAGCCCTATAAACAGGTGCAACGTTCAGGGATAAGTGGTTGTGTCAGATACAGGATCCGAACTCACGACCGTCTGCATTGGTAACAAGCAAGAGTAACTGCCATGCCACGAGCTGCCCTCCCCAAACCGAACCCTCGCACCCCCAGTAAGGGAAGGATGAAGACAGGAAATCGACTGCGTGAGTCTGTTCACACTTTGATTAGATTTCACGTGGGCAAAGCTGACAAGGGTACACGGCAAAGAAAACATAATTGTACTTTTTCGATGCAGATGGACATACAGACGGATATACAGACAAAATCTAGCGTTCACCCACCCACATGCACATATAGCTGACGCACATAGACGAAGAGAGAAAGGACAACGAGAGAAACAGGGAGTACTGAGAGACATAAAGAGCCCCCAGTATCCGTCTTCTCAGCGAGAGCAGGGTGGTCCTTAAAGCGTCGTCTCGGATATTCTCGCGAGGAGCTGCGAAAGCCTTGTGGCGCGCTCTGCGACGGCTCAGACAGAAAGGTTTGGGTGCTTCTAATGCGGAGTTCATACAGCGCGACGAAGCTGGATAAAGAAGTCACAAGAAACTGCTCCATCGGTTTTCATCGAAACTAGATGTTGTTGATTGGATAAAGAGCTCGTTTCAGAGCCATGCTTGCGCTGAGAAGCAGGGAAGGAAAAACATCTCGGAGAGAAATTTCTGGTGAGGATGTTACTGATTGTTATAATGCCCGTGTTGGATTAGCTCTGTACGACTGATTTCGTACGACAGTCGAACCTTGTGAACCCCGCATAAGGAACATAATCATCTGAAAACTGGATGTTCCTGACCTCCTGAGATGCTGACCGGTTAGGGGACAGAGAAATGGCAGAGAAAGAGAACTAACCATAACAAGAAAAAAACATAGCTAGATTTTTAACTTTCCTTTTTCCAAGCACCTTTTTTCCATCGTCATTTTGTCATCATCGACGTCAGCAAATTGAGCCTCGTGTTATCATTATTGGGATAAACTGCTTCGTTGATAACCTAGTTTGTGTAGAAGGAACTGGAAAGACGCATTAGAAGTGTCACATTATGTCGTTATATTCTTGTATGTGCTCGGCAGTAACATGATAATAAGGAGACAACAGAACTAAAAATTAGGGCTTCGAGAAAGACTTCTTTGTATTTAAGGTGCACATCAATCGACAACATAACAGAGGCTTGTTTCAGCAGCTCTCGTTACGACATATTTCTGTGACTACCATTTCATCCATTCCAGTTCTTACGTAATTTCAGGCTGAAAACGAAACTTAAATACTGCATTATTCTTGTTTATGAGACGAAGAAATCTGTCAAGGCGGATTTAATTCCAGATGGGGATGTGTGGACGATAGATGCGTGTGAGTGTATGAGCGGGCGTGCAGATGAAGGAATAAAGGAGGCAGCAGGTGATTGTGGCCATGCAAGTTTTTTTTCCAGTTCTATGGGCGAATACAGTTTTTTTTATTTATTTAGTTTTGCCTTTGGGTCTGTTTCCGTTTTCTCGAATTTTTTTGCAAAACTTTATCTTTCGGGTGTAGGTATATGAGTTGGCGAGTTGTGCGTGTGAAGAAGGCAGAGACAGCGAAATCAGAAAAAAAGAAAAAAGAAAGATTCTTGTGTATGTGGGCGTTTGGGTCTTTAGGGTGGGGTGGATGTTGCTGTTGCTCAACTTCCGCCCGCAAAAGAAGTGCATATCAGGAGGTTGTTGCTTGAGACGAGGTGCTGCCACACTGGGACTGATGTCGCAACGCAGGCTTCAGTCCCACCCAGTCACATTACGTGACACAGGGCCAAAAAGTCTTAGTACTGTTCCCTATAGTGCCAGGCGTCTGGGAGGGCAGCTACTAGATTGCCAAATTTTAAGTCTTACCTATGACTTGGCTGGTTGAAACTAACGACCTCCCGCCTGGGAAGCGGACGCTTTAACCCCCAGACCACTGAGGCGGTCTTTGGACCTGTTACTAATTTCTAAAGACAAAAACCCTTAATTAAAAAAAAGACACACAGAAAGGGACGCTAGCCCGTGTACGCGCGAACAGAGCAAAGACAGGCAACCAGACAGACAGGCAAATACACTGAGGACAGACAGAAGATTTGGAAGATGTGATCAGAGCTTGTAGTTGATGTCAAGAGAATGAGAGGCACGCATATCACTGTCACTTGCATTATTGCTGGCGTGTGGGATTTTATATCTTTCATCCTGCTTTGTCCGACATCGATTTCAGCTCTCTGTGAGGAAGACAGGTTTCTTCCGACCTCATATAACTGCGCGACCCAGACGTCCAGGTGTGGCGACAACATTTCAGAAGTCAGTGACAGAAGACCAGTACAACCGATATCCCCGGATTCCAGATAACTCTCTCGTTCATGCGGCTGTTAAGCACAAAAATCTGAAAGGACGCAGGTGTTTCGATCCGTGTGTCTCAGGGACACACTTTGTTCTTTGTTAATTAAAAAGGATATACCGACCATTCGTTTTTCTCAGGGGATCCTCAGAATTTCCAAGCAGACAGTCCTAGGGACTCTCGGTTTTTGAGGTCATGGGGGACCTAGCACAAAGGCAGGGGTAGGAATGCAAAGTAAGCATGGCTGGTGTGGCGAACGAGAGACCCACGAAGTTATGTCGATCGTTAGAAAGTGATGTGAAAAGTCAGAGGTGAAGCCATAGAAGAAGACAGACGAGATGGCTCTGTCACGTGATCAGTTCTAAACATTTGTGTCACATTTCACACATGTTCTGTTGCAAGTGTAACCGAAACATTTAAACACACATTATAGCTGAGGGATAATCATTCATTTGCTTCTTTTTCTTTTAATGAATAGTTGTGTTTAACTAGACTGGCGACAGAAGATGTCAAAACGCTTCGCTCACTGAGCAGATTTGAGTTATTTTCGTTACGTCGGATCAAGAAATTCTGAAACTTTATTTTGTTTACAACGTGTTGAATGCTTGCAAGCGACTTTTTAACCGTTGGGCTGTATTTGGTGTTTTTCAAAGACTTCTCTCTACTCTCCACCACTCCATTTCTTCCTCTGTAATTGCTTGCGAGTAGTGTGTATTTCTTAATAGGATTAGCTTCTGTATTTTTGCTATTTTCCTTCTTTGTTGTATAAAGACAGCTGGGCCTCTTCAACCATTATTATGATTAGCGTCGGTATTTAGTAGTGTCTGACAGCATGACATACAATTAAATCTTTGCCACTTTCTGTTACTTCAGTTATGAGACTTACGCAAAGTACAAACAGCGAACTGAATTACCCGTTTTTAAAAGGGAGCAACAAGAATAGCCTCTAATCCGACCGATTCATTACAGCCATCAGGCAGGCCGATCAAGCCCTCTACGCCGCAGAGTTCTATCGATCGCGCTCGTTGCTTGCCTCCGAAGGCCTCCATCTTGGGAGCAGAGATTCTCAGATTGTTTACCTCCCCTGGCGTCGTTCTTGTTTACCAAATCAATTTCATTCGTGTTACAGACCAAGACACGTTTCGACACAAAGCATGCAAGTGTTCGCACCCTTAAATAACAACTGGAAGGGGATCCGAACAGAAAAAAAAGAATGACAAGAGCTGAAAACTGAAGTGCAGGTAAATGATTTTTTATTGGCATCCTGAAATTTCTTGTCTTTCACCAACCCC
>SMGT01006907.1:188637-221116 GCA_004794575.1 Lanistes nyassanus | reverse complement strand
CCCCCCACCCCACCCAAATAGTGGCGAAAAAACGCGACACACACACACACACGAAGTTGAATCGCCGATTAACAGTCGTCTCCCAACCAAAACAAACGAGCAAGTACACAAATCCTTACATCGATGAAGCTGGAGATCTTCGAAGACCATTACACTGAAAAGTCACATTAAAAGCGACTTCGTTTGAAGTTTGTGGACCTACCACCAACCACTAGTCACCAAGTCATTAAGCTGCACAAAGGGCACACATGGCAGGACATAGCGCTACGTGGACCAATCACCAGTCGCCAATCACCAATACATGAAGCTGCACACAGGGCACACATTGCAGCACATAACCCCAAAGTCACAAAAATGGTGAATCTGGTGAAGATCAAAGTCATTCCAGTACACGAGACAAAATCCCCCCCAGCCATGAACTGCTTTTCTGTGAAGGCGTACCCTGTGTTGAACGCAGTGGAAAGAGCAGTTAAAGTGATCAAATGCGTGTATATTTTGTATTCTCTTCAGGTGGATTCTGAAGCAATGCACGTGTTTCGTCAGCGAAATTTGTATTTATCGTACAAGCAGTTTATCATGAAATATATTTTGTCTTGCAGATCTGTGCAGGTCAAGTCCTCCAGGAAAGATCTTCTATCCCCTAAGTAGCAGAGAACAGAAACTGTTTTATCCACAACAGTATATTTAGCAGTAAACATCAAGTACTGACATCACTGCAGCACGAAGCCCACATTCAGTACCATTTCTGGTGCACCCAAAGTCGGGATAGTTATTGACAATCTGCAGTAGCAAGAGTTTTATACATTGTGGTACATTTAGTGCTTTGTATCAGAATAAAACAAATGAATAGACGCAACATTGAGCCCAGTCTTTCAGTCACATACCAGTTTTTTTTCACATCCGTTTAACACGACTGGAAGATCACAGGTTTTTACAAAAATGTAGGTAATGTCATGGGCCATTGAAAGGAAGGCAGACAAACAGCCTTGGCGAAATGGGGACAGGAAACGAAAGGGACAAGGCAGGAAGTTGGGGACAGGCGGGGGAAGGAAATTGTGGTGGGTGTGTAGGACCAAGTGACAGCGGGAGAGAGAGAGAGAGAGAGAGAGAGAGAGTACGAAGGGAAAGAACAGTTAGGACATGATAAGGGAGATGGAAGAACTAACGTTAAAAGAACGAAGAAGCCAACAAAAACAGGATTTGCCGAGAAGGTAGGAAGAGTGGAGACGCAGATGGACAAATATGGATGGATGGGGAGGTGGGAGACGATTAATGGGCAATTCTCCCTAATGGCTTTCGTGATTTTCTTCCTCTGTTCAAGTCCAGCGGGGATATTGAGAACTGCACATTATACGAGCACCGGTTTGGAGGCAACAAGTAGATTTCTTCAATGAGTATATAGCATGCACATATATTCGCACGGAATAACCACGACACGGCAGTTCTTTCTAACCACTTTACGTATGTAATAATCAACAAATATAGAACAGTGTCATGATAAATGAGTGAATTCAACAGATCAACACAAACACGACAGGCCACTGAACTTTCATGTTTTTGACATTAAGCTCGAGAAAACGGTGTTCTTTTCTGAAAACAAGCTGGAGAAATGAAATTATCAACCGTTACGTCACCCTGTTTTACATTATGGTATGGTGACGAGATTCACATGCAAAAACGTGATGGAGAGAATCGTTTGTTTTCCCCATGTATGTCCACGTTTTCGTTTAATGCACAAGACCTTTAGTTATTCACGGTACTCCGTCTCCGTCATGTCCTCCAGACCAGGCACATCCAGCTGCGCTACCGCGGAGTGCTGGAAGATCGTCTGTAAAAGGCTTTGAATTGAAGATCTGCAGCAACCCTCCTTGACCCTTCTTTCTGACAGCCGTCAAAGACTTTCGTGTGTAGGTCAAACAGCCAGAACTCAGACGACAGCAATTAATCCAGGAAGTAATTATTCAACTGGCTATTTTTCCTGTCGAGGTTAATAATCCATCCGCTTGACCAGCTCACGCGCTTGAGCTATCAGCTGAAGACACCCGAACGCACGAACAGTTAAACTGTCCGCCGAGCGAAGAGCCGCTATAATTTCGTTCTTAGCGAAGCCATGTCGCTCTCGTGGGAGCCGAAATCCTCCGGAATGTGCGTCACCAGCAAGTGCTGGTTGCCCTTCTTGGTCGCGTGCATGCTGGACAGTGGCGTCTGCTCGGTGTGCGTCGAGTTCCAAGAGGAGTAACTCTCCCGCCTGCAGCACAGGAGCTGAGTTATCTGCCGGCGGAACTTCTGTCCCGTGGCACAGTACAGGAAGAAGTTGATGGAGTGGTTGACATACATCAGCAGTTCTGCCACGGTCATGGCCAGCTTGAACTTGGCATTCTGGGACACGCTATGCTCGGTCTGGTTCCAGAAGGCCGTGACGATGAGAGAGATGTTCATGGGCAGCGTGGTGATGACGAAGGTGAAGGACACCGTCAGCAACATGACGGTCAGTTTCGTCCCCTCGCCAGGGCTGCTGGAGCGACGACAACCGAACACCGCGGCCGCCGTCGGGCGTCGCTGCTGGTAGTCGTTCATGTTCTGCAGGTTCTGGCGGTGCACTCGCGCCTTGATGACCTCCGAGATGATGAGGATGTTGAGAACGAGGATGATGACGAAAGGCAGGAAGGAATAGACGCAGGCGTCCACCCACGGCCAGACTTCGTCCACCAGGTATTTGTAGTGGACGGCCGCTTCACAGTTGCTGACGTTCTCGTTTCTCCCCTCCCTCACCACCACGCCGACAGTCCAGAAGAAGTGAACGTTGATGCAGATGATGAGCGAGACGATGAAGGCGATGACAAGTTTGGCACGTTTGGTGCTGCACATCGTGCAGGCCCGCAGCGGGAAGCAGACGACGATGTACCTCTCCACCGTCACAGCTATAATCATCCACACAGACAGGTCACTCGCTATGTACCCGAAGGACACCGTCAGCTTGCACACCCAGTCCGAGGTGTCGTGAAAATCCAACCCGACCAGTTCTTGCAGCCACAGGCGCAGCAACCCGATGTACAAGACCAGCGAGTCGGCAACGGCGAGGGAGGCGAGGTAGAGATAGGATGACACCTTGGACATCGCTCTCCGCCTCAGGACGACGAAGGAGACCACGTTACCCAGAGTTCCCAGCACGATCAGGACGGGCGGCACGTACAGCAGCAGGACTCTCATGGCTTGGTACTCCGGGGTGTCCATCATCCTGATGGCGTCGTGGTCCTTGCTCGTCTGCCCCTCGGTCAGCAGCAGTCGCAGCAGCTCGCTCTCGCTGCGGATGTTGGCGGTGCGGAAGATGAACTCCCGCTCTTCCTCCGACAGCTGGTGCCACAGCGCCAGGATGTCGGCCTCAGAGGCTCCTCCTTCAAACATGCTGCAACGGGGGGATGCACGTACAGTCAGCGGATTCAGATAAGATGTCGAGGAACGTTCTTAAAATGCTAGTCTGATCCTGCAGCGTGTTTATTTTTGTACGTGCAACTGCATGTGCGTGCGTGCGTGAGTGTGTTTCAGCATGCTTACTTTTACGGGCCTGTGTGTGGGTGTGTGTGTGGTGTGTGTGTGTGTGTGTGGTGTGTGTGTGGTGTGTGTGCGTGTGTGCTGGGGAGGGGAAAATGAGGCAATGACAATTTTTTTAAAAGAAAAAACTGAAGTGAACATGCATTTAAATTTGATTTCCTAGTTCTTTAACACAAATCCACTTCTCAATGTCATTTTGTTTAACCTCATCGTTTTGTACACCCTGAACAACCCCAAAGAGCGTCTCCTAAATTTCCTGAAAAGTTTTGAGATGCTAAATTCTCTCCCAATAGCATGTTTTATCATTTTTTCCTCCCCAGTGAGCATCCTATGCAGATCACACTGACTTATTTCTCCAAGAGCGGGCAATCGTTTACTGAACATGACGTTTCATGTCATGGCTTCGAGCGAAGTGGAAGAGAGCAGACGAGATATTTTCCTTAAACAACCTCAGAGATGATAAAAGTGTCCAACAAATACCTCAATTATTCTGCAATAATACGGCCTATGACTGGATTTGTTTTTCGTTTATGCTTGAATCAACGCTAGAATATTTTGGGTGTTTGCACTATTCACTTTGCTTTTATTAGTTAGGTTTTTTGATGGAAAGGAAGCGATTTGCGAGAGGACATAAAGAGAGGAGGCAGAACCCCCTAGAACATCACACGTTTTGGTTTAAAAATGCACAATATACAGCTTCCAGCACAAAGGTAATAGCTGCCCCGAGAGTGGAAAACCACGTACCCCTCTAAACAGGCATTCACAACTGGACACGGTTTGACTTAATTGTCTGCGTCAACACGCACTAACATCACTGCCACGTAGATGTAAAAGTTACACTCAGTGCCAAGAACAGCTATTCGATCGCCACATTCGAAATATCCCATGCTAGTTATTTTTGAAAATAAACACTCGTGCCACGTTAAATAAAATAATAAGAAGAAAACGATGTCCCATGACCTTTTCATGTCGTGTTTGAGACGCCTAAGTTTTGTTGGACCAGGATCATGAGCGCGGTGCCCATTTCTCATCCCAGGCTGCCATACGTTCCCTAACCCAATGGGTCCTAACAGATTCCCATTTGCAGCGGGGTGAACTGGAGGAAGTGTGCATCGGCGCATGGGAATCTAACCAGTCTGTGGCCGGGACTTCAGGTTCCGATGCCTTCCCTCTATCCACTCGCCCACAGGCTTCCCTCTCACCAAACAGACCAAAGCCCTAAATGTGGACGGACACTGGGCAAAAACCTGGGTTACCTAACCCAGATTCCCTCGAGTATTTCGCGCAAGAGGTGAAAGTCGGCGAAAGGCACGTCTCCAGGACTTGCGAAATGAGCAACAGCACCGTTTCGATTAAGAAAGGCCGAAAGTAAAAGTTCAAAAAAGAACACCCCTGCAGGCATTGCCGTACTGAGGAGAGTCTAGGATTAGCTTAATGCAAGGCCCAGCGGACCTCTGTTCTTTCTTTCACAGTGGTGATCTGTCTGCAAGACTTCCAACCCCAAACTCTGACGAAGAAAACGTCAACCTATGGGATTTAATCAAGAATGTAGATTAGCCCCCCCCCTCCTACCCCCAAAAAGTGCATAAAACTGACGTTCTGTTCAATGGGCGAGACAGCGTTGGCACTCCTTTTGACGACTAGCAAGGGTATTAACATTCAACGATTGCCTTTTGGTCTGTAGGAGATTCACCGTTGTAAAGACTTAAATATCTTTTTACTTCCGCCTGACAGACACATTGTAGCTCGACTTGTTTGCATAAAGGTGACCAGCTATTCAGTCCAATATTTACATAAAGATGTACATATACAATAATTACATAAAGATGTACACATACAATAATTACATAAAGATGTACATATACAATAATTACATAAAGATGTACATATACAATAATTGCATAAAGATGTACATATACAATAATTACATAAAGATGTACATATACAATAATTACATAAAGATGTACATATACAATAATTACATAAAGATGTACATATACAATAATTACATAAAGATGTACGTATACAATAATTACATCATGATATATACAATATATACAATATATAATATATATACAATATATACAATATATACAATAATATACAATAATTACATCATGATTTCCGATGATACGCACAGAGCTGCAGAGATGGGGGGAGAGTGAGAGGTGAGAGGAAGAGAGAGAGGGGTGGGGGGGGGAAGAGGTGGAGAAAGGACAAAGAAAGAAAGAAAGAGACTGGAGAGGAGCAGTAAAAAGTTTGTTTCCAGAGCATCCTGATAAGACATATGTCTTTTTTAAAATTTCTACCAGCATATGTGGTCTCTTCGCCTTGCGGTGCAGACAGGTTATGCAGGACTGTTTTCATTAGCTTCACATCGCGTACGAAGTGTATTCGACAGGTACACCAGCTTTTGGTCGATGGACAACTCCATCATATCTCTCTCCTTTACTGATTAACTACAGACAGCGCAAAAAGTTTCACCGAATGCATATCAAGCGCTGTTCTCACAGACTTGTACGCGCTGGTGATATTTTCTGCTGCGCTGGACTCCGCACGCTTATGAAGTCTAAGGGAGATAAACATATAGCCTGGTAACTCAAAGAATTGTGTGGGGCTCGGTTGCGTACCCTGGAGTGACCGAGGAGAGATTACTCTGGCAAACTTTTCTGCCGAACAGCAAGGTTTCTTCCCCTTGAAACGTTGGCCGTAGGCGCTGGTTCTAGGACTATCGACATCCATGCACGGCCAGTGCCTCCTTACACCATCTTCCCCCCAAATCCCCCTTAACAAGCACATCCTCCGATCGATCGAGCGCAATCGATCCCATATTTCTTCCTTCCTTTTCATTCATTTATTCTAGTAATTCTATGGTGCACGTTTTTCATTTGCCTGACGTTATATCAGCTCCGATGTCTTCACATTCTGGGCTTTTCGTCTTGTTTCTGCCTCTCGCTGCTAGTGTGTGTATCGGACTTGGTGTTGTAAATATTAATGCCCGTGGCGTTACTGGAGGTGCGCGTCTGCGGTTTTCTCGTCAGACACGATTGCACATGCCTGTACACCAAAGGGAGAATACTAACGCCAAGTAATTATCTTCTCCTGTTGTATAGATGACGTGGGCGTTCGAGCACATCAAATGAGCCCCACATTTGCCAGAGGTAACAGCAGAGCGTCTCGACATGCAAGATGTCGGGCGATAGTCTAAAATTGTCGGCTCGCCGCTATCGGCTGGAAGTTCTGTTGCGGTTTGGCATCGGTGCTTCCCGTGGCAGGAGAGGAACAGTTTCCAGATCGAGGTTGTGATTACTGATTGGCAGATTAACGGATCTGGTGGCTGGAGAGGACTGCGGTGCGTCTTAATTATCTGCTGCACCGCAAGAAAGCAGCAGGTGAGGTTTTAAAGCTAGCTCAAGCCACAAAACGAACATCGAAGTGCACGTGCTTGACTTATTTCGTCGTCTCCACCTGCTCTTTGCTGTCAGCTCCCCGTAACGCCAAACGAAGTTACATCCCTTCACCTGGCGTAAACCCATAACCAACGAGACTGTCCGTAAATCATTACACCGCGAAGACCTTGGGGATGTTCTGGCGAACGAGTGGTCTCCCCTTTCTTGTTTGTTTCGGACGGGTGTGGAGACCATTTGGCAGAATAATAAATAGTTTGAAACTTCGTAACCGAAGACAACCCCCAGGGACAGACGACTTACAAGTTAAAGTGCATAGAGTGACCACCTCGGGGACAGGATGCGCTAAACGCATTTCTTTAGTGTACTCGTGGGCAGGTTCGGAGAACTAAAACATTTGTCCTGTTAAGAAAGGCATTAAGAAGGAAGGATGGAGGGTGCTGGAAGAATGTATTGCATATATTAGGGTGTGCATGCACTGCAGAATAATAATAATAAAAGGATTCTTCTAGAGCCCTATTCTCCCGAAAGGCTCAGTGCCCTTCAGAAAACGAAATAATGAAAGGGAAAGAACGCGCAACTGCACTGTGGGTAACGACACCGTAATAACGTACACGCAAACACACACATTAAGATAGACAGACAGACAAACTGATGGCTCGATGATCGGATGGCACCAGTCACTCAGTGGCTCAAAAACAACATGAGGCCAACAGGTACCTGTTTTATAAGAGCTTTTGTTGCGCAGACAACATTTTTACTGTGCTGGTCCAGAGAAATAACAGCCACCAGAAAACATGGAGATGACTTCACACCAGACTAGTGCAAAGGACGGCAAGTGTGCACCGCTTTGGGACTTCGTGAAAAAGCCGTCGTTTCCTTTGATTTTTTTCTAAAGCAGCCTCGCGAGAATCTCGCTGAACGTCTGATTGGCGGAGAAAGGAAAGAATCTTCGAGAAAAACATCAAAGATGTCCTCTTGGATTGGTTTTTGTTCCCCTGGTGATGGCCAGGGAGCTGTGGGTAGTAGCTGGGGTGGCGGCGTTAGTAACAGACTCCAGTTAAAGCTACTGAAATGAAAATGTTTTTTGAAGAAAGAATAAAGGCTAACTAGAAATACGTACATACTAATAAACTATGTGACCTTTTCCGTTCTTTTCACTCTACGTTTTGATTGCTGTACAGCTCCATGTACACAGCTGCTATCATTCGTAACTTTTATCGTACGGAATTGGATCTTTTGCCGTAAATGAGCTAGCACACCGCTTTGGAGTAAAACAATTCTGTGCAACTGCCGGCTCGCTACACCGTGGCTATTTTATACTTCGGGAAAGACACAGTACACCTCCTGGGGAGCTCTCTGAAAGTGTTCATACTGGCGACAACTCATGACAACTAGTCAACAATATGCCTACATCGCTGGGCGGATATCTTATACGGCATAATCAACCCCTTGAGACATGGTGGGGTGATGTGGACAGGAGAGGGCGAATAAGAGGACAGTAAAACTGTTCCGTTCAGTAGAGAGCACTGAAAAAAATCCATCATGTTGTCCCGCAAGATAAGATGCTGCATGAATAGCCAGTCGTGCCAGACGAAAGCAGCAGGTCAACGATCAGCCCTAAGACGCTGGCATCGTCCAAAGGGCAGGCCGCCTGAAAATGCATATCAACGGAAATGGCAAGAGCATGTCGATATGTATTTGCAACAAAGCCCTCTCATCTACATTTGCGCAAGGTCCAAACATCCTTTTGAACGAGTTACTGAATGTGTGTAAGTATTATTCACACACACACACACAATTGATTGGTCGCTGTGTCTGCTATAATCAATATAATCAGTAATTTCTGGATGATGACTTATCTGGGGCCATCGTGTCAAAAAGACCTACTTCTGTCCCAAGGGGTGTATATTTGTGAAAAGGAAACGACCGCATGTCTCTCCTGAACCCCGATACTCGGTACCTACATAGTGTGTTACCTCTTTGGCTAAATACAAATTTCCCCGCAGTGATCGAAAAAGTTCGGGGAATCTGCAAGGCAGCAGAGCATGCTTGACAAGAACTGACAAAACGAAGAGACTTCCGGACATGCTCAGTGGACATTAATATGACATCTAGACAGCGGACAGTACCGGAATGAGCAAATAGCAGACATTACCAGTCTTTCCTAATTTTTTTGTAATTCTTGCACGAACATTTCTGGGCGGAAGCGCAGTGAAACCAGGAAAAAAAGGCTGCTGGCTAGTCAGTAGCGTCTGAATTTGGCTGACACGAGCCAGATGTTTGTTTATCAAGTTCAGATCAGATAAGCAGTGCCTTGCTCGTAAAAGAGTCACAATTAACACACATTTGTGGAAGCCCGCACAGAAAGGCGTGCATGCATGCTTGTTCCTGTTTTTCCTGCATGTGTGGGGGTTTTTTGGTGTACCTGTGTGCGCGAGCCCAAGCATGCGAGTGAGGATAAGTTCCCGTATAGGCGTATGGATGTGTGAGGTTTGGTAACCAGGTGTTAAGCTATGTCCTACGTACACGATGGAGAATCACACGTCTTGCAACAGACAACTTAAGTTTCTTTCTAACAGCACGCAAAGAGCTTCGCGTAGAAGGACAATGAAAAAGTATTGCCTGCGATAGTTTACCACTTTTCCTGTAACTGCCTGCAGGTACCCTAATAGCTACCTGCGCATATGGTAATAACTGTATACAGGTATGCTAATGCTTCCCGCGGCATACTTACCATGCAGTTACTTACTAAAAGGCTACCAGGGCTAATTCGAATGTATACCATCGAATATCTACTATCGAATGTACAGTATCGAATATCTAGTATCGAATATCTAGTATCGAATGTATACTATCGAATATCTACTATCGAATGCATACCATAGAATATTTACTATGGAATGTATACTATCGAATATCTACAATCGAATGTATACTATCGAATATCTACAATCGAATGTATACTATCGAATATCTACAATCGAATGTATACTATCGAATATCTACTATAAATTAAAGAGGGTCATGACACGTTAATAACACACCTTTAAAAAAAAAACTTTGCCAGAACTTCACGCAGTCCACGTAGAGAAGAGACGCGTTTATTACATGTAATTGGAGCAACAGAAACTTGTGAACTGCATCTGCCTTGCGTGATGCTATGACAGACTGGAGTCTGGGCATTGGTCGATATGTTCGCACACATCTGCGGGATTGGCATAGAAGTGAGAGAAGGGCAGCTGGCATCGTCTGTCGGCTGAAAGCCGAGATTATCATGGCTACTCAATTCTCTGAACATTTCCCTGTATTGTCGCTGTTTGGTCTATCTTACACGTCAAAAATAATTTTAAAAATTCATTAGAGTGGTTGCGCGTTCAAACAGTTCAGACGTCCGTAATTAACAAGCTGCAGTCGTCGATGAAACGGAAGCTATAATCAACTTGTTTCAAGTAAATGAGTTTTTGTTTTAGTTCTGATATATATATATTTAGGTAGGTCGACGTTTCTAGAAGAAAATAATAATATTGGTGTCCCGTATAGCTGAAAAGAATGGAAGAAATCAGCAATTTTACCATCAGTAAGGACAGAGACGCTTGATAGGAATAAGAAAGAAGACTCCAACTCTATCACCTCAGTCACTGGGGAAAAAAATGCAAACCTCTCATGGCAGATATTCTAGAGTAAGTTCCTTGAACTTCCCATGCACGAAAACGGAATAGCTTATTTCGTTATTCGATAATAATGAAGTTATTCCGTCGTCCCAGGAGCGAATATATAGCTTCTTCCAAGTTCGCTGAAACAGCGTTTTCAGAGACAGAAAAAATCCGTCATTGAGGTATAAATTTACCACAGCTGATATGCATACGGGCCTCGGGCAGAACCCTTCAAGTCTGAATCATGTTTGGGCTTGGGCGCCCAAGATTCGTGCTAGGCAATCGAAAAACTCCGAATGCACGCGGCCTCTGCACCAACGCAATGTGGCTCGAACACCAGCGTGATTGAGTTCTTTGCTTGAGTTGACTGCACCCGGGCGTGTCTGCCCATTTCTCTATCGTTCTTTCGTCAATAGCGTTCTTTCGTCAATTTGCACTTCATGCTATCTACACTGAGATGGGTAGTCCAGTATCTGCACCAGCGAACGGACCTATGACGCACGCCTTTGGCACGTTACAAAAATTCCCCGGACAACGCTCTCCTATCCTTTTACTTTTGTAAAGACCTGAAGATCAAAGTCTTCCGCTAGGCTATAAATAACATTCTCAAGCATATTTTTTGGTACATACAATAGCTAAATTCTTAAGACTGAAAGAGCAATGCCGGAAGGAAGGAAAATTTCAAAAGGTTTCCTTATTTTCAAGAGGATTATGCCTGTCTAGAAACCAGATCACGATAGGAGGCACAACAAAAGACTGTTTCCTTGTTTGTGACATCTATAATTTTCTCAATGAATGCGGGTGGGTTTGGGAAACGTATTGTTAGCATCTCCATGAGAAACAACTCATTAATCAAATGTTACTCTGCGAACATGCTCTGGGTGGTGGTTAGCAAAACATTCCACGCCACTGCACAAGCGCTGTCTTCTGTTTGCTATGAAAACGGGGCGAATATCTGAGTGGAGTATTATCCAACAAACATGTTTGTGATAAATGTGGAAAAAAATAGTTAATCCCGGTTAAAAGAGGACTGTTCAACATCTCCGCCTGCACGAACAAACTTACATTTTCGCTGTCTCTTCCCGGTAATCACCTACCCACACACAAACCCCATATCCATGCATCCAAACAAGGGGAGCGAACAGACCGTTATACTGTTAAGACCGAACAGCAGATGCCAACCCAAACTATAATCGGGATAAACTCACTGCGTCGTTAGTGCATACAGAATTAAAGGTTATGTGTTAAGCTGAAAAAAAATGTTGCCATCTCTCTCTTTTTCTTTCTCTCTCCCTCTCTCGCATGTACGCACGCACGCACGCACAAACAAACGACACCCCGTCCCAGCTTTCAGTGTTGAATGTGGGGTACATTATTTGGAGTCCTTCATCTGCATAACATAAGTCTAGAAAGTTGACATCACTTTATGAAGTTTCTGAGATTGCACGATGAAGATTTTGATGACGTAGAGAACTATCCTTGACTGAGGTTCTGAAGTACGATTGTTCTGTATTGATATAAGCTTGAAGGACACAAACATTTTCAATGATTGGTTCAAAGAGCTGGCTTTCTGATTTGGCAGGACAGTTCCTGTGTTGGCATCTCAAAATTCCAATGGCTTCAGTCTCGTTACACAGCCGCTGTACAGTAGCAGCATTGAAATATCCGTCAATTGTCTGCATTGCTGAAAGAAATAAGATTATTCTGTCTTATAGTTTCCGAACAACTGATAATTATGAAAGTGGTCATGACTATAAAGTACGAAACAGACTGATGATCAACTTTTACTGTCTGGGTCAAGCACAATATCTCTTTAGGACAATGTAAACAAATATGTGACTTTTAACATATATCGTTGCTTAAAATATAAGCAATTAGTGCACATCAGCATTAAATAATGTAACAAATTAAAAATAAACAATAACAGATTTTCTCCTTTTTCCACCTCATACCATTATGAGCAGACCATCTGATCTTCTGAAATAAACACAGACGTGGAGGGAACGCGTGCAGAGAAGAATTCGATAACAGTAGAAATGACATCTTTCCCGTCTGAAAGTTTGTTTTTTTTTGCAACGCTGGGACAGTGTGTCTCTGTGTAACCAAAAACAAGTGTTACCATTCGTACATACTATACTGCTCAAAAGAATTGAAACACCAGCTGCACTGAAACAGGCAGGTCGCGGAGGTGGAAGAACACAACATCCGACCCCGTATATTGGATGCGTCTTGGATGCAGCCAAACGTGGGGACCCACCATCGCGAGATCGCGTCAGCGTACTCCAATGATCGACGTCCAGACAGGACGACAGGTTTGGGATTCTTCAGGATGACAATGCCAGACCACACAGGGTTCTGGTCGTCACCATCTTCCTGCGGTAGCAGCGAGTCGCAAGGAGTGGCCAGCAAATTCTCTGGACCTCAACTTGATCGAGCACCTGTGGGATGTGCCGTGCCGTCGCCTGTGGGCAAACCACCCACCGCCGGCTGATCTCAACCAGCTGACCTCAACCAGCTGCTCCTTTTGCTTCCGCAGGAGTGGCTGGCAATCCCGCAGGTAACTCTGGGGACACTGGCTCCGTCCGTGGGATAAGGATGCTTTGCTTGAGTGAGGGCCAATGGAGGGCACACGCGTTTTTGAAATAGGTTATTCTGTGCTGTACTTGCTCTGATTTTGGCATACGCGGGTTGTGCGCTTCATGGTATGGAATCTTGCTGTTGCAATGAAAGTAGCTCATTAAGTATGTTGCTGGTCGTTACATTAATGAACGAGATACACTTTAGCTGCATGGCAACTACCAGGTTGTGTTTTGGCATCACGCAACGCGTATAATTTACACAGGTCTTTCAACTTTTGTTTAGCAATATGAATAAACACATAACAGTACAGCTGTCGGCTTGCCTCTACCTGTATGCATGAACTGAGGCTCCATTCATGTGCAAAAAAAAATCTTCAGACGGCTTAAAACAACTGGAAACTGGTGAAATGTGTGTACTTTCTACATCTGTTCTCTACATCCATACATACATCCTCTACAGAGTTAAATAATGTCAGCGAGGAACCAGTCAGCTCAAGTCAAGCCCCCGTGATTGGTATGCTCACCGTGGTTCCACTGGTCACTTTTTGTTCATTTTGTTCGTTGAGGTCACCTCCACTGAGACAGTCTTTCTCTATGTAGACAACAACCTCTCCTTTCAGTTGAATAACGCAGCTTTCGAGTTGCCATTCTCCATGTTATCTGTAATGTCATATGACAGCATACGTAATGGCGATTGGCTCGGTCTCCAACTACCCCTCGGCAGTCGGATGGACTTGGCTCCTGAAAACAATTCTCACGACTGAAATCTTATGAGGTCAACCAGCCGCCTCGGGTTCGACTGTCCCTTTCACACTGTCAGTCTAGTCACTATCTAGTTCACAACCAGCTCACATGTTTAATTCGACGCCGGTCGAGCCTCGTAAAGCCTGCATAGAAGATCAGCAATTTCTAAGCAGTTAGGTTTTATAGAATGATCACGAAATAGATGGCAAGTCAAAGATTTCACCAGAATGCAAAAAAGGTATGGAAATTTCAGTACATACAAGTGTTAGTCAATTGTGATCGTATCCAACAGATTACCCACCTCCATGTCTTGAGTCTGCAGCCGAAACAAAAAGAAGATTTATATCATCGCTGGATTTTACGCAAAAGGGTGCATTCTTCTGATTTCTAGTACACTCGGGGAGGAGCAAAAAAACAAAAACAAAAAAACGGTTATCACTTTGCAAAACTTATTTATGAAAATGCTAGATATGTATGTCAACAGCTTCGAAATGCAGTCGGTCAACCTTTTCGGTTTGTCTAGTGTTCGGTCACTTGTCTGCTAGATTGTCTGTGCAGTCTATGCTGTCATGGCTGGGTGCTGCTTAGGTGGATAACTGTGTATGTGCGTGTGTGCGCAAGACTGTGTGTAAAGCTGTGGCTGAGTACGTGTGTGTGTGTGTGTGTGTGTGTGTTGGGGGGGGGGTTGGATGTGTGTCACGGACAAGCGCACATGCGCTCACAATAGCCACACACGTACGCACGCGCACACACACACACACGCGCGCACACACACACGCGCACACACATACATACGCGCGCGCACACACACACCGAGATACACAACAAACTCGCATTCCCAACACGGGCTCTTATCTTTCCTTCTCTTCGCTCATCCTTACACACATGTTCGTCATTGTTCCCACAACGTTTCCACACCACAATATAACATGGCAGGTTACGCTTCTTCTCGTGTAACTCCTTAGTGTTACAGAACTGTGTCCATTCGTCCAAGGTATCTCCACTTCTCTCACAATGTCCAGCTTCACACACGTCGGATCTCTTTCATGTAACCCGCCAATCTGCATGCTATTCACCTACACGCAACACTAATGTATTTTTTCCACAATAACTGATCTGAAGCACCTAAATTTTCTCAACCCCTGATTCCTACACCAACACAGTCACAGCACGAACCCTTTTGATGACAATGTGGGTGTGTGTTTATGTGCGTGTGTCTGTGTGCGTGTGTGCGTGCGTGTGGTTATAGGTCAGCATGAAAGGTAGTGCTGTCATGTGGGAAAGTTCTCGTTAGCATGAAAAACAGTTGAGCAACGTGAAAACACTGCATACTGTGGCACATCGGATTGCAGCCCCTGTTGTCCGTCAGTCCAGCTGCCCGCGGGTCACGGGCCAAAGTGTACCTTCCACTTAGCGCAAGTGAGGATTATTGTAGGAGTTCTCCGCGAGTAGATGGATGTGAAAGATAAGGGGAAAACATACACGTACGCACGCACGCACATACACACGTACGTACTCATGCACACACGAAAGCACAGAGAGAGACAGACAGAAAATAGAGAGAGAGAAAGAGAGATCCGTGCCTCATTGGTGGGCGTGCGAAAAAAAAGATTATTCGGGTACTTATTTTTGTTTCTCTCTCTGTCCTACCCGCCATGATATAGCCCTTGTTGCTGACACGGTGTTAAGCCCCCATACCTACCTCTCTGTCCGTCTCCCCATCTCCTCTCACTCTGTCCATTTTTCTTTTCATTCTCTACAAGGGATGGGAAAGTTCCTAACTGCTTCCTAGCCCCACGGGCCAGTAACATGAAATTCACTAGCTCAACGAAATTATAACTAGCCCAGATTGGTTCTTGTCTTCGTCTGCTTTGTGTTCAGAAGACAATCTCTCTCATTAACATATTATTAAGAGTTTCATGTAAGACTACAGACACACCTACAGTGGAACCTGTTACCCTTTGAAAAATCATTACAAGTCCTGTCTTGTTTGGGAAGGGTCTTAATTACGAAGGACTGCTTCGTTCAATGATCTGTATGCCGTTATGCATGAGGTGTTCTGGTCATCAGGTAGAGAAACACATCCACTTCTGCGGAAGTCGGCAAAAAATTACTCGCCTGGCGGGCTAGTGATGTACGATTTGTAATAAACCGTCAAAGTTTCGTGGGGTCTGGGGCTACCGGGGCACTTTGTTTGCCCATCCCTGCCCATCCACTCTCACCATATGTTTCTCTGTCTCTCCTCTGTCTCATCCTCTCTCTCTCTCTCTCTTTCTCTCTCGATATGTTTAAGATACACACAAACTGTTACCAGTTACCTTCTCTCTCTCTGTTGGTGTGTACGCGCAAGTCTGGTGTGTTTTGTGTGCGTCTATGAGCGAGTGAATGAACGAGAGAGGGAGAGAGAGAGAAAAAAAGACATAACAGAAAGTACACAGAAAACATTGATTTTCTTATTCTGTTTCGTTACCTTTGAAACGAACCCAGACTTTAGTATAAATAGCTGTCTTTCGAACAAACAAGAAATTGCAAATACTTCCTAAACGAAGGATAGCCATTTAAAATAAAAAAAAGGACACTAAGGGTTGATTGCAACGCCATGGCGATGAGAAAATTGTTCAGTGGATGGTGTAGCGTCAGTTTAAACTTCAAGTCGTCTCGACTTATTTTGTTTTCAGACCCAGAGATTTCGTGAATTGCAAAGACCCCGATAGTTGTGGTTAAACTGAACAAGACATGTATAACACAGAGTCAAGAATTAAGCAAATTTTAAGCTGTGGCAAATGAGATGATTCACGAGAGTGCAGATCTCGGATAAGAAATGTGCAGGATCAGTGAGAGGAGCAGACGGCATCAAAATTATGCTCTTAGCTTTCTTTGCTCTTAACTTTCTACCACAGATCCTTGGTGGAGGTGCACAGAAGCCGTTCGTATTTCCGGTTCCTCCAAACTGTCTGAGCTGTGTCTCAGATCCAAGTGATGGGAGAAGAATATTCCAGTCCAATTTTATCATCCTGCCTTGCATCTCGCCTCGCCTCGCCAGAGCGGCAATGGAGTGGCTGCTTTTGTGGGTCTGGCGCGCCTGGATTTTTCCCAGATAACGTGAATTCTCCCCTCGCCTTGAAACCCCTTGGCCTGCGGAGTTGTCGCTCGATATCTTTGATCAAACATCTCCAAACCAGGGGGACTTCTTTTCGCAAGTCCTGGGATGGGCTATGCGACTAATGCAAATTTCGGGCCGCATGCATTTGTGGAATCCAAAACATCGAACTGGCCAAAAGCCAGGGGGAAAAAAGGGTCAAAAGCTGTCGGAGAAAAGAAAATCTCCCTGACAGTGGGATCGAAATATATCTTTGCAGCTGTATAATGATCCTGTGATTTGTGATTTTGCCCCTCTTCTACCTTTCGAAGCAAACAATAATGCTCCATTTTCCACAGAAAAAAGCGTGGGTAGTATTTGATTGCTGAAGTGCTACTGTAACTAAGATATTTTTAGATCTTGACTGTCCATCTGCAAGTTTTCACGCCAATGTGTTCAAAAGTCAGTCTCAAGACATCACATTTTCCTGTTAATTACGAAGAGTGCAGGTGGCATGCAGTGAGCAAAGTCTATAGCTGCCGTGTCATCTGAAACCTTGTTCTGCAGTTTCCGGCCTGTTTCCATGGATTACTGCTATGAAACCAATGCTGTTTTGAAGCACAGTGGTAGATAACAGACAGGCTGAAAGCACGAAAGAACACAACATAAAAAAAATCTAAACGTATTTCCTGTTTCAGTATGAAATATGTGGATGCTGATGTTCTTGGCGTCTGTAGGCGTGGGCTTTCGTCTCTCCCTGTGCGTGTGCACGTGGGTACTAGCGTGCAGGCAGCTTCTCGGGGATTTATATTAACTCAGTCTTCCATCAACTCTGAAAACCTTCAAAACTTGTTTCGCAGGGGACGCTGTCAGTGTATTGCCTAAAAAGCGAGTGCACTGGTCTTGGGCATCCAGACGAAAATGTCAAGCCTTAACAGCTCCCACCAGCTGATTCGTCTGAGCACTCGCGTGACATCAGAGGAGATGGGCCTTGCGCGTTGCCTTAAAAAGCTGATGCAGAGTGTGGAGTCGCAGTACCGATGGAACAGTCTGTATTTTTGTGCACTTTATGCATTTCTGCAAGTTAATCAGAATTACAGCAAAGAACTGATTGAACCATATGATGGCAATTACCGAGAAGATTAAGTGAGAGGAAAAAAGGAAGGAAGAAAAAAGAAAGAGAAAGAAACAAAGAAAAGAAAGAGAAAAAAGAAACGAACGAACGAACGAATGAATGAATGAATGAATGAATGAATGAAAATTAAACATAACTGATTTGACAGGTCACTGATATCGGAGAGAAAGGAGAGAAGGATGGGAAGAGAAGAAGGGGGAAAATTGGGAATCGCAATAGGAGAAAGGATGGAGAGAGAGTAGCAAGATTTATAACTGTTCTGCGTGTAACGAAATAGTTTTCACCAAAAGGGAAATAAACACCCACTCCACCCACCTACCACCAGCTCATAGAACAAACCCTGCGCTTCCACAGTACGAAAACAAACCAGAATAAGGACGTGATCTGAGAAAAAAATAGCAGATCGTAAATTAATCCTTGGGACAAATAATCATTACATTCTAGTGTATTCGCTCGCTTGTCCTTTCAGACCACCCTCATCACAAGGCTGAAAGGGGAAGGAGGAGGGTGCAAGGGGAGGAAGGGTGCTGTAATTAATTCGAGCGAATTCTGACGCCCCCGACGCCAGACCGCAACCTCGTCTAACTCACGCCGGACGTGTCCCATTTCTCCAGAGATGGCAAAGTTTCGGAATTCGCGGCCTGTTCCCCGATTCTTGTAGCAAAGCAAACATTATCTGAAATGGAACAGTAACTTGTGATGCAGACCGATTGCCTGGGAGCGTGGAATGCTATCGGTGGCAAGAGTTTTCACTGCTTGAATGGGCGATGTTTTTCCACTCTATGACTGAAGATGATCCCTGCCTCTTCCTCCCGGAAACTTTCGATGAAATACGGAAACTGTCGACACTACTTTGATTGATTACGGAGAATCGCTTATGGCACCTTCATAGAAATGAAATTTCTAAATATTCTGCTGCGTGCTGCCACACACTTACAGATCGCAATTTATAATTTCAATGTTTAAACTATTTTAGAAACTAAACAAAATGACTTTCCAAAAAAAGGTTCGAGTAGCAGATGTTCTTGAGAAAGACCATGAGTCGAAATGACATTTTTCACTGATTTACTTTTTGAAAGACCACAAATAGCATAGAATTGTCAGGCATCCGTTTTAACCCTTTGAAAAATTATGGTCAAATGCGGACATTTGTGAGTGTATTTTGAAAAAGGAAAAGGAATGCTTGGGAAAACTTTATTCGAACACATCAGCTGAGGCAGTTTGTGAAAGCAGTCTCATCACGCTTTATAAAGAGATCGACCGGTGAGGGCACTGTCAACGCAGCAGTGACCAAATCAATGGTTGATGCGGCGTAAATAACAGGGTCTCTATTTCTGTCTGCGAGCCCCTAGTACAAAGGCAGCAATCCTATCTATAGCCTCTCAGACAGCGTACGCACATGGGTTGCCACTATATTTTCTCATAGAATTCTGTCAGCAAATGTGCACGCTAGCCAGCTTAAGGATCCAGAGGCTTGTCAACAGAAAGCCTATTTCTTACTTATAGCTCATAATATGGTGCATGACATTTATATCTCGATTAAGCTGCGTTTTATGTTTTTAGCCTAGAATATAACACGACGAATGGACATGTGCTGTCCGTGTCTCGTGTGTCTATCTCTAAAACTAGTTTCCAAGCGGACCAAATAGCGATAAAGCTGCCACCACTTTAGTGCGTCAGTGTGAGGTAACCAAAGCTCGGGGTAAACGGATGACGAGAGTCCCATAGGAGGACACAGTGGAGCGAAATCGAAGGAACGAAAAGAATGGAAGAGAATCGAAGAATAACCATCTCTTTTTTTGGTGATGGGAGAAACTAGGGAGAGATGCCTAAAATCTTCCTTTTCTTTCGTTCTGAATGCTTGCAGTTCTAAGGCAGACTCGAGGAACTTAGAGATATCGGTACACGCGACGTGTTTTAAACAGCAAAAAGGTTACAGCCCTGCACTCTATCTATTTATCTATCAGTCCACCCATCCATCCATTATCCGTCCATCATCCATTCGTCCGTCCACCATCCATCTATCTTTCATGTGTATCACGCCACCTGAATCAACCAACAAAACATTATAATACTGTTTTTCTGTTTTTCTGCATGCTTCAGTTAATGAAGCTAAGATACGAAAATACATGAACCAAGACAAGTGTATCCATTTTCTATGACCCTAACTATCCAGAAAGGGTATACTTTCTTGGAAGTTTTCTGAACCAGTTTACTGCTGACGTTCAAGTCTATTCTGCTAACGACTATCTTCAAGTTACGATCGAGTCCTACTGCTCTACACGGTACGTATGCTTACTTATTCACAATGCTGGACTGGGCTACCGCAGACGCCACTTCTCTCAGCTCTAACTCTCAGCAACGGTCCGAGTTCCTCTCTGACTGCCAAGAGTCGCCCTATGTTGGTCCTCAGCTCCCTTCTAACGGGTCGATGGCAGCAGCTGGCTCTCTGAGTCCACGTCGCGGATAACTGTCGTACTCTTCTACGTCACTAACCCAGGAGGCTGGATGTACTCGGCGATTCGCAACCAGCGGTCGGCTGCCTTCATAGGCCCAGGCCCGGACTTGCCAGAAACTCGCCAATGGGCCGTCCACCCGGATGGTGGGTTCAGTCGGGAGGGTGGTCTATTCCCCACCACCTCCCGCCCGGCCACCTATCCAGGGTGACGGAGTCGGCCGGGGAAGGGGGGGGGCGGGTTACCTTCGCCTCTAGCCCGAACACCTCCCTCGCTCCTCTGTGCGCTCTCCCGATTTGCTATGGCAACGAGCCGCCAGAATCATAATAATAGCTAAACCAGCAAGGCCGACAATCAGTCACCACAAAGAAGGAACTGTTGAGAATGTGCCGAAGGCGTTGAACACAAAACCGACAGCCGTCGTGTCGTTCTTTAATGAAAATGAAAGGAAATGGAAAAGGCAGATTTGTAGCGACACATTTTGATTCTCCAGATGTTAAGACGAAAGAAAAGCTAAAGCCTTTCACTAATCCGGGTTATCCGGGTATCCACGGACCTCTCGCCAGCGGTGGCTGCGGCGAACAAAGGGCGAAAACTCTGTCGTGGATTCTTATGCAGACAGATCGATGTTTTCTGTCATAAAGTTGTGGAATCGATGACAATGACAGACATTATACGGCAGAGGTCAAAGGGTCACAGAATCCAAACACGACCGCCATTGACCAATGGCTGCCTCCGAAATTACGGACACAACATACTGCAGACCGGTGACTTCAAACTCTTATGTCGTGTCTCTGCAGCACATAGCGCTGAAAGTCCAGAGATTTCAGAAATGTCAGTAAGTCAGTAATGTCGGAATCTTTTAGGGAACTCCTGTCTGCGCCACCATTATGAAACTTTCCTCTATTGTCAAGACTAAATTCTTTATACATTGCCGTGGAATGGTCATTGTTCTATATATTTTGTGGCTGGGTTTTCCAGCATCTCGACGTCCGCAACTAATCACGGACGACCGGGTTCAGCTTACATAGATTGAATCCATCCTCTCCAACATACGCAGCGCCTCTGGGCCATTCGAAATTTCCATCAAGGTCAGATAAGTCTGTGTTCTAGCATTCACACTGTTTGAGATCTTGTCTGGCTTCTTACTGAAGCACGCCTTCTAACGTAATCTACATGCATACCAGATCATATTGCAGGCTCTTCAACTTTGCCCGCCTGAAAGCTTTAACAAAGGTATGAACTGCTCTCATCAAAGAAATGTTGTTTGCCGAAGATACAGCAGTTGCGAACCACACACAGCAGGAATTACCGTCACAGAGGTGCCGCTTCTCACAGACCTGCGAGCACTTCAGATTGACTATCACCCCCAAGAAGACGTAGGTTCTGGCACAGGACACAGCGTCCCCGTCAGAAATCGTAGCTGACGACTACAAACTTGATGTCGTCCAAAGGTCTCATACTTCGGCTCCACCATCACCATCCTTTCCCAAATCATGGATCATGGAGATCGACAAGAGAAATTGGGAAGGCGGTTACAACACTTCCTCGCCATACGCCTCGCGCGTGGACAAGCACCAAGCGGACAGCCCAGACAGATTGCAGTGTTCAATGCCTGCGTCGTCAGTACACTGCTGTACGGCAGTGAGACATGGACCAGATAAGCAAGACAGGAGAGAAGACAGCGCCTTCATTTACGTGGAGCATCGGTCACGTTCTGTGCGTATCTTAGGAAGACGTAGTGTCCAGCACTAAGGTCCTGGGTCGTGCTGGCTTCTGCAGCAGGTATACTCTGCTCAGACAACGCACGCTGCCCTAGCCATTAAACCCACCTTGGCAGAATCTTTCGCAAGCGGAACAGCAGATACATCAGTACGGTGAAATTCGTGACACACACCTTGTAGCTGACGATAGACTAGAGAAACTGGCTCACCATTCCTTTGTCTCATATTACGATGGACGAGTGACCTAACAGGATATCTAGCTAAGTCCCGCCCACATACATATGACAATAGCTAGCTAAGTCTTGTCGACAAACATATGAAAATAGCTGTCCTGGCGACACACGTGACAATAGTTAGCTAAGTCATGCCGACAAAAATATGACAATAGTTAGCTAAGTTCTGCCGACACCCATATGTTTTTCTTGCATATGAGAATAGTTAGCTAAGTCCTGCCTAAAAACCTATCACAATAGTTAGCTAAGTCCTACCGATACCGACACACATATGAAAATAGGAAGCTGTCATGCCGACACACATGGCGATGGTTAGCTAAGTTTTGCTGACACATATTTGACGATAGCGAACTCCTGCCTATACACATAGAACAACAGTTAGTTAAGTCATGCCGACACACATAAAATGACAATAGCTAGCTAGGTCCTGCTGACGCAAATATGACAATACTTAGCTAAGTCCTGCTGACAAACATATCACAATATCTAGCTAAATCTTGCTGGCACACACATGACAATAGTTAGCTAAGTCCTGCAGCACACATACGACAATAGTTAGCTATGTTCTGCCGGCACACATATGGCAATAGTTAGCTAAGTCCTACAGGAAACACTGAGCTACGAGACAACAATGAGTCTCTCCCGCAAATAAATAAATAAATATAGCGTATCCCCTTTCGGCATCATAAGCCTACAAGGTTGCATACTCAAAGTAAATTTTAAACAAATCTGTTCCAAATCAGGAACTACGATTTCTGTTTTATTTTTGAAAAGAAATTTTGCAAACTGTGTTCCGGAATCCCAGACGTTCTTCTCACAAGGAGACGTGACAGCAGCATGAAGGACATCTACGTGTGTGCGTGTGCCTGCGTAATGTATAAGAACGTATTTATATACACGGGCTTATCTTTCTGATAAACAACAATTGCAAGTCTCAATTTACAGTTTCCGAAAACTTCCACTCGTTAAAACACTTTTAATCTGCAGTTGTTTTGAACACACTTTTTCAAACAACAGGTGAGGTCATAAATATCGAGTTTTTGCGCCGTAAATGCTAATAAGGGAAAATTACTTGAAAACGCCGCATCTGATACATAGCTCTAGAATGCAAAGCAGGATCGTGTATATTTTATTTCCTCGATTTCATTGTCGACTTTGTCAGCCGAAGAACAGTTTGAAGTGTTGGCCGCTGTAAATAAATGTCTTTGTTGATGAACGTTCTCTTGGCGAAGAGAAATTTCAAGAACATAAAACAAATCTTTTGGAAAGGGAAAGCTCGAAAAACTCATTCGAGACTGGCTTGCATGAACCTTGGTATCTGCACTTTCACTCGTAAAAGGGGTCGTACAACCAATTTATCAGAGGCGCATTTTATGTGCGCCTTTACGAATGGAGGAACGAGCCCTCATGGAAACAAACCCAGAACGGCAAACAACTGCATCGTAAGAGAGGAGAGATAATGGGCGGGGGGGGGGGGGTAAATTATTCCGCTTAATTCCTTTCTCCATCCGCGTAACTCTTCCTGTTCCTTTTGCTTGTGCCTCTGTTTTTCTGTGCCCTCTTCCCTCTAACCGTTGGGTTCCCCCCTCCCCGAGCTGCCCTCTGCCCTTCAGTCCCCCTCCCCCCCCCGACCCCGTGCTGCCCAAACCTTCGAGCTCCATGCTCCCCACAGAACTGACGTTGTAAAGGCAAAAGGCAGCTCTAGAGATGTTCGAAAAAGCTTGGCACAAAGCGAGCGCAGCAGAGGTAACGAAGCTACATCAGGGTTAATTCTGAACAAATAATGTTAAAGTATAGAAAAAGAAAGGAAAGAATAAAAAGAGGCGAGGAAAGGAAGGACAAACGAAAGAAGGACAAGAAAAAAAGGAAAGAAGGATATACAAAAAGGAAATAAGGAAAGAAAGAAAATGAGGAAAGGAAGAATAAAGGAAAGAAGGACAAAAAGAAAAAGGAGAAAAGGGGAAAAAAGAAAAAGGAAATAAGAGGAAAGGTTAGAAGGAAAGAAAAGGCAAGAAGAAAAGAAAAAGAAATAGAAGCAAACAATGAAAAAAAGAGCAAAAGAAAGAAAAAAGGAAAGAAAGAAATAAAAGGAAAGAATGACAAAGAAAGAAACAGAAGTAAAGAAAGAAAAAGACGGGGGAAAAAGAAAGAAAAAGAAGGAAAGAGAAAAGAACTTGCGTGTGGTTTTCTTTTTGTGTAAGAAAGTAAAGTTTGAAGATGACCTTTTGTTAGTTTTATTCCAATATGTCTTTCGTATAAACTGTTTTGCGACGTTTTTTGCTTTCATCTATTTTAGAGACAGGTCGATCGCTGAAGTAGCATCTGTTTTGCCCTTGCAGAAAATGTGGGTTGGATCCCCCTTATTTCGAAAGAACGTTTGCATTATTGACTGCTTCTTCTATCATGTTACCTCCTTTTTCTGGTCTAGGTCTGTTCTTGTCCCACAGTGGGTTTTTAGCGTTAAAGTCCCCTAGGATGAGATCTCCTGACATGAAAATACCGGTTAGGTCCTCTACTGTTATACTGGTGTATTTACTTTGTTGAGAGATGTATAGGTTTACTATGAAGAGTTATTTCGACTGAAACGGATTCTACACCTCCTCCTTTGTTAGGTTTAGGTCTACTTTTGAAGACTGGGGGGAATTTGTAACCCGATAATGAGATGGGATCTCTGGTGAAGTTTGTTTCTTGCAGGGCAATTATTTCTGGTAGGTTATTTTTAATAAAGTTTAGTAATTCTATTTGATTGCTGTTTAGTGCCCTGCAGTTCCACTGCATAAACTTCCCCTGTTGGAGATCCATTTTAATTGAGAAGTACAGTCATTAACCCTGACAAGGTTCTCAGCATTGTTGTTAGAACTGGGATATCGGTTAGGTTTTTGTTCTGGTTTAGTTTGTTAATATAACAATCTATTTTCTGCATTAAGTTCACTACTTCTTCTTTTAAACTTTGGATTTGTCCTGGTTCTGTCTTGTCGTCTTGTTCGGGTCGGTGTTTTGGTTGCGTCCAGTGTCTATGCTACTGTCCCCTCTGTCACTGGTCGTCGTCTCGGGCAGTGTTCTTACTGCTGTTTTGAGCGGCTGACTGTGTTCATGACCTGACTTGTTTCTAGAGCTGGTGGTGGTGTTTATTTGATTTGTGCTGTCTGCGTCGATTGTGCTGTTGCTTGTGTTTGTGCTGTACCTTGTGGTGGCGTTAGTTTGTTCTGCTCTGCTGCTTTCTTTTTTTTCCCCCAGTAATTAGCTTTGGATGTCGTAAGGGCTTGACTGTAGGACATTTTGCCTGTAGCGCTAATTTGACTTGCGTGTCTGTGAACTACACGACATGGACAGCCCCCATATCGTGCACTGTGGCCCGCTACTCCACAGTTGATACAAGTGAATTTTTGGTGATCATCTAGTGTGCATGATCTCGTGTCGTGTGGGCCACTACACCGGCCACAAATGGCCTTCAATTTACAATGTTCTGCTATGTGGCCAAAACCATTGCAGTTGAAACACTGCCGTTCTGTCTGGTTAAATTGGTCGACTGAGTACACTGTGTAGCCTATCGTGACTGTCTTTGGTGTCTCTCTGTCGAAAAACTCTAGTAGAACTGTCCGACTGGGGGCAATGCCTTCTTTTGTCTTGATGTTGAATCTTTTGAGAGCTTTTATCTTTATTTCCTTATTCTCCTCTAAGAGAGCGTTTAGCGATTCCAGACTTTCTTCGGTTGGTACATTTCTAATCACCCCTAGTCCTCTCTTCTGTTTAGATTTGGTTTCTTTTTCTGCATTTGCCTTTGGCTTGTAGCATGTTACTGCTATTCCTAGAAAAATCTGAACCTCTATTGCCTTATTTTGCAGTGTTTCATGTTTGCATCCTAGAATCAGTTTGTTAGACCGGACTGACTGTCTAACTTCGTCTATGTCCCCAAAAACTTCTTTTATTTGTCTGGTAAGTTTCCCTGGCCCTGCTGAAGATAGGGTTTTGCTCTCCTTGTTTTTAGGTTCTACAATTACTGGGAAGCTGAACTGGTTGGTTTCTTCCTGACAATTTCTGATTTAATTTTTCTTTGCCTATTTTTTCCTGTGACGAGTTGAAACCCTTCCTCTTCAGAGTCGCTGTCTTCAGTTACAGTTACAGACGTAATTGAGTCACTACAGTTCAAGTCGCTACCGTTGTAGTGATGGTCTTGGGACTCACTGGTTTCCTCTTCGTCTGTCGTATTTGACAGTCTGCTGACGCTTCGTGTCATTCTCCTCGTTGTGTTCGTGGTCACTGTTTCTGTCCCTGTCTTTCTACTCTTGTTTAGAGTGGGGCGAGGGGGGCGATCCCCCATCTTTAACTGCTCCTACACTCAATGTTTATGTCTAGTTGTCGCAATAAAAGAAAGCTAGTATTTAGTCTAATATTTAGTCTAGTCTAGTATTTTCTGTTTGTTAGTTTAGTTAGACAGTTTAGACAATGTGTTTAGTAGCTAGGTAGGTACTCGCTTTCTCCACCACTCGAATGCGACTCGAAGCCGTCGAAAATGGCAGATGATCTCACGAAGGGTAGTCCGAGCTTTTCCCACCACGTGCGTCGACGTCCGATCGCTGACTGCGAATGTCGCGGACCTCTGACTGCCGATGCATTCGACGTTCGCAGTCGGCGGCCTTTATAGCCCTGAACGCGGCTTTACCAGAAAAACGCGAATAGGCTTTCTACCCGTTCGGAGTGGTGGGCTGTAGCCCGGAGGGTTGTTCACCCCCACCTCCCACCCGACCCCCTCTCAGGGTGACGGGTCAACCATGGGAGGGGCGCGGGTTACCCTCCCTCTCGGCCGGCTACATCCCTCGCTCAACTGCGCGTTCTCCGGACTGGCTGTTTTAGCGAGCCAATCAGGACGACGGTAACAAGTTGCTTTATCTCCCGATTGGTTAGGTAAACGAAGCGCCAAAAAATCATAACACTATATTTATCTCATTTTTAACACCATTAAACCTCACAGCCCACAGGTCACGAGCTTATGAGATCAGGTGGAATGTTTTTTTTACTGCTGAATGTCAAAAATATTTTTTGAACCACCTAAGAGGGTTTTTTAAAAAAAAACAAGTCCTGTTTCCATTTTTGGTACGTTTTTGCTAATACTTGAAGTTTCCTTCTCATCCACTTTTTCGTGTGCTTCTTTTTTCTGTATTTTCTTCTGTCCTCTTGTCTTTACTTCTTCTTTTCTTTCTTTTTTGTTACTTTTCTTCTTTCGTTTTCTTTCTTTCCTTTCTTTTCTTTATTTTTTTCTTTCCTTTTTCTTCCTTTTCTTCTTTACTTTTTTATTTGTTCCATTTTTATTTTTTCTTTACTGCTTCCTTTTTTCTTGTCCTCCCTTTCTTTCATTCCTTTCTCCTTTTTTCTTTCCTTCCTTCCTTTTTCTGTACTTTTTTGTTGGTTTTCTTTCTAGCTTTTAATGTCTTGTTTATCTCTTTTTTCTTCTTCAGGAGCTTGTGTGCATGCAGAAGGAAGCACTTGCACTGTCGTGAGGTTGAGTGTAGGCAGAAAGAAACAGCCAGAAAGTGCAAAGTCATTCATCAAGAGTGGCATGCCCATGCAGAAGACAAGAGTGAAAACACTGTCCACCCGGCTCTCATACGGCTCAGCTGTTTCCATTTCTATCCAAGGGCACCCAGCTCAGCTGCCATTGTAGCGAGCTACAATCAAAGCTGAGCCGTGTTCCTGTCTCCGCACCGGATACTACTGAATAGTGTCAAAACATTTGCTTTCTGCCCTACCCCATACCTTAACCCCTTCCCTAAAACCTACTCTGAGCAAACTTTTAAAACATGTAGCAAAAATAAACCCTTAAGTAAAAAAAGGTAGAATTGGAAAAAGGAAGCTGCAAAGATCGAACACTATCTTCAGTCAATGCCCCCAATCCGTTAACCACTCGGCTACGGACCACACTGAAGGTTGTGTTCAGTCTAGCGGTAAGAAGCTGCATTGTGACGTTTCGAGTCGCACGACTTCTTATGGTTTGAATGAAGAGACCCTACCGAAGTACTCTGTAGCTCAATGGTTAGAGCATTCGTTTTTAGAAATTGAAAATTGAGTGTTTCGGTTACATTTTTCTTACTCTGGTTGGAATGGGAGTCAGGTGGGGGTTGGAGTTGGTGGAGATAGGTTCTTCATGGCTTTCTTCATTTTTCAGAAGATAGGAACGCGGCTCACCTTTGACTGTAGCTCGCTACAACTCCTTAGCTCGCGACGGTGATAGTTGAGCTGGGTGCTTATAGATAGGAACAGAAACAGCTGAGCGGTGTAAAACCCGGGTGGAGAGTCTTCTTACCTTCTGATCCTACTGTAGGCCATAAGGAAGACATGAGACTAGCTTGTCAAGACTCCTGGTTTCCGCTTGCTTATCCCGTAATTAAAAGTTTGGTCTGTGTCATAAAGCAGTCTGACCGCAGCAAAGATTTGATCGATAAGAAGCGGATGTCAACAGGTAGGAAAAAAATATTGTCTACCGTATTTTGAGAGCCTAAAACCTTAATACATCACAAATTGCGTTGGTTATTTAAAGTAAAGATCAATAATCAATTTTTCCTGGAGGATGGGGCTATACTGGTTATAAAGACTGCACACCGGACACCCAGGTTTAAAGCTTCGACATTTAGTCTCCCTTTGGCCCCCTTCTTATCTTTGCTTCTTTTTCTTTCTTTTTCACTCTCTCTAGATATTTATCTAATTTTTAACACCATTAAACCTCACAGCTCATCACTCACGAACTTATGAGATCAGGTATATCGTCAGGTGGAATGTTTTTTTACTGGCCAATATGTCGAAAATATTTTTGAACCACATTGGAGGTTGTTTTTTTTTAAAAATAAAACCCAGCACTCTTTCCAATGTTTAGTACGTTTTTGCTAATACTTGAAGTTTCCTCCTCATCCATTCTTCCCTGATCTATGCGTTCACCCCAGTTTGTTTGTCGACCAAAGTTTTTAACCTGCTGGAGCCGTCCACCTACATAGATATATTTTCTCCAAAATAGATTTTAGCAATAAAAAAACGTCGCAAAACAGTTTATACTAACAAAAGGCCATCTTCAAACTTTACTTTCTTACACACGAAGAAAAACACACGCAAGTTCTTTTCTCTTTCCTTCTTTTCCTTTCTTTTTCTCTCTTTCCTTCTGTTTCTTTCTTTTTTTTCTTTTCTTCTTCTTTTCATTCTTTCCTTCTATTTCTGTCTTTCCTTCTTGCCTTTTCTTTCCTTCTAACCTTTCCTCTTTTTTCCTTTTTCTTTTTTCCCTTTTTTCCTTGTTTTTCTTTTTGTCCTTCTTTCCAATATTCTTCCTGTCCTCCTTTTCTTTCATTCCTTGTTTCTTTTCTTCTTTTCCTTATTTCCTTTTTGTATATCATTCTTTCCGTTTTTCTTGTCGTTCTTTCTCTTGTCCTTCCTTCTCTTGTCCTTCCTTTCCTCCCCTCTTTTCATTCTTTCCTTTCTTTTTCTATACTTTTATTTGTTTTATTTTTCTTTTTAGCTTTTACTTTAAATGTCTTGTTTATCCCTTTCGCTTTTTCGCGATCGGGCGTCTGTGCAGAAGGAAGCACTCGCACTATCATGATGTTTAGTGCAGAGAGGAAAACTCAAAGTACAACTTCATTTGTCAAGAGCGGCATGCCCCTGCAGAAGACAAGAGCGCAAACACTGTCACCTTCTCCTCTGATCGTACTGGACGCATAAGGCAGACATAAGACTTCCTTGTTGACACTACTGCTCTCCGCCTTCCGCTTACTTATCTTTTAATTCAAAAGTTTGTCTGCGTCAGAGAGCAGTCCGACCGCTGCAAAGACTTGGTCTATGAGCAGACTTCAATAGGTAGGAGAAAAACGCTGTTTACCGCATTTTCAGAGTGCAAAAGGTTAATACATCACGAACTAACACGTAATTAGGTCCGTGCTTTGGGAAAATATATATCTATATACTCACGGGGTTTTTTTGTTTGTTTGTTTGCTTATATAAAGGCTGGTTTGAACCACTGACACGACTCCCCTTCAGCCCCCCAGCAACACCCCACGCACCCACCTGCCCTCAACACCAAACCTACCACTCCATCACCAACTCGCCACCCGCCACACAACACCCATTTCCACCCTCCAACAGCACTCACCCAACTCAACCCGCATGCCGACCCCACCCCACCCCACCCCACCACCCGGCCCCACCCAAACCCACCACTGCCCCCTCCACTCGCACCCCCTTCCCCCAGAAACACAGTCCGGGTAAAAACCTAGCCATTTGTTTAGCTTGAAAACGGTCGCTTTTCAAGCAGAGGTAACATGAATGAAACTGGGAAACTGAATCAGGATTCATTCTGAACAAATAATGTTAACGTTTCGGAGCATTATATTCTCTTCACGGTTAATGCAGAGTCACATCTAACATAACAGAAAGAGACAACAGTTTAAAGATAAGTCACAACTACTAACAATATAACATACAAGGAAACAACATTTTTAAGGTTGTGCACGCTACATGCCTCACAGGGAACCGAGGAAAGGAGTATGCAAAAAAGTAGGAAAGATAGCTTGCCCGTACGTGCAGTGCATAAAATATGTGCTTGTCCTCGTGTGCAATTGTGTACGGCTCTATTGTGAACTGTCATCTACAATTTAAATCACTGCCCCCAGTAATATTTTACTACGTACGTTGCAGTTGATCTCATCTAGTGTTTTTCTATACTTACATGATACCATTTTTTTCTGAAGGGGTGTTCGCGTAGCAGGAAAATGAACTTCATTATTTTTTCTGAGAATGGTCTTTTTGGTCATTCCTGGCATATTGTGTATTGAGCAAGCTTTCTCCGGTATGCTGTCTTAGCTCGGAGACTGCTTTAGATAAATACAAATTTAACGAGCCTTCATAAGCGCCGAACAGTTACAGCGAATAGTCACGTCGCTAGTTTTCTCACTAACAACACCATCCCGTAAAGGATTATCGCTTAGTTTGAGGGATATGACGCAGTGACGAAGTCAAAAGATAAGTTCGCCCAAGGGCCAGTCTACAAACGTCCACGTTCAACGCCTCGCAATAGTAGAGTTGTGAAAAACTTCGAGAACTGCACTAATAATTCAAAGTAAAGATCAATAATCAATATTTCTTGAAGGATGAAGCTATACTGGTTATAAAGACTGTACACCGGACACCCAGGTGTAAAGCTTCGACATTTAGCCTCCCTTCCGCCCCCTTCTTATCTTTGCTTCTTATCTGTGACCACTAAACCTCACAGCTCATCACTCACGAACTTATGAGATCAGGTATATCGTCAGGTGGAATGTTTTTTACTGCCCAATGTGTCGAAAATATTTTTTGAACCACATTTAGAGGGTTTTTTTTAAATCCAGCACTCTTTCAATTTTTGGTACCTTTTTGCTAATACTTGAAGTTTCCTCCTCATCCATTCTTCCCTGATCTATGCGTTCTCCCCAGTTTGTTTGTCGACCAAAGTTTTTAACCACCTACATAGATATATTTTCTCCAAAATAGATTTTAGCAATAAAAAAACGTCGCAAAACAGTTTATACGAAAGACATAATGGAATAAAACTAACAAAAGGCCATCTTCAAACTTTACTTTCTTACACACGAAGAAAAACACACGCAAGTTCTTTTCTCTTTCCTTCTTTTCCTTTCTTTTTCTCTCTTTCCTTCTGTTTCTTTCTTTTTTTCTTTTTTTTTCTTTTCATTCTTTCCTTCTATTTCTGTCTTTCCTTCTTGCCTTTTCTTTCCTTCTAACCTTTCCTCTTTTTTCCTTTTTCTTTTTTCCCTTTTTTCCTTTTTCTATTTTCCCTTTTTTCCTTGTTTTTCTTTTTGTCCTTCTTTCCAATATTCTTCCTGTCCTCCTTTTCTTTCATTCCTTGTTTCTTTTCTTCTTTTCCTTATTTCCTTTTTGTATAT